>OX276373.1:63488356-64088356 GCA_946251855.1 Alsophila aescularia
AAAATAACGGTCTCAGTGCGATTAAGTCCCGTTTATATAATGAACTATACATTGGATAAACTATTATAAATCAACTAGTTATACCTGGTGCGTACCTACTTACATAAAATAAAAAAGATTAGCACCAACATCTTCATCGCGATATCCAGTTACTATGAAACTAAGTAGGTATTTCCTGTTTATGACATGTTGTTAGGAACTTGATTAAAAACCGTTATTATTATTATTAATTAAAAATAATGGTTTTCAATTGAAATAATCATTGTGTTTTATATCCTTACTAGCTGTGCCCGCGGCTTTGCCTGCGTGGTCTGTTTTTCATTCCAGAAGCAAAAGTAAGGTACAATTATAATAAATTTCGTTCAGCCGTCAAATAGTTTTTATTGATTGCTCATCAGATTGAGATGCCAAGTACGCCAGATTTTAAGTCAAACCCTAGGCTATCCAACAGTGAAATTGGTCCAGTAGATTTTTTGTGATGCGCGAACAGACAAACAAATAAGATTTGGGAAGCGATATCTTTACGACACGTGGTTTTGCAATTAACTACGTGTCGCAAAGATAACGCCTATTAGCCGTGTTCGGTTGGTCGGTTCAGAATAATGCCAATAGATGGCGTTACCGTCCCCGTAAGACGGGTTTACAAACTAAGCGAAAAATTTGAAGAATGTAGTACCTGTCACGGTAGCCGAACTTGGTAAAGGCATGTGCCGCGCAGAGGCAATGAATGATGCGGATTCGAACCCCGTCCATGATTCAAAATTTTTGTTTATAAAATTATTTAGATAAGCAAAGAAGTTTTTTTAATGTAATATTTTTCTTCAGTTGCTTATTTTAAGTACCCTAGACAATATTTTTTATTATTCGCGTACTTGCAGCTGATAGCTTTAATCCCCAAGTACAAGTACTGCGAAACCGGTTATAACGGTAAAAGCACGCATGCGGTTATCTACATTGTACAGACTTTTTGGTACTTCTGCTTTATTATATGTATAGATGTTATATGGATATATGGGAGCAACAGCAAGCCACACACGCATGCTTCTAGACCTAGAAGTTCGGAACCATAGACAACTGCATATTACTCCGGATATCAGTGACCCGAACCCAGCTAAGAATACTTCCGTGCAATACTGACCCGTCCTGACAAACTGCCCGACGTCAGCCTAGACGAAATTGAGATGGCGCTCAAACAACTTAAGTAAGTAAGTTAATTAAGTATTGAAAGGCCCCTGGAGAGGACGGAATAACTTCGGAGCTCTTGAAAGCAAGGGAAAGCCCGTACTTCGAGAGCTTTCAGGGGTTATATAGCACCGTTCTTAACAGTGGGAGAACTCCAGAGGAGTGGAGCAGGAGTTTGGTAGTACGAGTACCATTCTTTAAAAAAGGGGATAAATCAAAGAGCTACCGACCTATTTCAAGGGTCAAGTGTTTTCGAGGGTCATCTCAAATCGTCTTGTAAGAAGACTTGACGAATTCCAGCCTCCTGAACAGGCCGGGTTTCGCGGGGGATATAGCACCATAGACCACCTACACATAGTGCGGCAGATTATATAGAAATCTGGAGAGTATAACCAGCTCCTTGGACTTGCTTTTGTGGACTATGAGAAGGCCTTTGACTCTGTTGAAACCTGGGCGGTTCTGGAGTCATTCCAGAGGTGTCAAGTGGACTGGCGATACATCGAAGTGTATGTAAAAAATATACATAACTAACAATTTAGATAAGTTAGAAATTAAGGCAAAAAAAATACGCAACAAATGTGCTATTATTATGATAACTATAGTATGTATACCACTAGACGACACAACAGTACTCGTGACGATAGAGGAAGTAAAAACAAAGTAAGAAGGGTAATCTATTTTCTGGTAGGTATGGCTTATATTGCGCTCGTATAAAGTTTGACTTCCTGTCGCTGCTGATGTGTAGTAATACAATATTTTGCAGGTTCCTCACCGGTGGCGGGATGATTACCTGCAAAATATTTTATATTTATTCCAGCATTTGGTAGCTGCGTAGCGGAAACTGCCCCTGAAAGCGGCTGAGCTATGGCGTTGCGTGGAGAGCCGTGATGCGCACTGACGAGACTCTTGGGACCTATGGCTAGATATCCAGGACAATTTCTCATAAAGATAGGAAGGCTGTTTATATTTTAGGACACCAAAAAGTAAACAAGCCGTGTAAATTGCGACGAGGTTTCATTTTAAGAATGTAATATTTATTGAGGTAAGGAGTAACATGAGCTCTAAACGGAAAAAAAAACGTTACTCAAAGCATAAACGAGCACAGGCGTTTTGTACCCTCTGTATGAGTTTTTCTGTCCGTACTAGAAGTCTGGGGCCAAAAACAGCATCCATGTAATATAATTTGGACAATACTAGATACTCCACTAGTTGGATACGTAAGTCTTCCTTCAGAAACGGTTTCATACGGTAGAGAACTTTTAATTTATAAAAACAATTTTGTATTGAATTTGCTACATGTTGTTCATAACGCAAGTTGCAATCCATGAGCAAGCCTAGTTTTTGTTTAGTGGCTTGCATTAAGAGAGGCCTATGTCCAGCATTGGATAAAAATAGGCTGGTGATGGCAGGCGGATTGATGAACATGGGCAAGACGAACATCATGTCAAATGCCCATGTCGTTCCCATGCCGGTTTATGTTGGGAACGATATTATCGAAGCTGTTGATCACTATGTCTACTTGGGTCAGACGATCCAACTGGGTAGATCCAACTTCGACAAAGAGGTCAACCGACGAATTCAACTCGGATGGGCAGCGTTCGGGAAATTACGCCATATCTTCTCGTCGCAGATACCGCAGAGCCTCAAGACGAAAGTTTATAATCAGTGCGTGTTGCCAGTGATGACATACGGCACTGAGACGTGGTCGCTAACTATTGTTCTCATACAAAAGCTCAGATTTGTATGAGACCAATAGTTAGCTCAGAGTTGCGCAGCGTGCAATTGAGAGAGCTATGCTCGGTGTTTCACTACGTGTTATAATCAGAAATGAGGAAATCCGTAGAAGAACGAAGGTTACCGACATAGCTCTCAGAGTTTGCAAGTGCAAGAAGTGGCAATGGGCAGGCCATATAGTTCGCAGAACCGACAACCACTGGGGAATAAAGGTTCTCGAATGGCGACCACGAACAAGCAAGCGAAGTGTGGGGAGACCCCCCACACGATGGACCGACGACATTGTAGCCATATCAGGAAGTCGGTGGATGGAGGTGGCACAGGATCGCTTGTCATGGCGCTCTTTGGGGGGAGGCCTATGTTCAGCAGTGGACTTCTAAAGGCTGACATGATGATGATGATGATGATGATGATGATGATGATGATTTTTTGCTATTATGGTCTCTTTTTTACTGACAGCGCCCAAAAAAAAACTTTTTATCTGTAGGTCCACCTCAACTTTTGCGAATTACTTTGTTCTACGCATGGTACAATAATATGGCGACGGACTCGTGGTAATATTAGTATATTATTGTACCACGGTTCTACGGAAAAAGGGGCGATGACCCGTCCATCAACTGGCTTCACCCACTGGTGGGTGCGCGGGTAATTCGCATTTACCCCTCCACCCACTGCACTAGAGATGGAAACTATTTAAAAAAAACGACGTTAAATGGGCAAGTTTTATGGCAATACTCTAGAGATGATTGTGCTTTTATGGTGCATATTTAAGGATTTTTTTGACATTTCTACATTTAATAACTAGCTTAAAAGCTAAAAAAACACGCCTGCCCTGCCAAAAAATAACTTATGCCAATAAATTATATACTGTTGAAATGTGCTTATCAAGTCCTTCAATTTGATACCCATATTGTAAAATTTCGTTTTGTAGAAAAAATATTATTTTCACATTTGAAAATGGAGCCATACTGCCGAAATAATTAATTTAAAAAAAGTGCCTATGTTACTCGGGGGAATGTAAGAATTCTAACGATACCCCACACGTCTAAATCTGTTAACGCATTTAAAAGTTATGGTGGAATAAAGAAACACATACATACAAACATACATGAATCCTAAAAACATTACACTCCTTTTTTGGGCAGTCGTGTAATAAGGCGAACATTGTGTCGGCCATTTTGTTAAAATAATTGGAGGATTTTCAGCTAACATACGCAATCCTCTATAAAATCACAGTTTAAATAATGTCGTAGCACTCGTAGACCATTGAAGTCGTAGCATAGCTACGACACCACTTCGATGCTACGACATACACAGTCCATTTCGCTGAGAGTTTGAGTTTGCCTCCTTTGTTGTGAAGTCGGTTATAAATAAAATAAAGAAATACTTGTTATACAACTTTATTTATAAGTACTCGTATCAACCTCCACACCTCTACCTACTTCTGAACAATTTCGAAATCCGCACATTAAAAGCTTTTTTATATACATTGAAGATTTTTAATAATTACATTATTATGTTGGGTTATATTATATATTTTTGGTCTTAAATATATTGACAAGGCTTAGGCACAAGTCGGGGTTTATCGAAACAGTTTTCATGCGGAAACTGTATAAAACTGCTTGATGGTTTTGGTCAACAAATACTACACAAAAACACTTTAACAATACATAATAAGGTGCAACTTTTCGCTCAGCGCGCCAATCATCTTGCGTTACATTGCAGTTCTATTACTCATCGTGGGTTGATGAAAACTTATTTTGCGGCAATAAATAGATTGTATCAAGAAATTACACCAACCGAAAAATCAAGGTGAAAGCTAGTCTAAGTACATTTATCAAAAACCAAGATGAAAATAAGCTTATTGACATTTGTAGCCAAACCAATATTATATAAGTGATAATTTTAAAAAATTTATTGCCGCAAAATAAGTTATCATGAACCCGCGATGAGTAATAGAGCAGTAATCGACCAACAATTCAAGAAAATTTTAATTTGGCGCGCTGAGCGAAACGTTGCACATTAAGCCCATACATTTCTTGTCTATGGTGTAAGCAAATGCGCAAATATGACTCAAATTAGCACTTTCGTGTATGTGACTTTGTACGCCAAAACTACCGCAGGCGACCTCGCTTAAGAAAACCGTTTCAGTAAACCGGACCGTGTTAACTAGTGGTTACTATATGCTATAACTAATTGTATTATGAACGTTTCAGTAAACCGGACCGTGTTAACTAGTGGTTACTATATGCTATAACTAATTGTATTATGAACGTTTCAGTAAACCGGACCGTGTTAACTAGTGGTTACTATATGCTATAACTAATTGTATTATGAACGACAGTTATAAAGACAATAAATAGCGCTAGTATTATCGAGTCCGTGATATCGTACGAATATGTGTATTTATTTCCAAACGTAGATCATATTATATATGGGAACCAACTGTCACTTACGACAAATTTTTAATTAAATAAGATGCATTTTTTTTTTGTGGCTTCCTACGGTAGGTAACGATCGGGAATAAACTAATAGCAGTACGTCAAATTGGATTGAAGGTTATGTAAAAAAAAATGCTACAAAGTTATATTACAACACAGAGATTTACGTTCGCCTATAAAATGTAGTATTAGTGTGATATTTATAAACTCTAAAATAGTGAGTACAATGTACATTGCATATGACGACCGGTTGGTCTAGTAGCTAGTGATCCTAGGAACGAAATCAAACAGTCGCAGGTTCGAATCCTGCAAGGTGCAATCATTTGTGTGTTGAGCAGAAATGTTTTTTTCCGAGTCATGGATGTGATATTCGTATATATGTATGTTTATGCGTTATCTAGTGCCCATAGTACAGGGTATCCTAGTTTGGGGCTAGGTAATTGGTGTGGAATTGTCCCGAATATATTTATTAATTTTTTATTTATTTATATCGCAAAGAAGTGCAAATCAAATTAAAAAAAAATATATAAATATTGGACTTCATAATCTTCAAAGAAACAGCTCATTAAAAATAATTAATTACGGGATCATCATAAAGTATACAACTGTAAGGATTTGGACAACTTAACAACATAATGGATGAGGAGAGCCGAAGATCGGGCTCAGTGGCGTTCACTAGGAGAAGCCTACGTCCAGCAGTGGACGAATACGGGCTGATGATGACAACATTTGGATGAGGAGAGCCGAAGATCGGGCTCAGTGGCGTTCACTAGGAGAAGCCTACGTCCAGCAGTGGACGAATACGGGCTGATGATGACAACATTTCCCACTTTTGTTCATGTGTCGGTTTAGGGTCCTAATTCTCAAGTCCACACTACAAAACATAGTGGTATTTAAAAACTGATAAGTGCTTAGGTAATGGCGATACAAATCCAGTGTATAGTCCGCGCCACTGAAGATGTCAAGAAAATGCGTCTATTCCCGCTGTCCCCCACTTTTTGTCCACCAGTGGGGGAAAAAGTTGCACTGTCATCGTGTGAGGTGGTCATCGTGGACATCGGCAAGAAACGAGTTGCACTGTCCCCCAGTGGTGGACATCGGGAAGAAATGAGTTCCACTGTCCCCGAGTGGTGGATATCGGGAAGAAATGAGTTGCACTGTCCCCCGGTGGTGGATATCGAAACTAACCATGTGGCATTGTAAAAACAGTTGTCGGCGTTGAACGTTAGTTCCTTTTGGCGCCACGGGACTTATCAAATTACACTCCAAACTCTACAAATAAAAATGAAAGATGTTGACCACTGTTATTGAAATGTACTTTATGTCCCAACAAGAGCGGATAAGGGTGCTATTTTTAAAAGCTTTGATTTTCCTTGTATTTCTGTCTGTCCTGGAATCATGCAATACCAATTTCGAGCACTTCCCGATTAGCTATCCGGCTGAAACTTTCAGGGTTGCTCACAAATCGATGATAAAGAAATAAAATTAAAAATTAAAAAAAGCATTATAAAAAACTTTTTATTATTATTACTTATTTGCATTCAAACCAGTTAGCTCGATATAAAGACGCATTTTATTTCATTACTATTATTGCTGTGCCCCGTGGTCATTTCTCTGGGTTTAAAGTGTGTTTTAAGTTTTATGTGTTATTCTAGGATCAAGAAGTACAATATAAGTACTATATTTCACCAAAATTTGTTTAGCCGTCAATATACTTTGTATCTCAATTCGATGAGTCGAAGCCGAGCAAGTGATACAAACGGCTATTTGACGGCTAAACACATTTTGTTGAAATCAAAACCTACACCTTAGCCATACATCAATGAGACCACATTTCAATTGGACCAGTAGTCTATAAAAACGTGATGCGCGAACAGACATCCAGACAGACGCCTCTTTTTTTTAAAGTTGTTCAAAAAAAAAAATTATATATATTTTTTTAAGTTGTTTGTTTTTTTTTATGTGTTTGTTCAGTAGGTGATTTTAAGTTACCTAGACCATTTTTTTATCATTTTCGTTGTACAGATTTGTTACTTACTGCTTTTTATACACATAGATAGATTTAAAAAATGTTACGATTGAATGCGTCCGATTTTTGGTAATCAAAATGTAAATGTTCCAAATACATCTGTCAAAAAAACGAGGATACTGAGTCGAATTCTTATGCTCAGGATATCTAGAAACGATCAAAAATATGGACCATAATAATGGTGACTCCATACTATCGTCCATCCTTCTTTTCTCATTTGTTCGGTGTTCTTGAGACGACTGTAGAAGACTAGACGTCCCGGAAATATCATAATCTTGCTGTATTGATATTGGACGGTTGGACGATGGAATGGAGCGATCATTATATATACAGGTGGATATTCCACACCCGGAAGGAAAGTACTGCAGATAGCAAATTTTACTCAAAGGAAACATTCCTTTATTTTTAAAAAGAAACAAATCTGCATTCAAATATTTTCGAAATTTCGCTTGCCACACTCGGGAATAGAACCGGCTAAAACCGAAAAAATAACATCCTGTACTCTTATGGCATCAATCGATAGGGTCAATCATAAGAATCAAATCTCTCTAACAAACATTACACATAAAATAAAATGAAATCCATAAAATATTAACTTATTTTAATTGAACGAAAAAAAGGGTAATTAGTTGCTCGAAATGAGCTCCATTTTGTTGGATACACAAGTTTGTTCTTTTAATAAAGAGAAGAGAAATGATCTAACAAAGAGTTTATTTACAAACACGTGCAAATTGAAATCTAAATAGGTCTTCGTCATTTTAATAAATAAACGACGTCAAAGATAATTGTTAATTGTTAATTAGGTACTAACATAAGTAATCTGATCGACCTTTGAGTAATAGTTTTTATCTTGTCCCATTGAATTTATAAGTTTAGATTTCATGGTTTTCCTTTTACTCGTATTTAATTTACCGTATTTGTTAAAGAGATTTGATCCTTATGATTGACCCTATCGATTGATGCCATAAAAGTACAGAATGTAATTCAAATCCATATTTTTGATCGTCGCCGATATTCTTCAAGCTTTCAACAAATTGTCTGGGTTTTTGGCAGAAAACACGGTTTATCACGATTGCTCGACTGTATGTCTAACGACAATGGTCAATGACAATGAGTCTGGGAACATCCTTACGGAATCATCCTCAAGAACTACGCAACTTTTAGAAAATCTGACTGACTCTACAAATCAAACCTAGACGATGCTCAGAGAGATTTCGAACTTCCTCTCTTGTCGGGATATTGGGGTAAAATATATATTTACAATAAATTTTATTTAATTAAAATTAATATTTGTGTATGATACGGGCGCCATTGTAATTTTAGTATTACTAAAATATCGACGGCGCCCGAGAAGTTATTTAAAACTAGCAGTTTGTGTACTATACTGAAGTTAAACCTTGCCAATAGTAAATGAGTAACGAATACTAATTTTAAAAATATACTAAGTATATTATATTATATTATATCATTTATAAGAGAAAATCTTTCCAATACATCAATTTGATATATTTAGTAAGTATATTTGTAGACGTTTACACATTTATTAATACAGTCGTGTCGAAAATCAAAAACGTGTTCATTAGCTGAAAATTAACACGTTTTGATTTATACATTTTTTATTTTCTACATCGAGAATCTATACAAAAGATTTTTGGACAAATTTTTACATGGACAAAAGTCGTACATTTTTATTGAACTAGTCGTTAAATATGAACCTAATCGAGGTGCAATGTATCGCACTGCCAGCGGAAGACTGGTTTCGTTTCCTCTGACTAAAGAACCGAGATCTGCGCCGATTCAAACTTTAAAAAACATCAGTATGCAGACTTTTCCAGTACTCTAACCTCAGTTGGTCCGATAGGCTTGATCCTTATAAGAAACAGGATCGATTGGTATCCAAAAATATTTCGTGTAAATGGCACATTTCCTTACTGTCAGCATTTTCCAAAATATGTGAAATATATATCCAAAATATCTCCAAAAGTAAAGGACAGTCTCTTAAGAACGTTTTCCTGTAACTACAACGGCAAAGATACCTGCCCCATCTCAGAAATCAACCCGTATATCGCGTAAAAACTATACAAAATGCACTGACTATTTCGATGTGCGATAGTCTATCTATAGGCGTATAGCATGAAAGGCGACCGTATGTGAGAGCCTTAAACTCCACTTGCAGTGCGATACTTCAACATGTCGCACAATAGTAAAATTCATAATTATTAATAAGCATTCGATTTCGCAGTGTAACTTATGTTTTATATACAAATACAAAATTTATTTAATACAAATTATGCAAATTTCATAGTAGACAATAGTTGAAATTTAATGCATATTGCGTTTAGCCTAGTTGGTAAGCCCAGTATTCACGATTCACGAGAATGTCGAGGGATGCGTGTCGCTAGACACACCGTTAGAAACGGGATATATACCGCCTAATTTATTTCCATTCTTGCGGGCGGCTTATCGATAAGACTACCCCCTCTTTCTCACACGTTTAAAAATCTCGAAATAATATAGGAAACAAAACGAATAAATTACATGGCTAATATCCCGTTTCCAATGATAATACCAATTTTAATGAGCTTCTTCTTCTTTTCCCTCGCCTTTTCCCGTTATTCGGGGTCGGCTTTCTCAATCATGCGGCGCCGTCTTTCTCGCCGGTACGTACCATCTTTACTAAGGACTATAAACTCTTCAACTCTCTTTTCTTTTAGTGTGCCTCATGATTGGTACCAATTTTAATGAGCATAAAAGTTTAAAATCTTATATCGTTTCACATATTGCCTTTTGCGACAAGCGTCCCGGGACAGATAAAGTAGTTTTTTTAGACAAAGCAAATTGACAGCATCTTCGTTGAGAGTTTTTAATGACACATACATAGTGCTGCAACACAAGGATTTATAGTTCACTCACTCAGTTCAGTGTACTGACCTGAGTGAGTGAACGTTAATAAACTATGCTTATTTAAAAAAAAAACGAAATAAATAATATAAATAATGTTACTAAAGCTCCTTAATCGTAAAATCTCTATAAACATTTTCATTTTGTTGTTTTTCGTTCTACAGTTGAACTAAATCCCATTACCTTAACACAATAAATTATCTGTGTTACAGCTGGCAACATTATTTTACAAGTGACATTTCGATCTGTCAATTCGCTTTGTCTAAAAAAAGATACTTCTGAATCCATATCAATGTATACAGTAAATAACCCAGAGAATAGGTCCAACTTGTCTGCCCATAGACTAGAGAACCCAATAGACTCACAATGGAAGAGCCATTTCGGAAGTATGACTAGTGCTAATGCACTTACAGAAAACGTTTGAAAAAGGTGTTTTAGCTCAATCGCTTAAACTAGACCGTCTAGGGCGGCACCAGTCGCGGTACGAAAATATTTTGCGATTAGTGCCGTGCACAGGATTTGAAACTATCGTTCACAGTTGATACGATTCATGCGGTTCACGAGCGCGCTTGAATAGTTTTAATAAACCTTTTATTATTATTAAAACTGCGTTTTGTTATTATTGGTGATTCTTTAGAAATCCATCCACTTGCACGCACACGTCTACAATATGCAGATACAACTTCAACACAACCAAGAGTCACGCGTGCTCGTGAATTGATAGAAATGTACTAATTCAACACCTTTCGAAATGTACCGCTAAAAAAGTTCGAGGTTTTAACGGTTGTGTTAAAACACCTTGATTATAATAACATGAACATTTTTACGATCATTCATCAACAAAAAAGTCGCCAATCGCGTGTCTGTTTGTTCGAATCTATCTCAAAAAGTACTAAACGGATTTTGTTTAGGTTTTTTAATTCGTGTCCTTCGTTTCTTGGTGTCTCCGCACAGAAAAATTACAATCCGTCAATTAACGAAGTTGACACTTCGTTTAACGAAATAGCTGGCAATTTCAATAAATATTAACAAACTATTTAACTATGAACCGTTTACGTTTTACTATGTGAGCGGCGCGCAATGACCTCGTTATGGTTATGATTAAATTAACATAAAATTTTCAAAAATTAACGATTACCTAAGTTAAATTTTAAATTATCTCTGACCAACCATCAAAGGCCCGGCACATCCCGTTAAGCTATATACAATACAAATAATACATCAATAAAAAACTACGTCTAGTTGAATTTCCTTGCCTATGTAATTATATAAGGTATTAGCTTTAAAAAAAGTACTCGCAAATATGGCGTCCATGCATATGTGTCGGTTTTTTCTGACCGACTTAAGGCGATTCTGAGTCGATTTGTTTCGGATGCGGGGACTTCAATGCAAAGTATACAATAGTAACAAAACATACAAAAGTAATGCACGAGGCAAGTTCTCTAAGAAGCTACACTAGAATTGCTTGCTTCTGGAATAATCAATAATCGTCTTCCAAATGGTCGTTCTCAATTCCATTTGCAATTCTGTTTATTGTGTATACGTTTATTCGAAAGGGTAGACCTCCAAAGTGGTCCCATATAAATTTCATCGACATTGGTCTAGTACTTTCTGATTCATGATGTATTGTTGCTAGTCGCTTAGGCTTCTTTAAGTATCTCTTGCAAAATGACACACTTTGATCTGATGACACTGTTGTTCCCTATCTCAGAGAACGGCCCTGCTTCTCACTGTCGCTAGCGCACTTACAGTCTTCCGTAATAGAATCTAAGGACATGAGACTTTCTTGTGAATTCCGCAAGCAAGCGCGACATCTCGAGTCCACGGACGTCCCGCTCTGTGAGTTTGCGTCCTCCGAGACCGACTCTAAAGACCTCAAGCTTTCTACAGAAGTAACGTAAGACGACCTTCTGTATTCAGCGATCTCGTCTTCGCTCATGTTCAACGCTAAAAGCGAATCTTTCGCCATTTTGCCTAGGGACGACACTTTTTTACGTTTCTTCGTTGCGGTATCTAATTTGACTAGCGGCGAAGGTTTGTTCAAGCTTTCCGGCAGAGATTTAGGGCTCGAACCGCTCCGTGGTTTGGGCCGCCTGTCTGGTATGTCGCATGGTGATGTCTCTGGCACTTTAAAAGCTATCGTCTTCGTCTTTGGACTCTTCTCGGTCTCCTGTCTTTGACTTAAATCCTCCAATGAATTAGCCTTTTTCAATTTCGCTCGCTCGGGTATCACTGGTGATGACTTGCATTTGATCTCTTTAGCGACGAACTCTGGTATTTCTATCGCATCGTCGATTACTAATTCTGGAGAGAGGTCCATCATTTCTTTGATTTCAGCCTCTTTCAGTTCCTGAGCAAGAGAACCTTCTTCGACTTTGCGAGCTGCCACTGTGTGCTCCGTGTCGGGTTCAAAATCTTGGCTCTCATATATAAGATACGAAAGAGCATCTTTTCCTAAATCGACATTTTCTAATCTTGGAACCGTTTCAATCGGTTTGGCTTTCTCTGCCCGTTCTCTGTCTCCAATAGTCATAGAATTGTCGTCAGTTTTAACATCGTCGATGAATTCTAGCTGAATGTTAACCGTGTTGTCAGCTGCTTCATCGCAAGTTTCCTCTATAGTAGCAATAGGTGCCAAATCACATTGAATCTTAACCTCTTCGGTTTTGGATTCAGTTTTTTCCAGCGTCGGACCTGTTACTTCCCAAACAGCATTGACTATAGCTTGATTTTTAACTTGCTTCTCCGTTAGTTCAAAAGCTAATGTTTTCGTATTGGTCATGCTCGACGTTAGTGTATTTTCCGGGCTAATATTTTCTTTAATACCCCTAATAACTTTGCTAGGTAGTTTGTCAACAGACTGACCGGAGTCTGGACTAGGTTGCTTGTCTAAGGAGTTTTCTGAACCGGAAGACTTTAGAACCGCCGCAAAAGATCGTGGCCTGATCGGTTCTAGCTTTGCTTCGTCTTTGATGTCCTCTTTGTCTATTATTACTCTATTTTCGCTTTTGTTTTCCACTTCATCAGCGTCGTTTTTATCACCATCGCAGGCGACTTCGTAGTTTCTATTCAAATCGTTGGGTTTATTGAGATCTGTCGTATCACTGGCTCTCGGCGTATCTCTGTTGCCGTTCGAGCCTGCCTTGTCCGTATTTAAGCTTAAACCTAAACATTTTTGTACTAAATTTTCATCGGTGGTATTATCGGTAACTTTTTCTTTACACTCGCCGTCTGTGTCTAAGGGTTGTATGGAGAAGGATTGAAACTCGCTGAGCGTGTTATCCGTGTCGGTTGAAGGCGTTTTGCTGTCCAACTTCTTAGAAAAAGATTCGTCTACGAATGAAACTTGAACTCTTTCTGAAAGAGTGGAGTCCGTGGCTTCGGAAGAATCTTCCTTCTCGTCTTTTTCCTTTTCGATTGTGCTCCCCCAAGACCAAAACGAGCTAGTGAGCGTCGAGTCTTTTCTCGGCGGCGTGTTCGAAGCCGACTTCCTTTCTTCTTCGCTTTGCGACCCCCTTGTGAAAAGACTCGTCGGGTGTTGGAAGAGACTCAACAGCTTTTCCAAATGCGATGGCTTCTCAAACTTTTCAGCCTCTACCCTCGGTATATGGAAGCTAGAAGACGGCGCCACCCAAGATATCTTCCTCATCCGATCTAAGCCCTTGGTCTTTGACGCCGGAACGTCTAAAAGGCTGGACGCTCGTTTCGGCGACGACGTAAGCGTCTCCTGATCTGCTTTATTAACTGTCTCTTTCAGACTCGAGTTGTGAGTCAAGGTCCCTTCGTTAGACGAGCTGTCTTCCTTGTTCTCCGATGGTTGCTGTAAAGAGTATTCTATCCCGGAGTCTGCTGAAGTCACCATCACTTTCTCCTGCCGTCCGGATTCTAGCGAACTCATGCTGGCTTCCAAACTCGAAAGCGAGTCGTGCATCTTCTTCTTCCCGAATATTATAGGAGAGACGCTCTCGTTAGAACTAACGGACATGTTTAAGAAGTTGCCACAGTTCACTGGTGTTACTTCACTGGTTGATTCCATGCTGCTTTCTGTTGAGAGCGCTGCGTCTTTTCTTCTATCCAATTCCGTGTCTGATTCTATAGATTCTTGTATGACGACCGGTTTAGCGAACACATGACTCGACGCGTGCTGATTTTCAATAGCGTTGAGACTTTCCATGGAGCTTCCGGAAATTTCCAAGGAAGAACTGCTATCGCAGAAGGGGCTACCGACCAATTTCTTATTCATAAGTCTAGAGACTTCCAAATCTGGACTGTCTAAGCTGGACTCACTCTTATTTTTCTTAAGAACTACATCTCTGTTAAAGTTACCAGGTACTTTGTTAGTGTCTACTCTAACTATATCTACTGTACAATCACTTTTCACTATTCGGCTCTTCGAAGACATGTGTTTCATCTCTTGAATGAGATTCCCCAGATCCTCGGTTATAGCTTCGATTTGATTCATTGTCCTTACCTCTTTCCTAATTATAATATCATCTAGGTTAACGAAATCTTTATTTTGGTCGCTATGTACTTTGGTGGCATCTTGCACACTCTCTTTTTTGACTGTCACTTCGACTTGAACGTCGACTTTGTCCAATTCAGTCACTTCTACACTATTTCTAACTAATTTAGTTTCAGTTTTAATGACACTATCACTAATTTCCTCTCTATGAGTCAATTGTTCAGACTTATCTTTATATTTTGGATCACTTTTCACAACGTCACTGTATGTTTTGTTTATAACATTCACATCACTCGGATCACTCTTTTTGGCATCACTATTGACTTTTGCACTGTCAGGTATTCTTGAGACTGCATTGCTTCCGTCTTCTTGTATAGAAAAAACATGTCTTTCAGGTACAGATATTTCCGCTTCTTCAATTATAGTATCTTCAACGATGCTTTTTGAATTCAAATGATCATTCAATATAGACTTTAAGTCAATTTTATCAAGGACTTCTTTATTTTTTACAGGCACAGAAACTTCTGCCTGTTCTGTGTCTGTAGTAGGCCTAACATTGAAATCTAAACATGTATCTTCTGTTTGAATTTGTTCAATAAACATAATGTTATCAGGAGTATCTTTCAATATAGGTACATATTCTACAGGCATTATTTGTTGCTGAGCTCTGTCTGTCATTGATTTGTCTAAATCTTTACATAGAGTTATAGACCCAACATCACTTGACCCGTCAATTACACTAGTTGCAACAGTCGTTGGAGCGTTGGATTCGCTTACTATGTTTTTAGTTATACTTGCCAATGTACCCGATGATTGGTTATTTTCAGTAATCTGTTGCATTGTTGCATCTTTATCTATATCTATTGTAGTTGTAGCTCTTGATTCTGGTCCTACCACGGGTGCTATTGTTTCTGTAAATTCAGCTATTTTCGTGAATATATCTGCTTCTATATTTCTACTGGATTCTATAGTATGTATATTAGTTTGAGATCCTATAGCAACAGGTTTAAATATTTCTTCTTCACATTTAGTATAACTCTGCTCGTACGGAAATATGTCAAAGTTGTCAGGAATTGGCGAAACGGAAAACCTCGTATTTGGTACAGCTTTAACTGGAAAAGTACTTTTGGGTATCATTATCGGAGTTGATTTCGGTCCTTTATGAGTCACTTTTATCAAAGGTTCACTTTTTGTGAATAATAATACAGGTTCTTTTAGACTTACAGGAGCATCATATTCTTTGAAAGTTACTATACTGTCCGTGTCGGAGCTATCTCCACTAATTGGGACACCACTTGAGTTTGATCCGCTTAACGTCACTGTATTTGTCTCACTTACTGTCCCAATCATTGTAATATTACTAGGCGTTCCACTTATAATTGTACTAGGTATAACAACGGTCGATTTTACGGCCTCAGTGGCACTTTTCCAAATATCTTCTACTGGAACTGTCCCGATTTGGGAACCGGAACTTTCACTTGTCCCGATATTTAGAGTCACATCTCTTGAAAGTTCCACATCAGTAACTGTCGATATATTTGAATCACTGCAAGCTTTATAAACAAGTAATTGTGGTACTGTATTTACTCCAATTATCTTTTGACTCGTTCCAATATTAACATTTTGACTTGTCCCAATATTTTGACTGATATGTCCATGTGATAAGGACACATTGGGTACACATCCAGGCAAGGGAGACACTGTAGGAGACATATAGGGTACAGCTGTGAGCGAAGGAGACACGCTAGCCTTGATACTGGATGTAACCAAACTAGGAGCTTGTGAAAATGATATGTTAAATGTTTCTGTGCTTGTAGAAACACTATATGTTTGTGACACGGTTATTGTAGTTCCCTGTGTTGCACAAGACATCATTGTTGGTGTTGCACTAGCCAAGACTACTGGTGACAGAGTAGTCAAAGCAGGTAACCCGGGCGGATCTCCAGTTATAGCCGTTGGTGAAACTGTGGTCAAAATTTCTTGCATTGGTGAAGCAATAGTTAAAGCTAAAGTTGGTGAAACACAAGTCTGGATTACCGCAGTTGATGAACCAGTTTGATCTTCCTCAATTCTAGTCAAATCAATCGGCATTAGTGGTTTGGGTGAATCGCTAATCACGACTGTTGAAGCATGAATGGCTTCCTTCGTGGATGAAACACTTAGAACTTCCGGCGTTGATGAATTACTCAAGACTTCCGGCGTTGGTGACCCACTAGTCACGTTCGTTGGTGTAGCACTCAACACTCGGTGCGTATTAATTGGTGAACCAATAATCATCACTGTTGGTAAAGCACTAATCATGACCGCCGGTGAAGGATTCATGACACTTGGCGAATGGTTCATGACTGTTGGTGAATGACTCATGACCGTTGGTGAAGCACACATTCCCGGCGTTGGTGACCGACCCGACGCGGCTGTTGGTGAAGCAGTCTGCACTCCAGGTGCGGGTGAAGCGCTTGGCACGGGTGACACGCTGGGGGTGGGGGAAGCGCTAGGGCTCCCGCTTGGGGAAGGGTTGTACATTGCGTCGTAATTTCTTGTAACGGAGAAGCGGGAAGGCGGCCTCTTCTGCGTGGCGGGATGTACTTTAATCTGTGGTGGTTCTACTACCTGTAAATATGGAAAAAGTAAGGTTGAATATTATTTATATACTTGTATTAGCCGTGTCGGTTGATTAATGTATACTTATACTAAGCAGTAAGTAAGGTTGAATATAATTTATATGCTTGTATTAGCCGTGTCGGTTGATTAATGTATACTTATAGTAAGCAGTAAGTAAGGTTGAATATAATTTATATGCTTGTATTAGCCGTGTCGGTTGATTAATGTATACTTATACTAAGCAGTAAGTAAGGTTGAATATAATTTATATACTTGTATTAGCCGTGTCAGTTGATTAATGTATACTTATACTAAGCAGTAAGTAAGGTTGAATATAATTTATATACTTGTATTAGCCGTGTCGGTTGATTAATGTATACTTATACTAAGCAGTAAGTAAGGTTGAATATAATTTATATACTTGTATTAGCCGTGTCGGTTGATTAATGTATACTTATACTAAGCAGTAAGTAAGGTTGAATATAATTTATATACTTGTATTAGCCGTGTCGGTTGATTAATGTATACTTATACTAAGCAGTAAGTAAGGTTGAATATAATTTATATGCTTGTATTAGCCGTGTCGGTTGATTAATGTATACTTATACTAAGCAGTAAGTAAGGTTGAATATAATTTATATACTTGTATTAGCCGTGTCGGTTGATTAATGTATACTTATACTAAGCAGTAAGTAAGGTTGAATATAATTTATATACTTGTATTAGCCGTGTCGGTTGATTAATGTATACTTATACTAAGCAGTAAGTAAGGTTGAATATAATTTATATACTTGTATTAGCCGTGTCGGTTGATTAATGTATACTTATACTAAGCAGTAAGTAAGGTTGAATATAATTTATATACTTGTATTAGCCGTGTCGGTTGATTAATGTATACTTATACTAAGCAGTAAGTAAGGTTGAATATAATTTATATACTTGTATTAGCCGTGTCGGTTGATTAATGTATACTTATACTAAGCAGTAAGTAAGGTTGAATATAATTTATATACTTGTATTAGCCGTGTCGGTTGATTAATGTATACTTATACTAAGCAGTAAGTAAGGTTGAATATAATTTATATACTTGTATTAGCCGTGTCGGTTGATTAATGTATACTTATACTAAGCAGTAAGTAAGGTTGAATATAATTTATATACTTGTATTAGCCGTGTCGGTTGATTAATGTATACTTATACTAAGCAGTAAGTAAGGTTGAATATAATTTATATACTTGTATTAGCCGTGTCGGTTGATTAATGTATACTTATACTAAGCAGTAAGTAAGGTTGAATATAATTTATATACTTGTATTAGCCGTGTCGGTTGATTAATGTATACTTATACTAAGCAGTAAGTAAGGTTGAATATAATTTATATACTTGTATTAGCCGTGTCGGTTGATTAATGTATACTTATACTAAGCAGTAAGTAAGGTTGAATATAATTTATATACTTGTATTAGCCGTGTCGGTTGATTAATGTATACTTATACTAAGCAGTAAGTAAGGTTGAATATAATTTATATACTTGTATTAGCCGTGTCGGTTGATTAATGTATACTTATACTAAGCAGTAAGTAAGAAAAAGTCTGGATAAAGATGATAATAAAAAAAATTGTCCTAGTTTACTTAAAATAAGATACTGAACAAGAATATATATTTTTTTTAATATTTCCGGTCTGTCTGTCTGTTTGTGCATCACGTAAAAAGTACTATACCGATGGCAATGGGATTTACTGTTGGATAGCTTAGGTTTTGACTTAAACCCTGGTATACTTTATTTGTCAATCCGATGAAAAGAAGCCGAACAGTGGATAAAAAAGTATTTGACGTCTGAACTGAACGAAGTTTTATTTTTATGAAATTTGGTATATTGGTTCTTTTGATTTTGGAATAACACATATGATACTTATATTCCACAGAAAATACTACGCGGGCCAAGCCACGTGCACAGCTTAATTACCGTCTCCATATTATTTATTATTATTATTAAATCACTAGCTTTCCCGCCCACGACTTCGCCCGCGCGGACAACAGTTTATCGCGAAAAAAACATCCTATGTTCTTCTACGATATTAAAAACGAATGCAAAATTATAGCACCAACGCTCTTGATGTTTTTTGACAGACTTGTTATTTCGTTTTCATGGCAACCGTTCCTTACAGCGAGTAATCAACATTTTTCAGATTTTCCGTGGAAACTTACAATTTTCCGGGATAAAAAGTATCCTATGTTTTATTCCAGGGCATAAGCTATCTCCTTTCCAAATGTCATCAAAATCCGTCCAGTCGTTCGCGTGAAAGCTCCCCAAACAAACAAACAAACAAACAAACAAACAAACAGATAACGTTTCACTTGTATATATTGGTACGGAATAATTTCAGAAAAAATATATAAAAAAAATTACAAATATCAAAAACAACAAAATTATGTCAAAATATTAAAATTTGTCACCCATCATTACGCTCATACATCTATTAAAATAATAAAAATATTATAAATCATTATTTCAGACGTACATGTCCATAATACACCAAATTAAATCATGAGATCATACATTTTTACAAAATAAGATTAAAATTACACTGACAGATAAATGTATGGGGCACTCCTGTATCGTAACGATCATGTGCAGGATGCATTGCAACTGCCTCGCGCCCGCTGCAGCAGGAAAGCGACTTTCTTTCGAATGACCGCATGAAAGCCGTCCGTACGCGCTTCAGCGAAAATCTTAGATGCACTGCAATAGCGAGGCAGCCGCAAAAGCACCCTGAAAATGTCAATATACTGGAGTCGTAGATCACTAGCAGCCCGGCGAGTGTGATTTATCCAGAGGCTGCTCGAGTAGAATGACTGGCAGTATGCCTTGAAAACAGTGATTTTCACGTCCCTCGAGCAGCGTGCAAATCTACGCGCGATCATATTTCCCCGAACTGCCAGCGCCCTACGTTCCCTCTCAATATCTGCGTCGTCAGTAATAATATGGCCCCGATACTTAAAATTACTTACTACTTGTAGAGCCGCACCATTAAGCATAATGGCCGGAACAGTACAGGCTCAACTTATCCACTCTTAAATGTGAGTACCTCACTCTTTTTCGAGTTACATCTCAGTCCATGTTCCGTCGCATAAGCCTGACAAATTGCTATACGTATCGAACCGACTGAAGGGCCCAGCAGCACCATGTCATCGGCATAGCTGATGTTATTGAGGCATACTCGGTCTATATTACTAGGGCATGCATACCGGATAACCGATTAACCGAAAAACCCGAATAACCGACTGATTTGAAACTCGGATTTTTAAGATTGAAAACCCGGGTTTTTCGGGTTTTTCGAGTTTTTTCATTCTTGATGGTTTATGTAAAATACTACCACCAGAACATTAATAAAGAATCAAACTTCTCAAAAACTTACTGTTTCCCTATTTCTACTCTATTCACCGAATAAATTGGACAGGCTGACCACAATCTATAATCATTATTAGGTATTAGGGAGTAATATATTGTTACTTGTTAGGCTTTGGTCTGACGTTGAATGAGTGAGGCGCTGCGAGCCAGCGCTAGGAGACTACGAGAGTCATCTGGTAACGGCGGATTTTATTGTACATTTTGTAACCCTAGTTAGTTTTTACTATCAAAGTAAAAACTAACTAGGGTCACAAAACGTTAAATAATATAGTAGAAATGGTGCAGATTTATCTTAGCGGTCCCTTTACAACTTGACAGAGGACCTTAATAATAAATTTGCACCATTTCTACTTTGATTTGATTAGGAATCGTCTTAGTATAATTTTTTTTTTAAAGATTGTCCTTGATAAAGAATTAATTTTTAGTTTAAGTTACTGTATAAACAATAAATAAGACTTATTTTATGTGATTTACGATACGATACGATACGAAACACTTTTTGTAACTACCAGTTAGAAAACACACACATTAATTATTTTGAATCCCTTTCTTTACTTACACACCCTAATAATAGTTATTTCAAGGCCCAAATAAAGAAAAACTCGAAAACCCGTAAAACTCGAAAAACCCGGTTTTTTAAATTGAAAACTCGAAATCCCAGGTTTTTTAAACTACCCGAGTTTTGCATGCCCTATAACACACCCGGTATGAGTACTGCTGAGCTCGCTGATGAGATCGTTCCCATAGAGGTTGAACAGCAGAGGAGAGGTGATCCCACCCTGCCACGCGCCGCTCTCCATGCCATACGCATCGAATAATGACCCTGCCCATCTAACTTGATTTTGCTGACAACCATACCAGCGTCTCGAAAAGGAAATAACTTCCACTGACGAACCCGCGACCCGTAACTTATCCCAAAGCTTTCCATACAATACTGTATCAAAGGCTTTGGACAACTCAAGGACGCAGGCGTACACCGGTGTCTTCCTATCTGTGTAATATGCTAAAAATAAAATTTATACATGGATTTACCATCACCATAAGATGGATAAAAATAATTTTATACATGGAGATACCGTCACCATAAGATCAATAAAAATAATGTTGTACATGGAGTTACCGTCACTATAAGATGGATAAAAATAATTTTATACATGGAGTTACCGTCACCATAAGATGGATAAAATTAATTTTGTAGATGGAGTTAGTCACCATGAGGTATAAAATCAATTTGTAGTGCGATATAGTAGTATTGTGGCTAAGAGGATGTGTCGCGCAGAGGCACGAATAGTGCGGATTCAAGTTCCGTCCTCAATCCAAATTTATACTTTATAAAATTATATGATGTTATAATGTTCATACTTGCACGACTTTAAATCTCGATGGAGTGAGACAGTAGCTGGGCCGAGTCGGCGTTGACGGACTAGTGCTTTCCGTTGACGATTCCCGCTCCGGAGTCACTCGGGTCACCTGCAATGTTTTGGAAAATATTTATTTGAATTCAATGATAATGTAAGTTTAAAATATAACAAGCCCAAATTAAAAATTGATATAACCCTCCGACTTCCCACCCCCCATTATAGCTAAGAACCATCTCGATCACATCAGTTTTCAAACATAAAAAACCTCATCATAATCGGTCTATTCGTTTCGGAGCTACGATTCTCATCCCCATTCCCCCCCCCTCCATCAACCCCTCCCTCATTATAGCTAAGAACCATCTCGATCATCTCAACCTTCAAACTTAAAAAACCGCAACTAAATCGATCCATTCGTTCGAAAGCTACGATTCGCACCGCCGTTTTTGTCTTGTTCACGGAGAGATAAATATCTCAAAAACATATCTGTTAAGTTCCACATTTATCAGATTTGTGGTTGACCCAGCATATTTATGGAAAACACCCTTACATAATGGAGCCTGGTCTTTAGTGGCCCAAAGACAGTAAAGTATACCATTAGGAACCACGAGTAGTTAGTAAAGTGTACTCATAGAGAAAGTTAAATGTAAGTCAAGTATACTCTCGAGTGGGGACCGCGACTTGGCAAACGTAGTTCAAGACGCCCACTGGCCAGGTGGAGTGATGACCAGCGGAAGGCGGCCGGCAGGTACTTAATGCGAAGAACCGAAGACCAGGCTCTGTGCCTCTCTGTGGAAGAGGCCTGTGTCCAGCAGTGGACGAATACAGGCTGATGATGATCATACTCTCAAGGAACCGCGAGGTATTAGTAAAGAATACTTACAAAGAACCGCGAGGTGTTAGTAAAGTATACTTACAAAGAACCGCGAGGTATAAGCAAAATATACTCAAAGAACCGCGAGGTGTTAGTAAAATATGCTCACACATAACCGCGAGGTGTTAGTAAAGTATTATCACAAAAAATGCGACGTGTAATGTATATACTCACAGATGTTATTATGATTTAGCATTAACGCCTGCTTAGCGAGAAATATCTTGTAATTTTATAAAGGAAAAATGTAGATCACGGAAGTGATTCGAACCCGCATTATCCATGCCTCGCGCGGTACATGCCTAACAAATTCGGCTACCGTGACCACTACATCATCATCCATATTTTTCCCTCAGTTTCTATTTTCGTCTTACGGGGACAGTAACTCCATCTATTGGTAGTTTTGCTGAACTGACCAACCGAACAATGCTAATATTGCAATTAACATCGTGTCGTAAAGAAAATGCCTCCCAAATCCAATGTTTTTATGATTTAACATTAAGCATTTTTTCTTTTGGTATATTATTAGATACAAACACGCAGTTAATCGCGAGTTAAAATATGCCCACAGATAACCGCGATGTGTTAGTAAAATATACTTACGGTTGACCGTGAGGTGCTAACACATTAAAATAACAGAAAACCGTAGTGTTAGTAAACCCATAGATTACCGCGAGTTGTTAGTAAAGTATACTCACAGAGAAACGCGAGGTGTGGTTGTGGGGTGTGGGCGAGCCGGCGGGGGAGGGCGCGGGGGAGGGTGCGGGGGAGCGCAGACGCGAAGAGCGCCGCGCCGCCTCCGCAGCACCCGGCCCGGCCTGCAATAACAACAATCACAACTGTACGAGTATTGCTGAACCCCGCGGCGAGGCTTTGCCCGCATGGACCTTTGTCATAAGACCTTCTCATGATGCACACATTTCCTTTTCAAATTTCATCAAGATCGGTGTATCCATATAAAAGTAACGAACAGACCTTTCGAATTTATGATGCAGGCTGAGTTTTCCAATTAAGTTTGTATAATCAAATACAAACAGAAAAAAGATAAACATGCTTTTTTTACTAGTTTATAGGCTAGCGTTTGCCCACTAACTCACTTGTTGTTAAGTGGCCAAGTGTTGGAAGTACACATAAAAGAGTCACGTCTCTGCCAGCTGTTTGAACCATTACCATTTATTATTATTATTTAACCTTAACTGTTAAAGGTAGAGTACATAGGTAGCTTATTGAGGAAGGGTCCAAGAACACTTTTCTTAATGTCTCTACAAACCAAACAAATGTGCCTGCATTGTATAAATATGAAAATAATTAAAAGAAGAAACAAAAAAATATAAGAGACATTTTATCGCATAATGTGCCATGTGTTACTTCCCATACCCTTCCCTGACGAAGGTGGTTCGTTCCTAGCTTAGCGACACAAGCGGTGTGACAAGTGAGGCTGATCTTCCTGTGCACGCGGTGCTCCGGCTCCGTCGCCGGCGGTTCGTTCCTACCTTAGCGACACAAGCGGTGTGACAAGTGAGGCTGATCTTCCTGTGCACGCGGCGCTCAGGCTCAATCGCCAGCGGTTCGTTCCTACCTTAGCGACACAAGCGGTGTGACAAGTGAGGCTGATCTTCCTGTGCACGCGGTGCTCCGGCTCCGTCGCCAGCGGTTCGTTCCTACCTTAGCGACACAAGCGGTGTGACAAGTGAGGCTGATCTTCCTGTGCACGCGGTGCTCCGGCTCCGTCGCCAGCGGTTCGTTCCTACCTTAGCGACACAAGCGGTGTGACAAGTTTGGCTGATCTTCCTGTGCACGCGGCGCTCCGGCTCCGTCGCCGGCGGTTCGTTCCTACCTTAGCGACACAAGCGGTGTGGACAAGTGAGGCTGATCTTCCTGTGCACGCGGTGCTCCGGCTCCGTAGCCAGCGGTTCGTTCCTACCTTAGCGACACAAGCGGTGTGACAAGTGAGGCTGATCTTCCTGTGCACGCGGTGCTCCGGCTCCGTCGCCAGCGGTTCGTTCCTACCTTAGCGACACAAGCGGTGTGACAAGGAGGCTGATCTTCCTGTGCACGCGGTGCTCCGGCTCCATCGCCAGCGGTTCGTTCCTACCTTAGCGACACAAGCGGTGTGACAAGTGAGGCTGATCTTCCTGTGCACGCGGCGCTCAGGCTCAATCGCCAGCGGTTCGTTCCTACCTTAGCGACACAAGCGGTGTGACAAGTGAGGCTGATCTTCCTGTGCACGCGGTGCTCCGGCTCCGTCGCCAGCGGTTCGTTCCTACCTTAGCGACACAAGCGGTGTGACAAGTGAGGCTGATCTTCCTGTGCACGCGGTGCTCCGGCTCCGTCGCCAGCGGTTCGTTCCTACCTTAGCGACACAAGCGGTGTGACAAGTTTGGCTGATCTTCCTGTGCACGCGGCGCTCCGGCTCCGTCGCCGGCGGTTCGTTCCTACCTTAGCGACACAAGCGGTGTGGACAAGTGAGGCTGATCTTCCTGTGCACGCGGTGCTCCGGCTCCGTAGCCAGCGGTTCGTTCCTACCTTAGCGACACAAGCGGTGTGACAAGTGAGGCTGATCTTCCTGTGCACGCGGTGCTCCGGCTCCGTCGCCAGCGGTTCGTTCCTACCTTAGCGACACAAGCGGTGTGACAAGTGAGGCTGATCTTCCTGTGCACGCGGTGCTCCGGCTCCGTCGCCAGCGGTTCGTTCCTACCTTAGCGACACAAGCGGTGTGACAAGTTTGGCTGATCTTCCTGTGCACGCGGCGCTCCGGCTCCGTCGCCGGCGGTTCGTTCCTACCTTAGCGACACAAGCGGTGTGGACAAGTGAGGCTGATCTTCCTGTGCACGCGGTGCTCCGGCTCCGTAGCCAGCGGTTCGTTCCTACCTTAGCGACACAAGCGGTGTGACAAGTGAGGCTGATCTTCCTGTGCACGCGGTGCTCCGGCTCCGTCGCCAGCGGTTCGTTCCTACCTTAGCGACACAAGCGGTGTGACAAGGAGGCTGATCTTCCTGTGCACGCGGTGCTCCGGCTCCATCGCCAGCGGTTCGTTCCTACCTTAGCGACACAAGCGGTGTGACAAGTGAGGCTGATCTTCCTATGCACGCGGCGCTCCGGCTCCGTCGCCGGCGGCTCGTTCCGCCGACAGATGGCGCCTATTTCGCGCGTCAGTCGCGCGATGGTCGCCGCCTCGCTGTCCTCCGCGGTCAGGGTTGTCGACTCCTGAAACAAGAACATTTACGCACATATAAAAAAAACTATAATCTAATGAAAAATTACTTATTTCATTAGATTATAGGGTTCAAATAATAGTCGCTTATAGATAGATAGATAACTTTTTATATAACCCCACACAAATAAAAATCTTACAACTAAAAAACAAAAATAATGATTAAGTTTCACAATGGGCGGTCTTATCGCTCAGAGCGATCTCTTCCAGACAACCGTGGTCCTTATTACACTAGTATATTATACAATGTGTCTGGACACAAGACTCGGCGGCTTAAAACAGTGTGTTAAAATAACTACCTATTAACAGCAGCTATTTTAATTTTCCTACAGTAAAAATATTTGATTGTCTTTAATAATTGATATCTACGGAAGTAGAGAGCGTAGCCATTTTTGTATGTCTCCTTTTTTTGGTCAAAAGTCTTATTCTGAGATTAATGTCTGACAGAAGTGATATTAAGGAGAATTTGACTGACGTCATGGAAACTGGAACTAAAATGACGAATGACCTTTTACCATCAAAATTAAAAAAAAACGTTTTTTTAATAATTTTATAGTTTTGGTACCTTCCTATGGCATGAGTGTAGATAAAGTAGTGTATGAAACGACACATAACTGGGTATTATCACTTTTTAATATTTAGGTAATGTAAAAAAAATGGAATCCCGAAATAAACACATTGAATAACAAAATATGCTCTAAACTCGTAGGTAAAAACTAATTTCACATTTATTTATTTTTCCAACGAGTGTTAACGAGAGTTAAATACACCAAAATTATTGTAATATACCTTTTTAACCGGAACTTCAACGAGAGGGGTGTTATAAGTTTAGGATGTGTATGTAACACTGTGTGTATCCTTCATGTCAGACAGACATGTCTGTGGCATCGTAGCTCCCCGAATGGACCGATTTTGATGACGTTTTTTTCTATATGAAAGCTGATGTGATCGAGATGTTTCTTAGCTATAAGAGGAGAGGAGGATGGGGAGGGGGGAGGGGGAGAAGGGGGAGTACCGTACCTGCCAAACGAATGGACCGATTTTGATGCGGTTTTTTATGTTTGCAAGCTGATGTGATCGAGATAGTTCTTAGCTATAATGGGGGTGGGGGAGGGAGTCAGCGGTTGTTTTTTTTTTAATTTGTGCTTGTGTTTACAATAATTTTGGTGAGCTTAGAGATGTACTTAGTTTCAATGAAAACTCCCATACTTATCCCAAACCATTGAATTCCGAACGGGTCTCGGAGTCCAACTTGAACTTGGTTGCCTAACTTTTTTGCAAATGAAAAGGTATACAGGAAAAAAAACATCCAAAGGTTGTCTGAAAGAGATTATTTTATGCGTAAACGTCTCGTTACTTTTTGACGTTTTTTGTATGGCGTTTATGTCAATAGCTGACGGACCGTAACCGAAAACGGTTCGTTTTAAGATAAGGAACCGGCCATTAGTAGATAACATTTGAATTACTGGGAATGAGACATAACAACCAATATCTCAGGGTGACCAGCGCAATGCATTGACGCGCAAGACTTTGCAACCAAAGTTCTGGGTGGCGCTGCAACTGTTATGGGCAGGCGTGACGCTTACCATCAGACAAGCGGCCTGCTCGACTCGTCAATCAAAGTAAAAACTTACCGCGGGGTCGTCCAGGTCAATCTGTGTGAGCGTTGTGTTCTCCTTCATAGCGTTCAAAATGGCTTGTAATCCCACCACGCCCAGCCTGTTGTCCCGCAAGTCTAGCCTCTGAAATTATCACACTCATATTATAAAGGAAACTTTCTATGTAAGTTTGTGTGCGAGTGTGTGAGAGGGTGTGTTTGTCAAGCCGCTTGTACACACACGTTTTTTTGCCGTTCAAAATTAACGTTAATTCACCGTGAGTAGTAGTGTTGTATGCATAGACAACTGCACATTACTCCATACCCTAAACAGGCTGTTGACGAACGTCGTAATGAGAGCATTTGGTTATCGCCTTGTTGGCGCTGATAGCAGTAGTTTGTTAGCAGTTAGCGTCCACGGAACTAACGTATTTGTACATTTTAGTACATATTAGACGCTCGGTGGGGCGCTTTGAATCGGCACAAACAAAAGTACGGCAGAGCCTATCCTATATCTATAGAGATCAGTGTTGTATACAAACACTGATCTCTATAGATATAGGATAGGAAGATATTCACTATGGAAGCTTGCTACGTCGAATCAACCGTACATTATCACGGCATAAAAGTGTGTACAAGAGGCCTTACTTCTTCACGCTCAAACGGCTGAATGGATTTGGATGAAATTTGGAATGGAAATAGCTTATACCATGGAATAACAAATAGGATACTTTTCATCACCATAGTCATCATCATCCACGCGGCTGATCGGATTTTGGTGAAATTTGTAATTGATTTAGCTACCCTGGAAAAACACATAGGATACTTTATATCATCAACATCATCATCGTCATCATCATCCTAGCGGTTGTAATAGCGGGACGCAGCTAGTAAACCAATAATGATTGAATCAGCCGATTGGTTAGTGACCCTGATTGCAAAGTCAACGGTCGGGGGTTCGCATCCCGCGAGGACCGCAAGGTGCAAACATATGTGTGATGAGTACAAATTTTTGTTTCCGAGTCATTTATTTATTCGAATTTATGTATGTTTACCCGTTATCTAGTGCCCATGGTACAGGGTATCCGAGTTTGGGGCTAGGTAATTGGTGGGAATTTTCCTGAAAATAATTATTTTTTGACAAAAATGTAAACAACCGAATACAAACGCTCGTACTTCGCGAACGCTCAAACCAAATTTTTCTTATTATTGGAACTGGTTAAAAAACTACTGCACCGACTTTGATAAAATTTCTATGGGACCAATCTGAAAGTATATCCTTGCAAACAAAAAAAATAATATTCGAAATCGGTTGATCGGTTTCGAATCGGTAGTTTTGAGGTAATGAACATTAAAAAAAACATACGAGTCGAATTGAAAACTTCCTCCTTTTTTGAAGTCGGTTGAAAAACTGTTATACTTTTGTTTTTTTTTATACTTTATGTTAGCAAAATGACAATCAAAATAATATTTTTTCATATATTTATCAACTTTAGAAGAGTGTGTTCAATGTTCATACAATATTTTGTTCGTAATAAGCAGCGGAATTAAAATCGCGAGTTTTTTTTAACAATAATCGTTTTTTTTATACCACTAGATAGATAAATACAATTAAAATACATAATGCCACATATTAACTCAATTAACGCTAATTAACGTTAACATATGTCAAAATCCATACAAAAATAACGATTTAATGCTAGTTAATTGACGTCTATAGGTACGGCAGCCTTACAAAAACGTGATAATATCTTTATTGGACGTTACATTATATAAATTTAAAATAGTAAATAATTAATTAGAAAATATTTAGTAAATAGTAATGTAATTGTAAGTACTAATAGGTTGACAGGATGAGCTTGCTTTTAGCTACAAGTCCGCCCGTTGTACTTTAGTTATAAGATTGTTTCTATTTGTTGTAAATTTTTGGATAAGGGTGTATTATAAAGTACAATCTATCTATCTATCTAAACAAGACAAAGTTCTAACACTAAAACCCGACTACGGTCGGGTAAAAAATAGCCTATGACACTCTTGAGATGAAGACGAATGGATTGATAGTTAACTCGCTTATCAAAATCGGACCAAGTTTTTAGTTTGAACACATAACCCTTCCATATATCAACAGCAGACGGGTAAAAAAAGTGCCTACATATTTATTTTATTAATTGATTTATTTAGCTATGTACATTAGGAGTTGTATGATTCCTTATTATTACAATTTTCTGAATTACTTGAAACTCCAATTACCGAAGGTCACACAATGCACTAACAACAAAGCATCTTAAATTAATTAATCACATTATAATGTACTATGTAGGCACATTATAATGTCATTGAGGTGACGCACACAAACAAGTGCACCCCAACATACATACACCATCGCTCAGTGCTTCGGAGGGCACGTTAAGCTGTCGGTCTCGGCTGTTATTGATTAATAGCAGTCGTTAAGCCACGTTGGCTCCCGGGCGGCTTGACAAACTCTGACACCAGAGGCCCGCACTACCTCATACGACAAACAAACAGACAAAGATACATTCAAATCTACCAAATCAACATAAAATTAAAACAAAAACGTACAGTAAGGAATTCAATAAATATATATAGGTGAAAATATTGAGGTTAATAATATAAATACATATATGTGTGTATGCATACAATTTCAGATAATCTATACTTATAATAAAACTGTAACGGGTCCAATTCTGTACATTGAAGATATTTTGAAATTTTCTTTTGGAGGATACTCTATGTTCGATACTGAAGCCAAAACAGTTATTTTTTTCATTTTTGTCCGTCTGTCTGTCTGTCTGTATCTTTGCTAGGCATCACGCTGAAACTACTGAATGAATTTAAATGAAACCTGGTATGTTTAGAGTTCATACTACGAGGTAGGTTATAGGATACTTTTTATCCCGAAAAATTAAAGGGTTCCCGCAGGATAGGCGTTGAAAGTTATTTAAAAGAACACGTATCACGCTGAAACTACTGGACGTATTTTGGTGCAGCTTGACACAGTCATAGTTTATATAATGGGTAAAAATTGAGGATACTTTTTATCCCGAAAAACTAAAGAGTTCCTGCGGGATAATGTCCCAAATTTTGTAAACTGAAGATATTTTGGAAAAAAAAATAAGGTCATTCTGTATTCAATACTAAAGCCAAAACTGTATCTTTGTAATTGTTGTCCGTCTGTCTGTCCATCTGTCTGTCTGTCCATCTGTCTGTCTGTCCGTCTGTCTGTCTGTCCGTCTGTCTGTCTGTCTGTACCTTGGCAGCACATCACGCCGAAAATACTCACTGAATTCAAATAAAATTTGGTATGATTTGAGTTTATACTTCGAGGTATGACACTGGATACTTCTCATCCCGAAAAATTAAAGAGTTTTGCAGGATAGGCGTTGAAACTACTGGACCAATTTTGTTGCAACTTGGCACATTTATAGTTTATATAATGGGTAAAAATTGAGGATAATTTTTATCCAGAAAAAATAAAGTGTTCCTGCGGGATAATGTCCCAAATTCTGAAAATTGAAAATATTGTAAGAAAAAGTTTTTGGTGGCTGTTCTATATTCAATATTAAAGCCAAAACTGTATTTTTGTAATTTTTGTCTATCTGTCCGTCTGTCTATCTGTACCTTGGCAGCGCATAAAATACTCACTGAATTCAAATGAAATTTGGTATTATTTGAGTTCATACTTCGAGATAGGACATTGGATACTTTTCATCCCGAAAAATTAAAGATTTCCTGCAAGATAGGGGTGGAAAATTATTTAAAAGAATACGTAGCACGCTGAAACTATGGGACGGATGTTAATGCAACTTAGCACAGACATAGTTTATAAGATGGGTGAAAGTTATGGATACTTTTTGTCCCGAAAAAATAAAGTGTTCTTGCGGGATATGAGTCCAAATTCTGTACATTAAAGATATTGTGTGTTTTTTTGTAGGTTACTCTATATCTATATTCGATAGTGAAGCCTAAACTGTATGTTTTTCATTTCTGTCTGTATATCTGTCTGTCTGTATCTTGGCCGCGTTTCACGCCGCCGGAACTACTGGATAAATTCAAATGAAACTTGATATGATTTGAGTTCATACTACGAGGTAGGACATAGGATACTTAACATCCCTAAAAATTAATGGGTTCTCGCAGGACAGGGGTTACAAATTATTTCAAAGAACACGTAGCATGCTGAAACTATTAGACGAATGTTGATGCAACTTGGCACAGACATAGGTTATAAGATGGGTGAAAAAATAAAGGGTTCCTGCGGGATATAGGTCCAAATTCTGTACATTAAAGATAAAGTGAAAAATTTTTTTTGGAGTTCACTCTATGTTCTATAATGAACTGTATGTTTTTTCATTTTGTCTGTATATCTGTCTGTCTGTATCTTGGACGTACTTCACGCCACTGGAACTACTGGATGAATTAAAATGAAACTTGGTATGATTTGAGTTCATACTACGAGGTTGGACATAGAATACTTTACATCCTAAAAAATTAATGGGTTCTCGCAGGATAGGGGTTGAAACTTATTTAATAGAACACGTACCACGCTGAAACTAATAGACGGGTTTTTATGCAACTTGGCACCGTCTTAATTTATATGATGGTTTAAAATTGAGGACACGTTTTATCCGAAAAAAATTAAAGGGCTTCTGCGGGATATTGATCCAAAGTTATGGTAATATTTAAGTAATAAATAATATTTTTTGGATGGTTCTCTATATTCGATACTGATGCCAAAACTGGTTTACTTTTTATTTTTGTTTGTCTGTCTATCTGTTTGTCCGTATCTTGACCGCGCATCGCACAGGAACTACTGAATGAATTCAAATGAAACTTGGTATAATTTGAGTTCATACTACGCGGTTGGACATTGGAAACTTTTTATCCCTAAAAATGAAAGGGTTTCCGAAATATAGGGGTTGTAAGTTATTAAAAAGAACACGTATCACGCTGAAACGGACGGATATTTTGATGCAAATTGACACAGTCACTTATTATTTATACTTATAATAAAGCAATAGGTACGAAAAAGGCTATAAAAAAGAAGATAAATAAAAGAATGCTCTTGGGTGCTCAAAAAGGGTATTAACACTTTTTTAATCAGTCGCTCTGTCTGTTTGTCTGTATGTCTATTTGTTCACGCATCACGTAAAAACTATTGGACCGATTGCAATGCGGTTTTCATTGTTAGATAGCTTAGGGTTTGATTTAAGAACTGGTGTAATTGGTATCTCAATCTGTTGAGATAGAAGCCGAGCAGTGGATAAAAGTATTTTTCACGGCTAAAGAAGTTTTGATCAAATTTTGGTATATTGGTCCTGGAATAGCACATTATGGGTATTTTGAACCTAAAGAAAAGACCACGCGTGCGAAGCCGCGGGTACAGCTAGTATATAATAAAAATATAAGTAGATACCTATATAAGTACCTACTATAATAACCTTTATATTAATTACTATTATGTTTGCTTGTCGTATGAGGTAGTGCTGGCCTCTGGTGTCATTGGTGCGGAGTCTAGAACTGAACCCGGTATCGTTAGGTTTTAAGTCGCACTAGTAAACCGCTAGACTGCCATCGCTCAACTACTATTATAAAATCCTTCGAGGATTCAATAACTTATGAATCTTTCTTATGAATCCAGTCATATTGTCGTGATATATATCTAAGGAAGCATCTTTATTTATAAAATCACATAAATGGCACTATTACATTATACTCTCATTATTTACAAACTGTTCTATGACACTCTATACCTGAAGACGAATCGATTGATACCTCGCTTGTCAAAATCGGACCAATAGGGGCGACGCTATGGTGGAACATCTACATACATACATACATACATACATACATACATAGACTGTTAAACTCATTACACTTCCTTTCCTTCGACATTACCTGCAGCTTGGTATCGGCCCGCACGAGCTCCGCAAGCGGCCTCGCGGCCTCCGGCCCCAGTCTCGCGCACTGGAGCCCTAGCGACACTAGCGCTCCGCCCCCGCATAGTGCTCGCACGGAGTCCGTCCCGAGGGCATTGCGGCCAATGTTCAACACGCAGAGAGATTGGGATGAACGCTGGAAAGAGAATACCGGTATTCAATATAAGGTTTATTTACACTAGCTGCGGTCTGCGGCTTTGCCCGTATGCAAAAATATGCTTGTAGTTCCAGGAACTAAAATACCAATTATGTACGAAATCACACTAGTTCTATAAATCAGAGAAGTGTAGCCACTCTCGGAAACAGACCAATCAGAGCTTTACAAATGAATATTCTATTATCGAGCGGAAAACTTTGTATGCGCGATAATTATGATCTTACTAGCTGCGCCCCGCGGATTCACCCGCGTGGATTACGATGACGGATGATGATGATGATGATGAAAAGTAGCCTGTGTGCTTATCCAGGATATAAGCTATCCTGGTACTAAATTTCATCCAAATTTGTTCGGCCGTTTGTGCGTGAAGGACTACCAAACATACACACACACTTCTAAGGATAAAATATAGATGGCGCTAATCGGTTCTTATTGAATTTTATGATGCTTTGTATGGTCTGTCAGTTGTAATGTATGGAGTTCTGCAACGCGCAAATACGAAGTTTTCCGCACGTAGTATTTATTTTTAAAACTTATCTCAGATTGGCCCTTTTACGACAGTGGCTACACTTCTCCGATTTATACTTCGATGAAAGAAACAAATAAGGGTTCACGAAGTTCGACCGATTCGTGTTCCACCAAAACTCAAAAACTCCGCGCATGGCCCGCTTATAGTGGAGACGGCTTCTTTGATTGGCAATTATGTAACTAAACTTAATCATCATAAAAAGTAAAAAGCCGCTATCTATATATATAGTTTTAAGCCGAGGCAGCACACAAACTAATCGACTATATATCACGCGACCAAGCCACACGCACACCATAAATAGTCGCGTGATCGCATTTTGAATAATAAAGTTCTGATCTTTATTTGTTTCCTACATCGATGGCTAAAGCGCGGCCGCAATAAATATCCCTCGCACATATGTGCGAGCGCGACCGCAATACACATTTATGCGCGAGCGATAGAGACAAGTAGCGAGGGGTCATTGTACGAATATAGCTGTATATCGCAGCCGTGGTTTAGTTAGGTTCTGTAAGTACTCACCAAAGCTTTGCTAAGATGTGGCGCGCAGTTTCTGGTAAGTTGGTTGTTCCACAGGACTAGGAAGGCCAGCCCTCTCGACTCGTAGCCCACTGTGGGACAAAACTGCAAGCTATAACTATCTATATAGGGTGAGATTATTAACTGCCGTCTCTATGGCAGCAGGGATAATAAAAAAAATGTAGATGTGTTCTTAGAAATCCATCTAACTATTTTTTTCTACATAATTTTTATTTTTTATTTTGATCCTCACCTTTATAATAATTTGTGACAAATAAATCTAAGATCAATATAGGTAATTTACAGCTCGACACATCGATCTAGAGGTCAAGGACAGGACCTCTAGATCAATATTACTAAATATTATTAGATTTACTAAATATTTAATCAAGGACTACCTACGTAATTTAATTTTAATTTTTAGTTAGTAACGCATGATTTTAATAAAAAGAAATTGTGTTATCTTTGGTCTTAAGTATATATATTACGAGCGTGTAAAAATGTTGCATGCCAGCAATGGCTAATATGTTGGACTACTATATTTAACTTGACATCTTTATAACCATATTAATGCAATAAAGAATTGTATCATTCATTGTTGTATCAAGGTCTTAGCTGCAATGACAATTGCCTCGACCTCGAGGTCAGGGTAAATGGCCTCAGGGTTAAATTCAAGGTAAATGATCCGTCGCGGTTCGAACCCAATCCTTAGGTTTCGTGACCTCAAATTCAAGGTCAATGACACGTCCCAAGGCACCTGCAGTGGTTTCCCACCCATAGCTTAAGCTACATTTGCTTTAAACGAAAAATTCAGCATTTTTTAATTTTTATAAACTTTTTATAAGGAAACGCTAAGAAGAAAAAATATTATGGCCTTAAGTCTAGACAATGTAACAACATTGTCTAGACTTAAGGCCATAATATTTTTTGTATAAAGAGTTTTGGCTATGTTAGCGTGACAGGCGCGCCGTGACTGTATGTCTCAATGAACATATTAATTTAAATCGCAAGGCTTGTTCGTAAAAACGCGTCGGAAATCCATCCGTATTGTTCTACAATAAGGTATATTATTAATTAAGAAACGAATGGCGTTTATAGCTTCTAAAAATAGTAATAAACGTGACGGTTAGGTGTTTTTTTTTTCTTGTATTTAATGCTTCATATATGAAGTACAGTAGTCGCAGCGGAAGTATGTGTCTCGGAAGTTATCTGCGCAATCCCAATTTTGAAGGTGAAGACAGCATTGTATAACTGCCTCGCTCACTCGCTCGCGTTTTCGCATATTCTATCTCGCTCTTACTTGATGCTTTTTTATCCCCACAGCAGTACCTGCGCAATTGTTCACAGAGCCTAACTTAACAAACATATAGATTGGCTGCGCCTAATATCGTTCGAATGTGCAAACAAGCAACATTGGGTTACATACAAAATTTGATTCGCAGAATTTCGATCCTGTCCCACTTCGGTGTTGTAAGCCCTAGGGGTGTTGTTTGTTGTTACTTACACTGGTGGTGGAGCGGTGAGAGAGGCGATGTGGCGGCGGAGGGGGGCGTCTGCACTGCTTGCTCCGCCAGCGCGTCCGCAATGTGGCCCGTGCCCGCGTCCTGGACAAATACAATAGGGTTCTTTAAACAAAGTTTAAAAATTGACGGAGTTTGTAAACCGAAAGTGAAGTACCCAAGATATGCCGATCCCCTCGTACGGACAAACCTGACGCACACACTTACACCAGTTTATGCCGATCGTTATGAAGATCTCTTCCTTCAATCGGAAATTCAAACATAATGCAGTCTTCTGTGAAGAAATTGTGTATAAACGAAATACACTACAAATTATCCAATTACGTACAATTTTCTATGCTTCACTCGTTTGTTTGGCGGTGAACACTCCGCCTTTTTTTAAACTTTCTTGGGCGCAATTTAATAGCTACGTACGGTCAAGCAATTTCACATAAACCCGACTACGAACAAAACTAAAAATAGGCAAAATTTTCAATGAGAGCGGTTGCTAACTTTAAATCGTTAGATTATATATATATGGTCATTGGAAATGAAAAATGATAAGAGAAACCTAAACATAATTTACAAATACCTACTCAATGAAATCCCACTTAATATAGTTCGCAGACTTTTTTTTCTTGTTTCTCAATATTGCGTCTGGTAATCGCCATATTGATTTTATGAATATTGATAACTGTAATGTGTTTCACAAAGTAACAGACACACATGCATACATAGGCTAATAAACACATATCCTTCTGGTAAAAATAGCCGACGTGCTTCCTCACGATGCACACATTTTTATTTTTTTATTTATTTGGTTCACAAACTGGACGTTACAGCATATTCTTACATACAAGAACGAGAACAAGAAAAATACACATGGTAGGCTGAACGGCCTTCTAGAAGTGAACACAGCGTGCAAACTAATAATCGACAAGCAATATCTATGTAAAGTTAATTACTTAATGATGTTATATTAATTAATATTAAAATTAGCAATTTTGAATGAAAAAGTAATGTTTAATTGTAATGACAGATGCATCGAAAATGTCAAGATCCTGACAAATACTGTTGTAACTTGAACACAAGCGGTACAAAGGCGAATGATGCCTATAGTTGGTACGACACAAGGGCAGATTAAAAGTTTTAAAATTACAAAGGCGACTTCCAATGCGAGGTATTGTAAACTGAAACTTTTCCAGAAGGTCTGAGCTATTTTGCCACTAATGGAACACAATATCGGCGGTCTTACGGTCGAGTGGAATCATTTTATAATGTTCCAGTCTTGAATCATATGTGTTTAAACTACGGCAGCGATTGTTGGCATAAGTAAGATGGTATAAAAAAAAACTTTGAAGTCTCTCTAACCTATTAATATGAACTGCGAAGGAAGGGCTCCAAATCGGGCTACAGTATTCTAGTAAGCTACGCACGTAACAGTTAAACAGGATAATAGGTAAATCTGGATCTTTGAAAGTCTTAGTCTGTCTTGTAACGAAACCCGCCAATCTTGCGCCTTTCTTAACTGTATGGTCAATATGTTCGCGAAAGTCTAACTTTTGATCCACAATAACTCCCAGGTCACGCACATTTATCTCGTAAAATAAGGTTTGGCCAATTTAGTACTGCTTGCTTGTTTACTGGCAGACAATAACATACCCGAAGGCCTTAGACATGGCTTAACGACTGCTGTTAATCAAAAACAGCCGGGACCACCATCTTAACGTGGCCTCCGAAGCACGGAACGATGGAAAACAGCACATAACTTAGAAAAGTCATTGGTGCGGAGTCTAGAACCAAACCCGGTATCAATAAGTCTAGTCTTGGGTTCTAAGTCACATTAGTAACCCGCTTGACTGTCATCGTTCTGATTTAAAATATAATTTAGTATTAAAAGGTAACAAACGGACAGAAACAGAATTACTATCGCATTTTCTAAGTTACTAACTGCGTCCCCCGGTTTCGCGTGAGGGGTGATGATTATGATAATCATAAAAAGTATCCTGTGTTATTCAAGGGTAAAAGCTATATCCATTACAAATTTCATCAAAATCCGTTCAGCCGTAAGTGAGTGAAGTATGCTGATGATGATGATGAAAAGCATCAAAAGAGGGCACGTTAAGCGGTCGGTCGCGGCTGTTATTGATTGATAGCAGTCGTGTCAGAGGCCCTCGGGCGGCCTGACAATATCTGACAGCTCTAGTGAGCTGTAACGCTACCTGTACCTGTTACCTGTATCTGGTTGTTGGAGAGGTCGAGCAGCTGTATGTTGAGGTTGAACCGCAGAAGTAAGCCCAGCAGATGCGCGTCGCTCACTGTGAGCTGTCTGTCTGTCTGTGACAGCTCTAGTGAGCTATAACGCTGTGCTGTTACCTGTATCTGGTTGTTGGAAAGGTCGAGCAGCTGTATGTTGAGGTTGAACCGCAGAAGTGAGCCCAGCTGTTGCGCGTCGCTCACTGTGAGCTGATTATCAGGCAGTCGCAGCTCGCGGATCGAGCTGTTCGATTTTAGGGCTATCACTAGAAACAAATAAATAAACTAGTTAGAAAATAAATACAGTAAAATTTAATACAAGATCTTTTTTTTTTCTTTCCTTTTAAGGCTTTGAATAAAACGCATCTTCTATTCTTTTAAAAGCTGTTATTTATCTTCACTTGTATGTATCTATGTATTTTGTCTGTCCTGCCCTGCGAGCATGGATCTTATCGATCGGTAAAGATCGATAAATTTATCGATTTAATCGAAATGCGGTAGCATGGATCTTCTAGCCTCGGTAAAATTTTATCGATTCGGTAAATTTATCGAATATTTACGTCAAATTTGACATTGAAATTCGGTAAATTCGGTAAGTTTATCGTTCGATAAGATCCATGCTTGCAGGGCTGGAATCTTGCAATTCAAATTTCGAGCACTTCCCGATTAGCTATCCGGCTGAAGCTTTCAGGGTAGCTCACAAACCGATGACAATGCAAAAAAAAAATAGAAAAAAAACTTAATTATATGTGAAAAGCCAAAAAGAAAAACGAAAAAAATACCGTAAAAGTTTTTTTTTTATTTAATTTTTTAAATCGTACTTGTTTAATTTGACTTTTTATTTTGTAACAAAAATGGCTGATGGGGCGATGGCTGGTACACAAGTGATACTCGTGAAGTGGTGCTGCTTGTGGGGACTCGTCCAGCCTGGTTTATTAGTCATTTGTGGGACGTATCATTGGCACTTTTGTATTTGACATTTACATGTGTTTTAATATAATTTGTGACATTTAAAATTGACATAAATTGAGAAAATTACATCACTGAATTATATTGGTTCTCTTCTCTATAGCCAGCCCCCCCCCCCCCCCCCATTCCTATAAATATAAAACGAGTCGTTTTTCCAACGTCTCGTTACTGTTTCACGTTTTTTGTATGGCGTTTATGTCAAAAACTGACGGACTGTAAGCGAAAACGTTTTTTTTTAAGATATAGGAACAAGCCCTAACGGACGAAAAAAGCACCAGTAGAGTCATAAGGGTATCCTTTTCCTGTGCGAGATTCAACTCTGAGTCGGCATTATATTTAATACTTTGTTCATGGAATTTTAAGTATTGACTTGTAAAAGTGCTATTATTTTGCCCATTCACAATAAATATTTTGACTATGACTGAGCTATTTTTCACGCCTCCCCCCTTGCACCCACTTACCTAAACAAAGTAGCGGCTCCCCCTGCAGTGATGCGCGTTGTAGACACAGCGCGCGCAGGCGGCAAGTGTGCGGGCGGAGCGCGCGCACCAACACCGGCGCGTGCGACGCGCATAATGCGCTCTCGCACACTTCTATCTCGGATAATTCTGCGCTCTGCGAATGTAAAAAAACAGTTAAATGTGTGATTTACTGTTTTATGGTTAAGTTTTTAGTACTAGCAAAGCTTAAATTAGTTTTCAAAACTAAACCCAACTACTATCGGGTAAAAAATAGCCTAAGAACTCTTGCAACGAACATGAATCTATTGATACCTCGCTTATCAAAATTAGACCAAGTTTTTAGTTGGAACATAACCCTTCCTTAGCTTCACCGCAGTCTGGTAAAAAAAGCCCATGACACTATAAATGAAACGAATCTATTGATACCTCGCTTGTCAAAATGGGACCAATAGGGGCAACGCTGTGGTGGAACATCCACATACATACATACTTACTCCCATTCCTATAAAAAATAATAGAGTCGTTTTTCCAACGTCTCGTTAATGGCGTTTATGTCAAAAGCTAACGGATAGTAAGCGAAAACGGTTCGTTTTAAGATATAGTAACCGGCCATTAGACTGTTAAACTCACTACCCTTTCCTTGCCTTAATCGGGTAAAAAATAAACTAGCTATGGATAACCTAGTGGCAAAGCTGAATCTGTCTACGTTTGTGCTAAAACGACTCTAATGCCTAAGAGTGTACAGTAGTCGCAGCGGAAGTATGTGTCTTCGGAAGTTGTCTGCTAGTCGCTGCGCAAACTGCTATTTTTCAGGCGCAACCCGAATGTTGAAGGTGAAGACAGCATTGTATTACTGCCTCGCTCACTCGCTTACGTTTTTCGCATATTGTATCTCGCTCTTACTTCATGCTGTTTTATCCCCACAGCAGTACCTGCGCAATCGTTCACAGAGCCTAACTTCACAAACATATAGATTGGCTGCGACTATTGTATTCTGTGTGGCTCCGGTTGTTTACAGCAAAGTACCTAAAACTGTAATAGTACATTGTGATACTGGGGTCGACAACAGGTTATTACAAACGAGTTCACGTTTTGTATACAGCGCGAGCAGAAGGTCAGTGACGCCAGTGTATCATACGACATTTTTCAATACAGATGTGAGCAAACAGAAAAAACAATTTAAGAATACAGATGCAGTTAATTTTATGTAATTTCTACTTCTAATTTGTGTACCTAATTCTTTTGTCTTCAGAGTGCTTTTCAGCATGGAATATACAGACCACATTGAGGACTGGTTATATTTGGTCCCTAATTCAGAGAAATCAAAACATTTTTTGAGAACGATTTTGTGTCTTCCATTCCAACTTCCTCGACATCATTATCGTATTTTGGCGACAAAGGATTACCGTCCAGAATAGTTCCTTTGTTCAGAATACGACTGTTTGTATCCATTGAATTACAACCAAAGTGATAGGTATCTTTCTAGTATCTTTCTAAGCTAGTTTATACTTTATACCTCTTTGTTACGGACTCTTTGACAAGTATGTTTATTTATGCTTCTCTCAAACTGAACTAGATGGCATCACCATTCAAAATAGATCGCGGTGCCATTACAATCGCGGTATTTCAGTAGGAAACATGAAATTGAACGTTCCCGCGCTGTTTACCTGTGAGACTTACAGAACAACTGGGAAGTGTCGTGTGTCGTGACAATTCTGAATTTTTACAAAACCAAAAGCGGGTAGTTGGAGACAACGCTCGCCCTTCTCGACGCTGACACCCGCTACTTCAGTCTTCTCGTGACCACGATCAATGCAACTTGATCGAAACGCCGAGGTAAATAAATATTAAGTTTTCAGCGCGATTAAGTCCCGTTAAAATATTTTTAACAATGTGTTCGAATCGCGAAAGTTTAAAAGTTATAATTTTGACCTCTTCAATTCAATAGGGCCGCTAACGCTCCCACCCCTCGAGGTAGAAAATTTGTTTTTGTAAAGACCTCATTTAGCAATGCAAATCAAAACATCTTCTACTCCACCATTTGTAGGGCAAAGCTTTATATTATCAGTAGCCTACTTCTTTAATACAGATCTCTTGAGGTGAGGCGAAATATTTTGCTCATAAAATACTTTTTCAGGCTGTTGCGTGGTGATACGTCCAATCCATCTCTACTCGCACAGATTCCCTTCTATACGTACCGAAACATAATCTCCGACGACGCAATTCCCCCCATGTCACGTTCCTGCACCCACGCCGTTGTACAGAGGCCTAAACCCTTTTAAACATAATCGCTCGTGATAATACTGGAGTTTTTTTTTTAACGGACTAGTCAGTCGTTTGACCACGATCTCACCTAATGGAAAGCGATGATGTGGTCGAAGGTATAGCACGCTTGCCTAGTAGATACCTATACATTCTTGACTTGAACACACCTGGGTTATAATTTACCGGAAACACTGACGAGGGCAGGGCGTTCCACTCCTTTGCAGTTCTTATAATTTTAACCAACTGATATTCAATGTCTAAACTACCGGAAAGGAAATGAAAGAGTTTATCTTCAGTCCAATTAGCACTCTATATTCTGATTTGTTACACAGTCACACGATACAAAAATATAAGACAAGGCGTGACATGCGGACACGTATTCGACACTAAGGTGGTAAGGCAACTGGCGCCGCGGAGGGCGCGATTTGCTTAGCTCGCATTACTATAAATAACTTGTCCCCACATCAACCCCCTTCTTTTTAAAACAATTTTGGTACAAAATTTGCCGTCAGAACATCAGTCGCATCAAACAATATTCAATCATAGACATCTAACTACATACATACGAGTATAATGCTGGTTGAATATCAACCTGCCTCTGTTCGTCTGATAACAAAACAAAGTGATCGTATTACATTTCAATGAACTTGGTCACTACAATGGTCTGTCTTAACTTCTAACACAATATACTTTAAAACAGTAACATAACTTCCAATTTAAAAAAAAAAAAACTAACAAATGTCAATAAAAAAATAATGTAACATTTTTAAATGGTTGGTATATTAACACTGGTATACAAAATAAAATATATAATTAATACTCTACTGGTTTGTTTGTTTTATAAATTCACACATTTGAAATTCTAAATAATACAATCAGATCACTTAAATCTAGCACTGATTACTGACGATATTGGTGCGAAATCCCATCACTTTAGTTACAGCTTGAAAACACGACGGGTTGCGGGCTTCGCGACACAGTTGCTAACTCTCCGTTACATGTTTAAGAACCCAATCTTTAGCGCTCTTATGGCATCTTCTACGTAACCAAAATGCGATAAAGAGAATTAAAACTGCCAAAATACCAATTGTAACAGTTCCTATGAACTTTACTTGATTTTCAATTTGCTGATTGCCTGTTGAGGCATTTTGAGCCATTACTATTTGTCTTCTTCTTTACTTTGTGACTTGCCCATGATTATCATGTCACGTATCGAGACCTATTAAGTTTTATTACTTAAAGTATTGGGTTTATGTACATAGTGCAACCTAAAGTGATGTGTTCGCTTTAACTTAATCTAGCACGAATCTAACTGGCGCCTTGACGACGCGACCTGACCGCGTAGTGCGCTGCGGAATCGGCGCTTTATCTACACTAGTTTTCCCTAACGGGTTTACCTTTACAGTCTTATCACTATCGATTATATTTTTGCTACAACTTTGACCCGGGTCTGTACCGGTTGACTCAAAGTTGAGCACATATGCAAGTTTCAAACAGTCGATCGATACAAGAGACTGTCGGTTCAGAAATTGTACAATAAAACCTTTATCCAACCGTTTTACCACATTGAAGGGTCCATCATACGGTGGTTGTAGAGATTTCCTTACGAAGTCATTTCGAACAAATACTTTACTACATACCTTCAAATCAGGGTGTACGAAAATGGTCCTCGAGTCTCTGTGAGCGAAAGTTCTCGGTTTTAAGCTACTTATTACCTGCTGTAACTGCTTCACATATTGATCTCCGTCTGTTATCCTAGTATTACTTACCTCAAAAAACTCTCCTGGTAACCTTAAGGTTCTACCAAAAGTCAGTTCTGCAGCACTTACTCCTGTGTCACTTCTAGGAGCGGTACGTAATCCTAGCATGACTGTGTGCATCTCATCTATCCATGACTTACTGTTCCCTAGCCTAGCCATTAATGCTGCTTTGAAACCACGGTGCCATCGTTCTATGATGCCGTTACTCTGTGGACGATATGCCGTCGTTCTGATTTTATTTAAAACATTGCATTAAGTGTCTAAATAAATTACTATCAAAATTACTTCCCTGATCACTGGAAAGGGTGACTGGACTCCCGTACCTTGTAATCCAACCTTCATATAGTAATTTAGCTACAGTTTTAGAACATATTTCTTTAAGTGGAAAAATTTCCGGCCAACCAGTTTGTCTATCTATCATTGTAAGGCACCATTTATAACCATCTTCAGATGTAATAAGAGGTCCTATGATATCAATATGCAGATGGCTCATTCTATCTACTTTTGCGAACTGTCCCAACGCGGACATAGTATGTCTGTGTACTTTTGAACGTTGACACTCTATACACGTTTTCGCCCAAAGTCCAACGTCCTTGTTCATTCCCGGCCAAAAATATTTACTCGTTACCAACTTCCTAGTTGTTCTTATGCCTGGGTGGCTTAAGTTATGAATAGAGTCGAAAACCAATCGCCTGAATTTATGCGGTAAATAAGGTCTCGCTCGGTCACCTAAATTTTCGCAAACTATAGGTTCATTGCACAATGGCATTGTTATTTTAATTAGCCTGAAACTATTTTTTTCCGATGACCATAACTGTTTCAGTTCACTGTTGCCTGCCTGACTGTATGCGACATCTGCAAAATCTACTACAGTCGGGCACGAAATTGTATTAACGTCCACACGACTCAGGGCATCCGCGACGGAATTCGATGGTCCGTCCAAATATCGGATGTCAGTAGTGAACTCACTCATATAAAGTAACTGCCTAGTACGACGCGGTGTTTCCTTACTGCTTCCCAATTTTTTAAACGCATATGTCAAAGGCTTATGGTCCGTATAAACAATTAACTCTCTTCCTTCAAACATACTCCTGAAATACTGCACTGACAAATATACTGCAAGTAATTCCCCGTCGTAGGTACTGTACTTTTGTTGTTTGTCAGTCAAACGTTTTGAATAATAACCTAATGGAACCTACTTGTTGTTGCAAACTTGCGCCTACGTGACTATTCGACGCGTCAGCCATTATCGCTAGTGGCTTACCTGGTAACGGATATGCTAAAATTGCAGCGTTTCGTAAGCTCGACTTACATTTCTCGAACGCTTGAACAGCACTATCTGTCCAAACAATTATAGTCTTATCTCTCCTCTTCGCTCCGTGCAAGTAATTATTCAACTCAGCCTGATATTGAGCTGCGTTAGGTAAATGACTTCTGTAAAAGTTCACCATACCTAAAAATCGACGAAGTTCAGCAACCGTCTTCGGCCTAGGAAAGTCCACTATGGCTTTTACTTTATTCTCCAACGGCTTAAGCCCACTGATGGAAACCACGTGGTCTAAAAACTCAATTTTCTCCTTTGAAAAATCACATTTTGAAATGTTGATGGTCAACCCTACTTTGTCTAAGCGTTGGAATACCGCATCCAAGTGTTTTTCATGTAGTATGGCATTTTCACTTGCTATGATTATGTCGTCTAAGTATGAAAACACACATTCTGGTCTAAAGTCCTCAAATTCAGGATGTTGTTTTTGAAAATCTGACTCTAAATCCTGTAATACGCAGTTATTCATGAAACGTTTGGGCTGCGTTCTTCAACCCGAACGACATGCAAGGCCATTCATACAAACCCCAAGGTGTGCAAATTGCACTCTTCTCCACATCCTCAGGTGCTATAGGAATAAAATGATATGCCCTATTTATATCGATGCGCGAAAAAAACATTTTGTCAGCCAAAATGTATGTAAAGTCTCGTATATAAGGAATAGGATACCTATCGGGCTTTGTGATGGAATTCAAAGCACGATAATCACCACAAGGACGAATTTTATTATCCTTCTTTGCAACTACATGTAAAGGTGATGACCAACAACTTTTAGAAGGCCTGCAAATGCCCATTTCCTGCATTAGTCTAAATTCCTCCCGTACCTGCTTGTAGCGATCCGGCGGTAACGGCCTTACCCGCGCGTGTACCGGCGGTCCTGTCGTCTCGATGTGATGCTGTACATTATGACGAGGTGGTTCCTTAAAGGACACCGGTTTAGTTATACCTGGATACTTACTCAACAAATGGTAACATGGGTGTGATTCTACTATGGTAAAAACCGTCGGTTGTTCAACGCTCACGATCGACGATAAAACATGTAGGTTCGTCTCTTTATCGATCAATCGTTTGCCCTGTAAATCTACAAGCAAGTTATAATTACACAAAAAGTCTGCCTGTCCTAGTATAGGCTGGTTAACGTCAGCGATAACAAATGTCCACTTATAAGCTCGACGTAAATTTAGATTTAACACTAAAGTCTTTGTGTCGTAAGTTATAATTTCACTCCCGTTAGCCGCATAAAGTTTATAATCACTGTCTTGTACACTACTGCGCACGGCTCTATACTCACGACTCTATAAAACCGAAATGTTTGCACCGGAATCAACTAAAAAAACGCATACCGTTTGTTCTATCCGTCACACACAGCCGGTGGTTTCCAATCTTGACGCAAGTACCCACCGGAGATCCCTGAATCGCCTCTAGTTTTCCGATTTTTTCCAATTACACGGTGGTACACACCTGGTAGCCTTATCCTTGTATCTATAATGATAAGTACATAACCAGTCGGAACTGGACGGGGTGCGTCTGGTCCTGCTGTTACTCCTCCCCCGCGAACGTGAACGATAATTCTGATGACGTTGCCTTTCTTGTGGCCTTGAACGTTCCATTTCTGACAGGCGCACACTGAGTTTTGCAATCTCAGCTATAATAAAAGAATTATCAAGCGGTACCTTCTCTGAGACCTCCGAAACCTGGACGTGTCTCATGGTCTCCATCACCTTATCTGCTATTGCGGCGAGACGCTCTAAGTCCGTCGTCTCAGTTGCCGCAAGAACTCCTCGCACAGCTGCTGGTAGATGATTTTGCCACAGGACGCTGAGTGTCTCGACGCTTATTTTACCGCGGGCCGCGGGAAGTAGATGTGTTGGCTTCTGATCACCTAACTCCATTTCCCCGATGAGTTTCAAAATTTGGCGATTTTCGAATTCCTCGTAAATAGTCAGCAGCCTGTTTTTGAGTACTTCGTACTTTTTCTCTTCTGGTAGGTTAATTAAAATATCCGTGACTTGCTGGATTACCTCCTTGCCCAATTTGGAAATGACAAGGTTGAATTTTGTAACATCGTTAATCCTCTGTGGAGCTACTACTGCTTCCAACTGAATAAACCAAACACGGGCCTGGTCAGTCCAGAAATCAGGAATACGACTGGTCAAGGAAATTGCTGCTAGTCCTACGTCTTCCACCTTCATCGCTGCAGGTATAGGTGCCTGATGAGGTGACGTCATTATGTCACTGTGCAGAACTACGAGTTAAGTGTAAAGTTGATCACAATGTGTGTCGTGCCGCTATGCCAGCCCCTGAGTTGCCTCCCAAATAAAATGAAAATAAAGTTCACTTTCACTGCACAATAATGTTCCTTCCGGTAGACACGCGGTGGGCACCAATTTACCTAACTTGGTATTCAATGTCTAAACTACCGGAAAGGAAATGAAAGAGTTTATCTTCAGTCCAATTAGCACTCTATATTCTGATTAGTTACACAGTCACACGATACAAAAATATAAGACAAGGCGTGACATGTGGACACGTATTCGACATTAAGGTGGTAAGGCAACTGGCGCCGCGGAGGGCGCGAGTTGCTTAGCTCGCATTACTTTAGATAACTTGTGTCCCCACATAATAAATGAAGAAGCGTACCGCTTCGTTCTTGTGCGAGGTATTTCAACCATAAAAGGGTGGCGCTTTGCCGATCGTCTAGTCGATATCTTCTTTCTTACGGAACCAAGATTCTTAGCCGTGTCCGGCAACTAACTGGAGCCCATTGTTGCACTGTGGCAGTTTAAATATAAACTTTTTTTTTAGTTACTTAGCTTTCATGTTTGGTTTCTACTGTTAGTGCAAGCTGTAATATTAATAATAAATAATTAAATATTTTCCCTCAATGACTGGCCTACCCCTCCTGGCTCGAACCCTTGGTACGTGTTGAACAAGCTGCGCGATTTTCACCTCATTAGCAATGTCGGGCGGAGTCACTGACCTGATTATTACACTGTGAGTATAATGCAGCTCAGTGGGCGCAGTTAATTTCATATCGCTATCTATTTCATCACTTGAACAACTTATTATTATTACAACAAAACTCAGTAAAAAAAGTTATTTATTCTGTGGCGCAATTTTTTATACGATTGGTTGGAGAGTTTTTTGTAACTACCTCTCGAAAGACTATACTATTCTTTGGTAACTACGCTGTATAATTTGTATTCTCAATTTGCATATTATGCAGTTTTTAATTGTAATGAAATTGGCAAAGAGTGTCAAACAATAAATAAAACTAGTGACTCTGTGAGCTGTAGACCTCGTGATGACAAACTTTTTTGCATACAAACTAGCGGTGCACAGTAGCGCCATCTAGTTACCTTATTGTAAAACTAACATTAATAAAACCAAGGAAAAACAATCAAATCCCTACATTTTGAGGAGCTATTCTGCTCATCACGTCGAAAATCTTCATCACATCTTCACCAATTTTTATAAAACAATTTTAAAGTTACTACCTTTCAAATAAAAATAAATAACCATCGAAAACGGAACTAATAAAGCGGAGATACTCAGTAGCAGTAAAATAATCAATTTTGTAAATTAACTGTCCGTACCTTTTTGATCATCCTGCACGCGGCTTGCCAGCCCCGGATGCCGAACTGTCGAGGGCCGCTGATGCTGACCACGTTCGCGCTCTCGTAATATTCAATCATGTCGAAGATCGCCTCCTGGAATATAAAAAAATTGCTATTAGTATACAGGCTTTTTTTGAGACGGGATAGTAAGGGCAGGTACATTAACCGTTATTGTTACTGGAAAACGTTCCTAGGAGACCACCCATAACTTTTTGAGATGTTTCATGAACTGTATTCACATATTTTGGAAAAAAAATACAGTCATCAAGTTTTTTTTTCCAAAATCTGTGAATGCTGGCCAAAATATCTCTTAAAGTTAAGGAGAGTCTCCTAAGAACGTTTTCTTGTAGCTACTACGGTTAAGGTAATTTCGTACAAAATGTATGGGAAAAGTTTTTCTCATTTTCTGACTTTTCCAGTACTCTTTCCTCAGTCGGTCTAGTAGAGACTTTTGATCCTTATAAGAAATAGGATCGATTGGCTAAAAAAAAACATTTTGTGTATTATTACGATTTTCTTGCTGACTGTACATTTTTCCAAAATCTGTGAATGCAGTTCAGAACATCTCAAAAAGTTATGTATGGTCTTCTAGGAACGTTTTCCTGTAATTATAACGGTTTAGTTTACTGCACTTACTGTCCCGTCTCAAAAATCCAGCCTGTATATTGTAGCTACTATATTATATTATTATACTATATTATTATTATTTTTAAATTAATTTTCCAAGTCAGGATTGTATGCGACGTAGCCTCGTATCAATTGTGCTTTTAGTTTAGAGCCGTTCATATTTTGAGATCTCCTACGGCATTTTCTTCAAAGTTTACAACGGCATCGTATCGACGGCATCGTGCCTTGCATCGAACTACGATGCGACATCGCGTCGTATTTCTCGGCGATGAACGTTATAACTCTCCACTAGCTGCGCCCCGCGGTTTCACAAGCTCGAGTGATGATGATGATAAAAAGTATCCTATGTGTTATTCAAGGATTTAAACTATATCCGTTACAAATTTCATCAAAATCCGTTGAGCCGTTTGAGCGTGAAGGAGTAACTGACATAAATACAAACTTTCGCCTTTATAATATTAGTGTGATGACACGATGACGTATAGTGACCCAATGCAAGATTGTACGATGGTAAAACGCGACATCATCTTGTCGTGCTCACGTGTTGTTCTGTTTTGGCCTATACCTCCTCCTCCTCGTGCACTCACCGCGCCCTCGTCGTCCACCTCGGCGTGCTCCACCTCCACTCTCCGGAACTGCACCTTCCGGAGCAGCGCCTCGAGCGCGTCCGCCGGCGACGCGCCCACCAGCGAGCACGCGGCCAGAGTGAGCCGCGCGGCGCGGTTGCCCCCGCCGATTGCATTCTCGGGAACTTCCTGGAATGTTCAACACTCAAATGAGTACAACAATCACCGCCAACGAATTTCTTAGGTTACATGACTAAACCAGTAGTTCCTGGAATGTCAGCCACTCAAATGAGAACAACAATCAACGCAAACGAATTACTTAGGGTTACAATACTAAACCAGTAGTTCCTGGAATGTCAGCCACTCAAATGAGAACAACAATCAACGCCAACGAATTTCTTAGGTTACAGTACTAAACCAGTAGTTCCTGGAATGTCAGCCACTCAAATGAGTACAACAATCACCCCCAAAGAATTTCTTAGGTTACAGTACTAAACCAGTAGTTCCTGGAATGTCAGCCACTCAAATGAGTACAACAATCAATACCAAAGAAATTCTAAAGTACCAATACTAAAACAGTAGTTCCTGGAATGTCAGCCACTCAAATGAGTACAACAATCAACGCCAACGAATTTCTTAGGTTACAATACTAAACCAGTAGTTCCTGGAATGTCAGCCACTCAAATGAGTACAACAATCAACGCAAACGAATTACTTAGGTTACAATACTAAACCAGTAGTTCCTGGAATGTCAGCCACTCAAATGAGTACAACAATCACCCCCAAAGAATTTCTTAGGTTACAGTACTAAACCAGTAGTTCCTGGAATGTCAGCCACTCAAATGAGTACAACAATCAACGCAAACGAATTACTTAGGGTTACAATACTAAACCAGTAGTTCCTGGAATGTCAGCCACTCAAATGAGTACAACAATCACCCCCAAAGAATTTCTTAGGTTACAATACTAAACCAGTAGTTCCTGGAATGTCAGCCACTCAAATGAGAACAACAATCAACGCCAACGAATTTCTTAGGTTACAGTACTAAACCAGTAGTTCCTGGAATGTCAGCCACTCAAATAAGTACAACAATCAATACCAAAGAATTTCTAAAGTACCAATACTAAAACAGTAGTTCCTGGAATGTCAGCAATTCAAATGAGTACAACAATCAACGCCAACGAATTTCTTAGGTTACAATACTAAACCAGTAGTTCCTGGAGTGTCAGCCACTCAAATGAGTACAACAATCAATGCCAACGAATTTCTTAGGTTACAATACTAAACCAGTAGTTCCTGGAATGTCAGCCACTCAAATGAGAACAACAATCAACGCCAACGAATTTCTTAGGTTACAGTACTAAACCAGTAGTTCCTGGAATGTCAGTCACAAAAATGAGTACAACAATCACCCCCAAATAATTTCTTAGGTTACAGTACTAAACCAGTAGTTCCTGGAATGTCAGCCACTCAAATGAGTACAACAATCAATACCAAAGAATTTCTAAAGTACCAATACTAAAACAGTAGTTCCTGGAATGTCAGCCACTCAAATGAGTACAACAATCAACCCCAAAGAATTTCTTAGGTTACAATACTAAACCAGTAGTTCCTGGAATGACAGCCACTCAAATGAGTACAACAATCAACGCAAACGAATTACTTAGGGTTACAATACTAAACCAGTAGTTCCTGGAATGTCAGCCACTCAAATGAGTACAACAATCAACGCAAACGAATTACTTAGGGTTACAATACTAAACCAGTAGTTCCTGGAATGTCAGCCACTCAAATGAGTACAACAATCACCCCCAAAGAATTTCTTAGGTTACAGTACTAAACCAGTAGTTCCTGGAATGTCAGCCACTCAAATGAGTACAACAATCAACGCAAACGAATTACTTAGGGTTACAATACTAAACCAGTAGTTCCTGGAATGTCAGCCACTCAAATGAGTACAACAATCACCCCCAAAGAATTTCTTAGGTTACAGTACTAAACCAGTAGTTCCTGGAATGTCAGCCACTCAAACGAGTACAACAATCAACGCAAACGAATTACTTAGGTTACAATACTAAACCAGTAGTTCCTGGAATGTCAGCCACTCAAATGAGTACAACAATCACCCCCAAAGAATTTCTTAGGTTACAATACTAAATCAGTAGTTCCTGGAATGTCAGCCACTCAAATGAGAACAACAATCAACGCCAACGAATTTCTTAGGTTACAGTACTAAACCAGTAGTTCCTGGAATGTCAGCCACTCAAATGAGTACTACAATCAATACCAAAGAATTTCTAAAGTACCAATACTAAAACAGTAGTTCCTGGAATGTCAGCAACTCAAATGAGTACAACAATCAACGCCAACGAATTTCTTAGGTTACAATACTAAACCAGTAGTTCCTGGAGTGTCAGCCACTCAAATGAGTACAACAATCAATGCCAACGAATTTCTTAGGTTACAATACTAAACCAGTAGTTCCTGGAATGTCAGCCACTCAAATGAGAACAACAATCAACGCCAACGAATTTCTTAGGTTACAGTACTAAACCAGTAGTTCCTGGAATGTCAGCCACTCAAATGAGTACAACAATCACCCCCAAAGAATTTTGTTACAGTACTAAACCAGTAGTTCCTGGAATCTCAGTCACTCAAATGAGTACAACAATCAATACCAAAGAATTTCTAAAGTACCAATACTAAAACAGTAGTTCCTGGAATGTCAGCCACTCAAATGAGTACAACAATCAACGCCAACGAATTTCTTAGGTTACAATACTAAACCAGTAGTTCCTGGAATGTCAGCCACTCAAATGAGTACAACAATCAACGCAAACGAATTACTTAGGTTACAATACTAAACCAGTAGTTCCTGGAATGTCAGCCACTCAAATGAGTACAACAATCAACGCAAACGAATTACTTAGGGTTACAATACTAAACCAGTAGTTCCTGGAATGTCAGCCACTCAAATGAGTACAACAATCACCCCAAAAGAATTTCTTAGGTTACAATACTAAACCAGTAGTTCCTGGAATGTCAGCCACTCAAATGAGAACAACAATCAACGCCAACGAATTTCTTAGGTTACAGTACTAAACCAGTAGTTTCTGGAATGTCAGCCACTCAAATGAGTACAACAATCACCCCCAAAGAATTTCTTAGGTTACAATACTAAACCAGTAGTTCCTGGAATGACAGCCACTCAAATGAGTACAACAATCAACGCAAACGAATTACTTAGGGTTACAATACTAAACCAGTAGTTCCTGGAATGTCAGCCACTCAAATGAGTACAACAATCAACGCAAACGAATTACTTAGGGTTACAATACTAAACCAGTAGTTCCTGGAATGTCAGCCACTCAAATGAGTACAACAATCACCCCCAAAGAATTTCTTAGGTTACAGTACTAAACCAGTAGTTCCTGGAATGTCAGCCACTCAAATGAGTACAACAATCAACGCAAACGAATTACTTAGGGTTACAATACTAAACCAGTAGTTCCTGGAATGTCAGCCACTCAAATGAGTACAACAATCAATACCAAAGAATTTCTTAAGTACCAATACTAAAACAGTAGTTCCTGGAATGTCAGCCACTCAAATGAGTACAACAATCAATGCCAACGAATTTCTTAGGTTACAATACTAAACCAGTAGTTCCTGGAATGTCAGCCACTCAAATGAGTACAACAATCAATACCAAAGAATTTCTTAAGTACCAATACTAAAACAGTAGTTCCTGGAATGTCAGCCACTCAAATGAGTACAACAATCAATGCCAACGAATTTCTTAGGTTACAATACTAAACCAGTAGTTCCTGGAATGTCAGCCACTCAAATAAGTACAACAATCAACACAAACGAATTTCTTAGGGTTACAATACTAAAAAACTAAATAAACAACACTGTAATAAAATGTTCCACTCGCCTTATATATTTAACTAGCTGTGGCCGCAGCTTCGCACGCATGGTCATTTCTCTAGGTTAAAAGTACTCTATACGCTATTCCAAAACCTAAAACACCAAACAACATTTGATCAAAATTCCTTCACCCGGCAAAAGTTTTTTATCGATTGCTCGGCTTCTACTCATCGGATTGGATACCAAGTACCCCAGTTTTTAAGTCAAACCAACAGTAAAAACCGCATCGCAATCGGTCTAGTTATTTTTACGTGATGCGCGAGCAAACATACATACAAACAAACAAACAACGAGACACGATATAAAAAAAACAGTAGCTTATTTTAAGTACCCTAGACTTTTTTAATTATCTTCTTTTTACAGACATCACGTTCTTATTGCTTTTACTATATGTTTATATAGATAATGAGTTTGAGGACTTGTTGGGAATCATGGACTTATGGATGTAAAATTTTGTGATAAATACAGGTTAATTACTTTTTGGTTATATTATCTTTAGTAAGGACCGTAACAGAAGACAAATTTTGTGATAAATACAGGTTAATTACTTTTTGGTTATATTATCTTTAGTAAGAACCGTAACAGAAGACAAATTTTGTGATAAATACAGGTTAATTACTTTTTGGTTATATTATCTTTAGTAAGGACCATAACAGAAGACAAATTTTGTGATAAATACAGGTTAATTACTTTTTGGTTATATTATCTTTAGTAAGAACCGTAACAGAAGACAAATTTTGTGATGAATACAGGTTAATTACTTTTAGGTTACATTATCATTAGTAAGGACCGTAACAGAAGACAAATTTTGTGATAAATACAGGTTAATTACTTTATGGTTATATTATCTTTAGTAAGGACCGTAACAGAAGACAAATTTTGTGATAAATACAGGTTAATTACTTTTTGGTTATATTATCTTTAGTAAGAACCGTAACAGAAGACAAATTTTGTGATAAATACAGGTTAATTACTTTTTGGTTATATTATCTTTAGTAAGGACCATAACAGAAGACAAATTTTGTGATAAATACAGGTTAATTACTTTTTGGTTATATTATCTTTAGTAAGGACCGTAACAGAAGACAAATTTTGTGATAAATACAGGTTAATTACTTTTTGGTTATATTATCATTAGTAAGGACCGTAACAGAAGACAAATTTTGTGATAAATACAGGTTAATTACTTTATGGTTATATTATCTTTAGTAAGGACCGTAACAGAAGACAAATTTTGTGATAAATACAGGTTAATTACTTTTTGGTTATATTATCTTTAGTAAGGACCGTAACAGAAGACAAATTTTGTGATAAATACAGGTTAATTACTTTATGGTTATATTATCTTTAGTAAGAACCGTAACAGAAGTCAAATTTTGTGAAAAATTTGGACAGCTGTTATTTGACTTTTGTAAATGTGTATAATTTATTCCACATAAGTTATCATTTTAACCACTTATATTTAACTTTAAAGTTATAAATAATAACATTTCAAATGGATGGAATCTATACCTACAGGACAGTACCGAGATATACCTACCTAATGACTGACTGAATGACAACGCACACCCTAAACTGGTGGACCTAGAGATTTGCAATTTGGAGGAAATATACCTTGAGTATCCTAGAGGCGTACAAACAAATTATTTTTTGAGTACGATGGTGAACAGGAGTGGCAAAATTCGCACGCTGGCGAAGCTGCGGACAGCTTGTTATCGAATAAGTATATATGATAATTATCACGAGGCATATTTATTTTGATAATATCGAACCCTGACCAGCAGGAAAAAAAAACTTTAGAATAGTCAGTAAATAAATTATTTCCGATAACAATATCAAAATCATGACCACGTCGCACTGCGACACGCAGTCTAGCTGGCCAATGTTGCTACCATGTTTCAACCAAATGATGCCACCACTATAATTCAACCTAATGTAGCCACCACGATTTTTAACAAAATTTTGCCACCACGATGTTTCAATCAAATGTTGCCACCACTATGTTTAAACCTAATGTAGCCACCACGATTTTTAACAAAATTTTGCCACCACGATGTTTCAATCAAATGTTGCCACCACTATGTTTAAACCTAATGTAGCCACCACGATTTTTAACAAAATTTTGCCACCACGATGTTTCAATCAAATGTTGCCACCACTATGTTTAAACCTAGTGTAGCCACCACGATGTTTCAATCAAATGTTGCCACCACTATGTTTAAACCTAATGTAGCTACCACGATTTTTAACAAAATTTTGCCACCACGATGTTTCAATCAAATATTGCCACCACTATGTTTAAACCTAATGTAGCCACCACGATTTTTAACAAAATTTTGCCACCACGATGTTTCAATCAAATGTTGCCACCACTATGTTTAAACCTAATGTAGCCACGACGATTTTTAACAAAATTTTGCCACCACGATGTTTCAATCAAATGTTGCCACCACTATGTTTAAACCTAATGTAGCCACCACGATTTTTAACAAAATTTTGCCACCACGATGGTTCAATCAAATGTTGCCACCACTATGTTTAAACCTAATGTAGCCACCACGATTTATAACAAAATGTTGCCACCACGATGTTTCAACCAAATTTTGCCACCAAGATGTTGCCACCACTATGTTTCAACCAAGTGTAGCCACTACGATGTTTCAAGTAAATGTTGCCACCACTTTGTTTCAACAAAACCTCCCAGCTTGGGGCACAATTACTGTGGTATATCCCTGTGTGTGAAGTATCGACAAGAAAGCAGAAAAAAACAGAGAAGTGCGAGTTGAACTCGAGTGAGAGGATTCCGTACGTTGAATATAATATATTATTTCAGAATATTGAGGGAATAACCATGTTACTGTAAGGGAGTTGATATAGCAAGTGCCCCGGGAGCACGGCCGGGCTAAAATGTATGGCGTTACTTCGGGCGAGCGTCCGGGCGCGCGCCCTGTCCGCTTGCTATATCAACTCCCTAAGACCATAGACTTCTTATAGGTTTTCCTTTAATCTATAAGTAAATAAATATTTTATGTATAATCATTTGGGAACCTCACAACAAGCCCTTTCATTTGATATGACACACGGTACAGTTTGCATTTTTTTTATTTCGAGTTTGCTCCCCAAAACTGACCCCCATATTAAAAATTAATTTATTTACGTTTCACATCTGTGTTTGCGTTACAGAAATTCATATGTATACCAAATTTTAATATGATCTGTCCAGTAGATCAGGAGCAAAGACAGACAGACAAACGAGTGATCGTTTAAAGGTTCCTTCTGTTTACCATAAAGATAATTGGACGGAGCTTACCCGTATCTGCTGCAGCACAGAATCGATGGGTGTAGTGTTGTGTCGGCGACAAGCCTCGAGGTACTCTGCGGCGAGCTGCGCCCGCGTCGTTGTTGGCACTGAAACAAGTTAGAAGAGAGTCTATTAGCAACCTTGTCCATAAAGAAAGAAAAAAACACTTATCTACCCCTAAATATTGTTACGCCGGACGATTCTTAGAAAAACAGTAGGTACCTACTTAAATGTTGGAGAAGCGTGATTGGATGACGCGATACCTACATTTAAAGGAACCTTCTGGAAAACACCAGTGGCGCGTTACCTACGCGCCACTGGTGTTAACAGCGTGTTGGTGTGTGGTGTTTTACTGGTGCGCCTACAGAAGTTTCGAGAGCGCGCGATAGGTAGGTAGGTACATAAGGACGCGGCGCGGCAACATAAAAGGCGCCGCCGGCCTTAGATACCTACAGGCGCGGCACGAAGCGGCAACATCAAAGGCGCCGCCGACCTTGAAAGTTCAAGTAGATACCGACTACTACTAGAACATACAGTACATACGAGTACTTTCTGGAAATATCCGTCGCGGTATAAATAGCGCGCGCATCAGCCGCCTGGAACAGTCTTGACTTGGCATTCGGAACGAAACGATCAAAGTGATTCGAAGCGAATATTGAGTATACTTAATTAATGTTTACGTACAGTCGAGTTAAAAAGTGTTTCAGTGTAATTTGTTGATTTAATTATTTTTTTTGGTTATTCGAATAAATGTGTTAATTTTTTATTTAATTGGCAAACATTAATTTTATCCGAACCCCCAGCACGTAACAATATTATCGGTATTTTTTTGCATAATCTATTTTCATTAATTAATTTCATCATCATCATCATCATCATTTCAGCCTTTAGCAAGCCACTGCTGAAAATAGGCCTCCCCCAAACAGCGCCATGACGAGAGATCTTATGCCACCTCCATCCACCGACTTCCTGCGATGGCTACAATATCGTCGGTCCATCGTGTGGCGTCCCTACACTTCGCTTGCTTGTTCGTGGTCGCCATTCCAGAACCTTTATCCCCCAGCGGTTGTCGGCTCTGCGAGCTATATGGCCTGCCCATTGCCACTTCAACTTGCAAATTCTGAGAGCTATGTCGATAACCTTGAGTCTTCTACGGATTTCCTCGTTATGGATCTTACTCGTATCACGTAGTTGAACTCCAAGCATAGCTCTCTCCATTGCACGCTGCATGACTTTGAGCTTATGTATGAGGCCAATAGTTAGCGACCACGTCTCAGTGCCGTATGTCATCACTGGCAAAACGCACTGATTATAAACTTTCGTCTTGAGGCACTGCGGTATCTGTGACGAGAAGAAGTGGCGTGATTTCCCGAACGCTACCCATCCGAGTTGGATCGTCTGACCCAAGTAGTTGCCCAATAGACAGATCTCTCGCGAACACTCTCGCACCGGTAGAGTCAGAAGGGTATTTCCTTTTCCAGTGTGAGATTTAACTCTGTTAGCACATGAAAGGGAAATTTCCTTTTCAAACTCAAAGAATACTTAGTTTATCTAAATTTGGATTGATTTGATCTTTTTATAATATTTTATGTATATCTCTTTGTTCGGGAGATGTTAATTTTGACTTGTAAAAGTGCTATTATTTTTGCCTATTTACAATAAAATACTTTGACTTTGACTTTGACACTTTGGAGCCCTTGTTTCGCTCTATTGCATTCTTAATACAAATAGTGTTATAGGAACGCAAATCGTGTCGCATCGACTTGGAGATCTGTTTATTAAGCAAGCTGTAACTCGACATATCCACTGAAGACTGCAGACTCATTTCGCCTCGTTCTGTCATAAGTTTGAGTGTATGTTCAGAGAGTTTGTGTTCTATTTTTGCGGTGGGTCTTAAAGAACTCCGACCCGACAGCGTGAACAATTTCCACCAGCCCGTTGTTTAGTTCGTACACTGTATCGCATTCGGTAATGATTTGGAAGCGATTTTGTAGCGCCAACTGAAAGCTCTCGGGGTTTTGGATTTGGGCAGGACTTGGGCGAAGAGTAGATCTCATCAAACGAGACCTCTCCAGCTTTACGTTGATATTCAATGAGCCTCTTACCATGCGGTGATCACTGCCGGTCTTAACCCTGTTGATAACCCCCTTTAAAAACCGCATCACAATCGGTCCAGTAGTTATTACGTGATGCGCGAACAAACATGCAGACAAATAAATAATATTAAAAAAAAAATAGTGTAGCTTTTTTTAAGTACCATTGACCTTTTTTTTATTATAGTCTTTGGTCAGACTATTTCGTTCCTCCTGCTTTATTATAAGTATAGAATAGATAGATGGATAGATACGAGTATAGATAGATTTCAAAGTTGTAGAGGCTCATGCGCTCGACATAAACTAGATCTTGTACTGGTTTTGGTCTCGCGCGGAACCAGCGCGCATAGAGGCATGCACCTAAACTGGCGGTCTTAATAATTGTTGTGTATTGTATTTTTTTTTTCACTATTTCTTTTGTTAAGTAATTAAAAAGTTGGCACGATTGCGAATGTTGTGAAAGCGTTGTCATACTTTACTTCAGCCTTAGAGGCAAAGGATCCCAGGATCGGATAAGCAGTCACTCGATGACGTCACAGATAATACTTTTTTTTTTATTACGTACTAGGCAATCGTTTGACCTGATGGAAAGCGATGATGTGGTCGAAGGTGTAGCACGCTTGCCTAGTAGATACCTACTCTTGACTTAAACACACCTGGGTTATAATTTAGCGGAAACACTGAGATTTAGTTTTTTTTTTGTTATATTCCTACAGTATTGACTATGTATTATAGAATTCGTTTAATAATATATTATCTGAATAATTCTCAACCGAAAATGTGCATGTAGGATACGTGATGACTTCACTGGTGCAGTTTTATGTGGTACACTGTTCACTTTTATTGAGCACTTGTGGAAATAGGTCAGATAAGAGGTGCAGCTGTACAATTGTACAATATACTAGAATAGACGGACAATGCTGTATTGAGGAAGGTCTCGAACCAATATTGTCCAGGGGCCTGTTTAATAAACGAGAAAACGACAGGCGACAATCTAACATGTTTTTGTGTACGTTTGAACATATAATACAACAAGCATGTTCCCGCGACTTCGTCCGCGCGGTCTGCAGTTTTATGCGAGAAAAAGTATACTATGTTCCTTCAAATTATCTCCATACCCCCAAGATAGGTTCGCCGTTTATATGATACAAAACAAGTTCAAAAACAAAACCCGACTAAGGTCGGTAAAAAGCCTGACACTCTTGCGATGAAGACGAATCGATTGATAAGTCGCTTGTCAAAATCGAATCAATAGGGGCGACGCTATGGTGGAACATCACATACATAGATACATCCATACATAGACTGTTAAACTCATTACCCTTCCTTTGCTGTAGTCGGGTAAAACGGTAAAGATACAGACAGAAAGAGTTACTTTGGCTTTTATAGTATGGACATGGATAATTGTTTGTTTGTCATATGAGGCAGTGCTGGCCTCTGGTGTCAGTTTGTCAGGCCGCCCGAGGGCCTCTGACATGGCTTAAAGTGCCCTTCGAAGCACGGAGCGATGGAAAACCGCACACATGGATATGGAAAGTGTGGATGGATTGTTTTTAATGATCCCAGGGATTTCTGAAACTATTTCAATGTTTTTTTTAAAGTTCAATGTGTTGAAGTTCCAGGGCGAGTACAATATAATATATATTATTTTTTATTGTTTTTTAATATTTTTGTAGTAAATCCATTTGAAAACCATTTTTATTAAAATGGTAATTTCTCTAGGTTAAAAGTACTCTAAGTTCTATTCCAAGACCTAAATTACCAATATAACAACATTTGATCAAAATTCCTTTAGCCGTCAAAAAGTTTATATCGGCTTCTACTCATCAGATTGAGATACCAAGTACATCAGTTTTTAAGTCATGCCCCAAGATATCCAACACTGAAAATCGCATCGCAATTGGTCCAGTAGTTTTTACGAGATGCGTGAACAAACAGACAGATCAACACAACACCATATTTATAAATGTTAACTCTTGTTCAGTAGCTTATTTTAAGTACATTAATATTGCTTTTTTAATTTTCTTTTTTGTGCAGACTTTTTAATACTTTAATATAAGTATAGAATGTGAAAGAAATCACTGAAATGATGTCAAATAATGTAAAAGAGTATATAGTCAGAAGTTCAATTTGAATCTCAGGCGACTCACAGTCTGGTACTATGCACCTATTTTAATACATCTGATATGAATCAAGCACTCTTCACACATACGTGGGCTGTTCCGGAAGTTGTTAGTAAAACCAAAAATAACACGTAGATGAGAAAATGTTATTTATTGTTTCAAAATACTTCACTCCAGCCTCTACGGATTTATTAATACGACTAAACCGGCTTCGAAACATTGAAAAAAATGATCTTGCGGAAGGTCGAAAAACAATCGCCTGAATTTCATCGGCGGTCTCGTCAGATCTTAAATTTATTTAAGGCCCAGAATGGACGCGCGGAGTTCTCAATTTTCACCCCCACTTCCCCGCGTGCATTAATCGCGATAAGCGAAAAACGGTGTTCTAAGTCCACAAGCTCCCTCTATTTAGAATTATGAAAACTACTTTATATTCTCAAAATCTGTACGTAGAAAACCGCCATCTACACGAGAACTCGGTTCGCAACACAGGTTTTTATGACACAGTATAATTAACTACAGTACAGCAGATCAGCAGTAGCACAGTAGTATCGTATGGTAGTAAAGGTTTGATAAATTGATATATAGGCAAATTCACGACTGACTAGCTAGTGAGTATTTAATGAGAGGTGGTAGAAGATTTTTGGAGGTGGTGACTCATCAAAGTATGATGATTCAGTAGGAATAGATCTGTTTATATTAGTATACAATGTGTAATAATATTAGGTGACAATATTAAAAACTAGCTGATGTACGCATTAGTATAGATGTATATAGGTATTATAATAATTAAACACTTATATATATAGACTTGAAATTGGGATAAGGCTCACAATAGGTATATTCATAAAAAAAAAACATAATCGTCACTAACAGCAACTATTATGCTACGTACTTATTTTAGCGATCATACGCTTGTGGCGATATTTGTAAAGCTTCTTTCTAGATCTGGGGTGTTTTTCTTCTTGTTTACCCATTTTTTCATTCACTTACAAGCTCCAAGTCAAAACGGACAATAGTAGCGCAGGTCCACCTAGCAACGCGGCTCGCCGCGGAATGGCAGAATTGGCAGAGACCGCGAAGCAAAATACGTAGATTGCCGTGAAAGAGTAGTGCGGCACGAAATTGGTATCGCTCCGAATTAAAGAGCGTGAGCGACATTCTAGAAAAATCCCAATTACACATAAATAGTTAGTCTTTCTAAAAAATAGTACAAAGACACGATTTCTTAATTTACAAGTAATATTTAGGTACAATATCATATCGAAATACCATTAAATGTAGGATATATTTACGGAATTGTTTATATTCGGATGTGTGTTTGGCATTTTTTTTCATCGAGCCAAATAAGTGCATTCATGTTTTGGGGACAAAGATATTGTTACTTATATCCTCGAGTAGGTATCATATATTTTCATTTCAGTAGGATACAGTGAGAAGTTTTTGAACAGGATCGGAATTACATTGTGTCATTTGCCCATTTCTGCCCCTTACTGGTGGGTAACAGAAAATAAAAGCTCTAGATCGTGCTAGATGGATATAAGGTGGATGGAGTAGTAATTGGACACCCGCAGTGAAAAAATAACGAATTACGTAAATTCACGCGCCACGCTCATTCGACGCAATATAATACAAAAAAATAAAATAAAGTTATTGTAAATAGGCAGTGTTTTTTTCCAAGGAGGTTTAGATTACATATGTATTTCGATTTTTTGTAAATGCAGGAAAAAATATAGAATAAAATATTTTTCCAAAAAAATTAAATCGACTTCATAATATAAATGTATTTTTGTAAACAACCACTAAAAAGAATGAAATAATTACAATAGAGCCAGAACAGTATCACTTTTTCGAAATTACTAACGTAATAATAATGCATAAATACAACATAAGATAAGAAAGAGTTTTTTGAAGGCAAGGCCAAGCAGAGCCATAATTATTAATATGGTTGAGCTGATTCAAAAAGATAATGTCTTAAAATGATGCCGGGGTTTGGCACCGCCTTCAAAAAACTCTTTCTTATCTTATGTTGTATTTATGCATTATTATTACGTTGGTAATTTCGAAAAAGTGATACTGTTCTGGCTCAATTGTAATTATTTCATTCTTTTTAGTGGTTGTTCACAAAATAACTATTATATTATGAAGTCGATTATTTTTTTTTGGAAAAATATTTTGTATTTTCATTTTTAGTGGCCTAAGAAAACATCGGAAAGAATATATGCCGAAGAAAATAGTAGACACTCACTCAATTTAGAGAATAAAACCTATAATTATATAACAACTGAATTAGTTTTGACCATTTTCTATCATTTTGTTGTTGCGTTTCTGTGACTACCTGCCTGCTCCATCATCAGACCCTGAAAACCACATAACACCAGAGAACTCATCAAGACAAACCAAATGAGCCCAAACTCGAAGGGGTTCCATCATTTTGTTGTTGAATTCCTGTGACTACCTTCCTGCTCCATCATCCCTGGATACCACATAAAATCAGAGAACTTATCAAGACAAACCAAATGAGCACAAACACGAAAGGGTTCCATCGTTTTGTTGTTGAGTTCCTGTGACTACCTTCCGGCTCCATCATCAGACCCTTGATACAACATAAAACCAGACATGATCTCATCAAGACAAACCAAATGAGCCCAAACTCGAAGGGATTCCTTCATCCGATTGTGTAGTTCTTTTAACTACTACTACCACCACTACCACTACAACTACCACTACCACAACCACTACCACTACCACTACCACTACCACTACCACTACCACTACTACTACTACTACTACTACTACTACTGTAGTTTTCAATTGTCATTAGAACTACACGCATTTGCAAAACTTCAGCATCTTTATACGTCCTTAAATTGTTCAAAATTGACTTGCAATCCAGTCCTAAACATTATAACACAGTGAATAAAATTAAAGCTTGTTTAAAGCTACTAAACCAATTTTGATGAAATTTATACAGTTCCACACAGGTACAGGTCTTCTTACTCAAGTAAAAACAATCATCTAATTCGGTTCAGAAATCCCAAGATATTAGAGAACATAAACGATAAAACAATTTGATTTTCTAATAAAACTACTGAACCAATTTTGATGAAATTTATATGGGACCACACGGAAAGTGTACCCTTTTGAATAAAAAAACAACCAACTAAATTGGTTTATAAATCTTAGAGATTAACACAAAATAAAGGCAATATAAACACAAAATCGAATGGATTTACTCAACAAAACTATTTATTCTCGAAAAACTGCTGAACCAATTTTGATACAATTTATATGGGACCATTTGGAAAGTAAACCCTTTCAAACAAAAAAGATTTTTTAAAATCGGTCCACAATTGACGGAGATATCGCTCAACATACATAAAAAAAAAAACAAAAAAAAATAATAAAAAAACATACAGCCGAACATATAACCGTCTCCTTTTGTGAAGTCGATTAAAAATTAATCTTGGCCTAAAAACTTTCGGAACAATCTAGGTATGTAAGTATTTGGCGAATCAAAGTATTTTATCATTTTGGGTTTTGACCAATCTCTAATTTGACAAATTAAGCTTTTGGAGAACCGGTAATCATTGGGGTAGACGAGTTCTCGAGTGAAGACCACATTTAGGAAAACGTAGTGTAGGACCCCCTGTGGCCAGGTGAAATGACGACCTGCGTAATGCTGCTGGAAGAAAATGGATGAGGAGAGCTGAAGACCGATCTCAGTGTCGTACATTAGAAGAGGCCTACGTCCAGCAGTGGACACATATAGGTTGATGATGATGACGAAGCTATTGACTTGTGTTGGATTTGACCAACCAAAGCAGCGCCACGCTTTTATGATTGAAATACCTCGCACAAGAACTTCATTTTTCATTTATTACAAGTACTGCAAAGGAGTGGAATGCCCTGCCCTCGTCAGTGTTTCCAGTAAAATATAGCCCAGGTGTGTTCAAGTCAAGAGTGAATAGGTATCTACTAAGCAAGCGTGCTACACCTTCGACCACATCATCGCTTTCCATCAGGTGGAATAGTGGTCAAAGGAAAGCCTTAAAAAAATATTGACTAGTCTCTGCGAACCTTACTGACAGCCGAGCTGTGCTTGCTGAGCGCTAGCGTGCGGCTCTGCAACAGTGACTTAAATAAGTTATGACTGTGCCGATTTCGATGCCATCGCTTAACAAGCACAAATAAAATAAAATACTCCCACACCTCATTATAGCTAAGAAGCATTTCGATCACATCAGCTTTCAAACATAAAAAACCGCATCAAAATCGGTCCATTCGTTTGGGAGTTACGATCCTCAGCCCCCTTCCCCTTATTATATTTAAGAACCATTTCGATCACATTACCTTTCAAACCTAAAATAACACATCAAAACGGGTCCATCCGTTTGGGAGCTACGATGCCAGACACACGGAAACAGTGACACAATGACACATACATACACTTAACTTATAACACCCGTCTCTATGGAGTTCGGGGGTTAAAAACTGAAGGAAGATATCATAAGGAAGCCGACGTATCCGAGATCCTCAATATTAAAAGACACATGACATCCTCCAATACCACCCATGACCCTAACTGACAACCATTTTCCTTTGGCAAGCCATCTGCCTAGCACCCTGTATATTTATGCCAGTTCCTTGGCAACAAAACATCAATAGAAGATAATTTATTCTCAGTATTAAATAAACAATAAAACATGACCGTCATTTATAGGTATACATAAAGTTATCTCTCGAATTGCGAAGTGGCGTAAACAAAATAAGGGCGACTGTAGACTACGCTACAAAATGAGCTAGTTATAATAAACAAATTGCTTGCTACATGAACCCCAGAGACATAGAAAGAGGGGTCGTGTTATAAGTTACAAGACTTTGTATGTGTTTGTCTGTGGCTATGTGGCGTCGTAGCTCTTAAACGGATGAACCAATTGATTTCAAATAGTTTTTAAAATTTTAATTTTAATGTCGATCAAACGACAGGATTTTCATAGCTACGTTTGACACCTGTCTGTTTCTTGAGTTAGTTGGGTTGTATTTTCCTATTTCACGCACCAACTGACGAGTTTATTGCACAGGTATACTTCAGGGACCGGCGAGGGTCATACACGCATTATATCATCTGTTATTTTGGTGAAACCGCGGAGCGCAGCTGGTAGTGACTTTTCGACAATTTCTTTAAAATTTTGCAACTTTTCTACAAGCGTTCCGTCAGACATTTTGTCGGGAGTCTGTAGCCTGCCTTATCGCTATCAAATACGGAAACTCGGGCGACCTTCTACACTCAAGGGCAGTAGGTTACGACTAGTTAGGGGCTTCGGGGTGATTGATAAATGAACCCTATGTGGAGTTTTCTATCCCAAGCTTAGGGGCTTGTTGTCGAATTGTACTTGTCGGCGTGTGTTTGCTTATTGAACAATTTAGCTTCACAATGAAGCAGTAACAAAGTCTGTACAATGAAGATAATTTTATAAAACTTAAAATAAGACACTGAAAACGTTTTTTTTTAAATGGTGTCTGTCTGTATGTCTGTGTGTCTGTTCGCTCATCAAGTAAAACTACTGGACCAATTGAAATGCGGTTTTCACTAATGGATAGCTTAGGTTTAGACTTCTAATCTGGTGTAGGTACTTTGTATTTCAGTCCTATGAGTAGAAGCCGAGCAATCGATAAAAAGCTATTAGACGGCTGAACATATGAGGAAAATGTATTATTGTACTTTGTAGGTACTTTTGGTCCTGGAATAACACATAGGTTTCTTTTAATCCAGAGAAATGACCACGCGGGCAGAGCCACGGGCATAGCTAGTAAGGTGATCTATACTTATAATAAAGCAATAAGAACGAAAAAGTCTGTACAATAAAGATAATTTAAAAAAATATGTCTAGAGTACCTACTTAAAATAAGGTACTGAACAAGAAAATAACATTTCTAAAAATTGTGTCTTTCTGTTTGTTTGTCTGTATGTTTAGTCGCGCATCACGTAAAAACTACTGGATCGATTGTGATGTGGTGTTCACTGTATGGATAGCTTAGGGTTTGACTTAAAAACTGGCGTACTTGCTATCTCAATCCGATGAGTAGAAGCCGAGCATTTGATACAAATATAGGTCCAGGAATAGCTTTTAACCTGTACTTTTAACCTAGATAACAAAAAAAAACACGACAAGCTTCAGCTAGTAATTAAATACTTTTTAAGTTCCTAAGAGCTGAATCGTTTTGGAGGTTGTTGAGAAATCGGGATCTAAAAGCACAAAATGAAGGCGAACAAATTTAGAAATGAGACAAGACTTCAAGTGGTATGTCCTAATGAAAGAAAGGGTTTTAATTTTACATTTTCACAACAATTATTTGTTTAATTGTTATTAGACAGGAAGTTGTAATAAGACAAAACCAAAATGTGGAAAAATATGTGCGGGATTCCACCGCTCCTTGACTCGGGGGGCACGTTAAGCTGTCGGCCCGGCTGTTATTGGTGACAGCAGTCGTTAAGCCATGTCAGAGGCCCTCGGGCGGCCTGACAAACTCTGACACCAGAGACCAGTACCTGATACGACAAGCAATCAAGTTCGGCGCGAATCACTAACAACTTAACAGCTTTTCTACTTGAGCGTGATACCTAGGATGCCCTGTACTTGAGTACTAGACAACAGATAAACACACAAAGGTAAATACGAGATTCGAACCCGAGACCGTCGGCTTTGCCAGTCGGGCATACCGGTGTCGTCTATAGCGCGTAGTGTACAATGTTAACATGTATTAATGTTTATTTTTAGGTTTTTGATTCTCTTATTTTTGGATTAGTAGATCTTTATTTTGATTCCTCACTCGATAGGTTTTGTTTTTTTCCGTCGGAAACACAATATGGCAGCTATAAGCCGCCATATTAGTTTTCTCGACACTTCCCATGTCATTCTCGTGAATAAGACAAATCCAATGATGCCTCATTTATAAAAATCCATCATGCCGTTTAGGAACATGCATATATATTATATGCGTCATGCGCCAAAAGAACATACATACATTTAACGCAAATACATAGCCCTCCGCAGTCGGGTAAAATCACCCTACGTGCATACGTTAAACAATAGTAAAAATGTAGATTTTAACATATTCACAGTTAATTAACAGTTAAAAATACCATTGAAGTCATGCAATGCCATGTGGCACGCCATCATACATGGAGCATTTTATTCAAATTTTCTGAATGGCATACACAAGCACCAGAAGCATAACTGAGTCAAGTCATTTAAATACATAGCAACTCTCGCTACAACGCAATAAAGTGCAATTTAACTCGCACGGCGCTGCGATCTTTCAATTATATTTACCTAGAAGGCGCTCACCCATTGCGTGCAGGCTATTAGAATGCACCGTATCACAACGCGCGAGAGCTTCCATTGCTCTAACCGTTTCAGAATCGCTCTGTCACTTTTTCGCTGGGTAGGGTTGTTAGTATTAAGATATGACTAGGTACGAGTATATACTTGTATTTGTACTATTAATTATTCCGTGACAATTACGATATGACTTAGACATTGTAACAGAAGTAATTACTTACATATTACTATAAATTTTGATAGTTATATTACATACAATGACATTCGTATCAGAATAGACCTAATACCTACCTAATTTTTACCATCCCGTTTTCAGAACGCTGATAAGTTTAGTGAGATACGTACCTACGTATTAATTGTCGTTGACTGATTATATCCTAATAGGTGTGGAACTTTGATGAATAAAGGTGCCTGTCTGAAGTCCATGTTTAATCATGAGTGAAAAATAAATGGCTACCTACGTAATAAAATGTCGGTATGTAAGTATTGAAAGTAGGTAGGTATTCTACGAAACCTATCATCCATCACTGCTGCATGAACAGACTTGCCAAGACTTGCCGATTCTGGCGCGCGGTAATTGTTACCGTATGACGTATAGCAACGAGAAGCATACATAACTAGGACCTATTACACTTCGAATAACTACTTATATACATACAATAGGTAGTTATTCTAAGGTATTACAATTATTACTTTTGATATCCTTTGAATTCGTAAAGAATGACAAGTCGTGTCGTATGTATCATTCGGTATTTAGTAACATAATTATATTAATATTTAAACAGCCTAATACTACGTAATACCTTCACTCACTTCTTGGTACTCATAATTAAAAAAGATCATAATTTGACCAAAACTTTACGTAAGTAGGTACTTTATTGCTAAGCATACGGCGCGCGACTCATCGAGCGCACGCTTGACACGCTACTGAATTAACCCTAATATTGCGGCCCCGAAGTGTAGGTATAATATTTGTACTTGTTGCAGAGTGCGACCGACCTGACACAAGTAAGAGGTACTTCCAGATTTTTAGCGTCTAACGTAGAGGGAATTGATACTCTCTCTACGGCGCCTAACTAGAAAATTGCCGTTTAGGTCGTCAGCTCGGAAATAATCAGTCGGCAAAGTAATTGAGTTTGGCAGCATCTTGTGCTCTGCAGACCAAACAAGATTCGCTCGTTCCACTTGAATCCCGATCGATCCCCAGGGGATCAATAAACACTCGCTATTCCACCACGATCCCCCAGGGTATTCTTAATTGATTAGTCAATAAAACAAAAAGTCTGCAAAATAAATAAAAAACAAAACTAGGGGACATAAAATAAGCTATTGCACAAGAATATAACATTTTCAAAATCATGTCTGTCTGTTTGTTTATCTGTTCGCGTAACACGTAAAAACTTCTATACTGATTTAGATGCGGTTTTCACTGTTGGACAGTTAAGGTTTTGACTTAAAACTGGTGTACCGGTTCTCGGCTTCTATACTCAATCCGATGAGTATAGAAGCCGAGAAATTTGGTATTTTGTACTTTAAAGATACTTTTGAGCCAGGAAAAACCCATAGATAGAAATGGCCATGCCGCGTGCACAGCTAGTAATAGCAAAATTTAGGACACTGGACAAATAGAAAACTGGAACTAGCGAAATGATTATTTTCCTACCCATTTATGAAGACAAGTGTATAGATTAGTTTAATCATAGATAACATTATTTATCTATGGTTTAATAAAGAAATTATTAAAAAAGAACGGCTGATGAGAAGTATATAATCGAGGAAATCTTTGGTAAAAAGATACTTTAAAATGGAGTTTAGAACATTACAATACTTTTTATAAACTACTAGTTTTCCCGCCCGCGCGGACTACTGTTTATCGCGAAAAAAAGCATCCTATGTGCTTCTAGGATATTAAAAACCATTGCAAAAGTAGGTAAACCACCATGCAATTGATGTTTTTTGACATTTTCGTTTCCATGGCAACTGTTTCTTACAGTGAGTAATCAACATTTAAACAGTTTTTCAGGTTTCCCGTAGAAACTTACAATTTTCCGGGATAAAAAGTATTCTATGTTTTATTCCAGGGTATAAGCAAGCTCCATTCAAAATTTCATCAAAATCCGTCCAGCCGTTATCGCGCGAAAGCTCTCCAAACAAACAAACAGACAACTTTTCACGTTTATATATTGGTATGGACTAGCTGTGTGCTTAATATGACATAAGTTCAAAAACTAAAACCCGACTACGGTCAGGTAAAAAATAGCCCATGACACTCAATACCTGAAGATAAAACGATTGATATCTCGTTTTTAAAAATAGGGGCAACCCTATGGTGGAACATCCACATATGTACATACATATCAATCGGTCCAGTACTTTTAAGTGATGCGCCGACAGACAGGCAAACAGACATACACATTTTTTTAAATGTTATGTCCAGTAGCTTATTTTATACCCTAGACTAGAGCATTTCTTTTTATTATTTTAACTGTACAGACTTTTGGTTACTTACTGCTGTATTATAATGATAGATTAAATATAGATATATATTTGGTAGGGTCGGGAGTACACTCGGCCCACGGGCCGAGGGGATACGTAGTCATACCAATATAACATACCTACTGAGTGAATGACAGCCAACGCACTAAGATGTGCGTTGTGTGAACTTTTAAAAATAAGCGAATGTTTCCTTTGAGTAAAATTTGCTAGCTTCAATATTGAGGGTACTTTCCTTCCAGGTCCCGTTCGAACTATCCATTTTGTATATGAGTATTACGCATGTTCAATAATATTACATACATAGGTAAAAATACACGTGAAAACTTATTTTTATTGGGTAAATATTTGTAGAATATTAGTATATTCGATCATACGACCCTTCGCAGCAATAAGCCTTCGCAGTTTTGACCTTTCGAGCAAACGTACCTTCGCAATTTTGACCATTCGCAGAAAAGACCCTTCGAGGATGTAAGCATTCGATGAATAGACTTCGAGGAATAGACATTCGCAAAAACGACATTCGAAATTACGTATCCCCGGGCCGAGTCCTACCTCTTGAGTACTTTTCTCTTTAGTACTGTTTGTTTTTATTTTGACCTAAATGAACTTGTTCTCTCTTGATGCAACAGCGTGTGTGCAACATCACACGTGAATGCTCCATTTTCAATTAATTCCTGACCGTGTGATTAATATCACTTCTAGACGAAGGTGTTATAAATCTGACCACTTGTTGAGTGCGTTATAACTCATGTCGTAACGTGTTGGACTCCATCCAAATACGATGGAGATTGCCCTGTTGGCTGAGAACTCTCAGTTTAGGCGATTTTCGCCATGTGTTGCTCATAACTATGATAGTTTTTTAGGGTTATGTACCTCCAAATAGAACGCTACTGTTGTGGCCACGCTGTCTGTCTGTCCATCTGTCTGTAACTATTTAGTAGCGCCTAGACTTGACTTGAAACTTAATTTAAAATAATACATTGTACAACAAGTGCATTAAACAAGTCATTTTAACCGAGATAAAATCTCGGTTAAAATGAGCAGATATTGAAGTCGAGGACAAATGGCCATGTTTAATAAACAAGTTATACACTCTGCTTTTCACTTCTATTGCGAAGAAATGAAATAATGTTAATCTATCATCAGCCCGTGTCAGTTCACTGCTGGACATAGGCCTCTCACAACTGAACCCGATCTTGGAGTCTCTGCTGCCTGTCATTTTGCGTATATCGTCGCTCCACCTAGCCTGAGGGCGCCCTATACTACGTTTGCCGAGTCGCGTCTCAAATCAAGAATACGTCTACCCCAACGGTTATCAAATCATTATCGGTCCTTCGACAAATATGACCCGCCCATTATCACTTCAGTCACATCTTCTTATTTTAGGGGCTATGTCGATAACCTTGGCTCTCTGTCGGATTACCTCGTTTCAGATACAGTCTTTCAAAAAATACTCGTTGGTGCTATACCTACTTTTGCACTGGTTTTTAATAGCCTAGAAGAATAGGATGTTTTTTTTCGTGATAAACTTTAGTTTACGCTGACAAAGTCGCGGGCGAAACCTAGTCTTTCTAATAAACAATAAAAATATTATTATTATTATTCAGTCTGGTTTATCCCACTTCAGGGCAAAAAATTGGAATGTAAAAATTTTGAAATGTTATTCTGTATGTATGTTGAAACTCTCTTTCCTGTGTCCCTCTAAAAACAAGAGGCAGTGACATCACCAACCACAATAAAGACCAAGAACTTGAAAATATTGGCACGTGGCCAATTCTCACGTGAAAATACCTAACTCGTGGATACACCGTTTTTGAGGAATTGTTAAGCTATACAAATGTGGAGCTTGCAATGAAAAACTGCCAAAGTAAAATTATTTGTTCCATAAAAAACACTGACTTCAAAGACTTCAATTGTATAACAATATGTGTCTAACTACTAAAAATAAACTACTAAACCAATTTTAGTGAAATAATTTTAGCATCCTGTAGCTCTAACCTATCAAATAAAAAAATAGTCATCCTCAACGGTTTAGAAGTCCCGGAGATATAAGTACCTAACCTACACAAAAACATACCTGCCAGACGAATTGAGAATCTCCAAAATTGTTACAACAGTAGAACTAAGTATTTTTTTGGAAAAACATTTGACTAGGTTTCTAAAACCGCGCGCAGTGCATTGAAGCGCAAGTACCTATATAAAGGAATACAAAAAACAAGTTCTCAGGTTGGTGTGTATGTATGTCACATTGTTGAAAATGCGGAATATTCATAAAATATGTTAATATATATTGGTGTCTAAGCATATATGTACCAAATTTAATGTAGGTATGTATGATATTGTCAATAATGTTTAATATTCATATATGTTAGTTTATATGAGTATCCGAACAAATAAACAAAATTACGCGAATATGTATGTTGTATGTATGTTTGTCCACGTATTTCTCGGAAACTACAAGTATGATTGCAATTATCCTTTTTGGAATAGTTTTAGTATCTTTAGCATCTTTCTTAGGCTATGTTAATTGTTGTTTATAGTTCAAGTTTCATTAAAATCAGTTCAGTAGTTTAAAAGATTTGGACTGTTAACTGTTTCCAGTAGAGCTTTTTTCTTAACGTTTGAGTCTACTTTAACGAAACAAAAAAGTAAGAAATAAAAACGAATATGAAAACAAAAACAGCTTTAAATCGTATAAAACTTAAAATAAATAAATAATTTAAAAAAACTGAGTTTTTTTATTGTCTCCAAAATTCTGGTTGTCAATGCAACTGTTATGGTAAGGCGTGACGCTTACCGTCAGGTGATGGACATGCCAGGCAAGTCATTCATTTTTTTTTGTGGTAAGCAGACGGGACTGGCTCTCAAATCGGTATTGAGACAAGTTGAAGATAATTTATAGAATACCTGACATCACTCAGTCGCTCATTAGCGCTAATTATTACGGGCAGAGCCACAGAAATAGAGTTTATTCATGGTTCACAAATAGACCAGCCTGTCACCTCGGCGAAGTCAAGGTGGCTGGTTAGTCACTTGGGCCACACAAACATAACAAGTACTACTTATATACTAGGGCTCATTCAATTTTATGATTTATGGCACGTCAAGCTGCATTATATTTATTTATGCCACTGTAAAATCTAATATTAGTAAAAGCATACTTTATAAATTACTAGCTGTTCCCGCGGCTTTGCCCGTGAGCAAACTGACACCCCAGTTCGAAAAATCACTCGTTAGTGCAATTTGGTACTCAAGTATCCCCCAAATTTCAAATCTCTAATCCACCGGTTTAGGCTGTAACGTTATCTGTCAGTCAGTAAGTAAATCACGGTACTGTTTTATACATAACTATATTAGACTGACTAGCTGCTCTGCCACACGGCTCCGCCCGTCATTTTCCAGTTAACGCAAAGAAACTAACCTGGGGAAAAGGTAGCTTGTGTTCATCTGCAATAGAGTAGCTATAAAATCTTGTCCGATTTAAATGCTAATAGAATTTTAAATTAATTATTTTTAACCATATCTTTATTATTTTTAATTATTACTAGCTGCGGCTCGCGGCTTCACTGCGTGGATAATGAAGATGTAAAGTACGAATATCCATCTCAAGAAACTTTTATGTTGACCCGTGGCGTGCCATGTGGCCTGCTAAAGAAGAGAAGCACGACTGTGTCCATTTTTGAATTTCGAACGCAACATCCAATTTAAGGCCAGGCTCCAAGGTTACGTTTTCCCACTCCCCACTCCCCTGCACTCTGCCACCCGCACGCAATAAGCCTTCGAAACAAGGTTGAATATCGCGAGCGCTGTTTGAACACATAAATTAGCTTGGAACTAAATGACGTATGTCTCAAAAGTTATTTATTTTATTGGCAGGCTAATAATTTTGTTAGGTAAATTTTGCCTAAGCAGTAGATAATAAACTATATTTTCTTGCTGTGAGATTAATTTTAGAGATAAAACTTAAGCCGTTGAGTAGAAATATGTAAACATTACTAAAAATACCGTAATTTTTGATAAGAAAATGTATCGAATGAAATTCTGTTAATCATGTTTTTGTCTTAGTCTTAGAGAGATAAATATCTCAAAAAACATGTATGTTGAGTTTCATATTTATCAGGTTTGTGGTTGACCCAGCGTATTTATGAAAAAAAAACCTTAAAAAGCAGAGCCTGGTCTTAAGTTTGAGTCCATACAAAAATCCATATGTGTATCAAAAATCCCATAGAAAAAAGGACGCAAGCTCTAATATCACATAAACAAAAACTGGACAAGATACAACTACAGGCAAACACACCCACACAGCTACAATCCCACCGTAGCCACGTCTTGCTTCATTTGCGACAACAATAAAGATAGAGAGACGTAAACAGAATGTAGCGCGAATGAGAGTGCTAACACGTGCTACACAAAAACCACTCCAATTGTAACTAAGGCCAAAAAAGGCCAATCGTGTGCGTTGCGCCTATTCTAAGATGCGGTTGACGCGCGTCTTGCTTCATTTGCGACAACAAAGAGAGATATAAACAGTCTGTAGCGTGAATGAGAGTCACTGCTAATACGTGCTACACAAATACCACTCCAATTGTAACTATACGCCCGGAGAGCTGGTACCTTATTTTCCCACTGTGAGTTAGATCTATGGTCCACTAGCTATCATCGACCAAACAGGGCTACACAGCGCTCTTGAATTTGAAGATAGTGTGAGGAGTCTTTATTCCTAAAGAGAGCAGAATCACAGGCAAACGCTAAGTACTACAAAATTACGCAATAAGTAGCAAATCCTTGAGAACAGGATATTTATGTAAATGAATACCAAGCCAATTTAGATTTCTTCAGCCTCAGACGAAGGTACCACAATTGAAAACATGTGTTAGACAATATCATTATGTTAGATTCCACTATGTCTATAATAATCTACATTTATCTATATCTATACTTATAACAAAGCAATAAGAACTAAAAAGTTTGTACAATGAAGATAATTTAAAAAAAAAACTAGGGTACTGAAAATAAGCTACTGAACAAGAATGTAACATTTAAAAAATCGTGTCTGTCTGTTTGTTTGTACGTTTGTCTGTGTGTTTGTTCGCGCATTACGTAAAAACTAAATTGTAAAAACTAATTAATATAATTGCTCAATGAAGACAATTTAAAAAAAAATGGTCTACGGTACTTAAAATAAGCTACTGAATAAGAATAGAACATTTAAAAAAAACTTGTCTGTTTGTTTGTTTGTTAGTTTGTTTGACTGTATGTTTGTTTCCGCACCACGTAAAAACTACTGGACCGATTGCGATGTGGTTTTCACTGTTGGATAGCTTAGGGTTTGACTTAAAACTGGGTAACTGGTCGATAAAAAACTATTTGACGGCTGAAGATATTGTAAGTATTGGTATTTTAGGTTCTGGAATAGCACCTAGGGTAATAAAAACCCAGAGAAATGACAACGCGGGCATAGTTGCATAGCTAGTTATTATTATAACCTGTTGTTACTCGCAGAATATCAATCCTTCATTACTGAATGTCCATGGGTTTTCAAATCTAGCTCTGCATAACTTCAAAAACATTTTAGTCCAGAACGCCGGAAGTTGGGTGAAAAACAAAACGCAAGATTTGTATTAATTGTATATATAGTATAGTTTACAAGGGAAGCTAATGTAATAAGTTATATTAATAGCTGCTCGCTGCCTCCGCGGGGATATTTTTCAGGGATAAAAGTATCTTACGTGTTATTCCAGGATCAAAAGTACCTCTTCTTCTTCATATTTAAGAGGCCAGCTCTTGTCGTTGGAGTAATTGCCAGCGTTCCTTCGACGAAAGCTTTGACTTCCCTATACGACATGACATTTATCTTCTCCTTTACCTGATCTGTAAATGCCCTTCTAGGCCTCTCTTCCTGTCTTCCCTTCTACGATGGTTTTTACGAAGTTGCATGTCGTATAAGGTGGCCAAACATCTTCTCTTTTCTTTCTATGGTTTCGTTTTCTTGGATGAGACTTAGTACTTTTTTCAATCCAGCTTATTTTCTCCATGCGCCTCCAACACCCATAAAGAACAATTTCAATATCGGCTGAACTAATAGCCATCAAATACTTTATTTCTTTATCGATTTTCGGCTTGGGATTTTTCTATCGCATCGAAACGAAAAGTATGCCACATTTTAATTAAAACCCTAGCTATTTAACAGTGAAACCCGCGTTTCAATCGGTCCAGTATTATATATGTGATGCGAAAACAAACAGAACAGAACTTCATTTAAAATATTGTTTATCTTGTTCTGTAACTTGTATTTCAAGTCCGCTGGAACTAGTTTTTTACAATTATCTTAATTGTAAGTACAGACTTGTTGTTACTTACTGCCTATTGTAAGTAGAATAGAGATATAGATACATAACATGACTTACAAAAGTCGAATTAAAGCGAACAACACATATGTGATTGTTTTCGTGCGCATGTTGTTCAGACTGCACAAGAAGGCTCACTCGTGTGCATTCGTACTACTAATGCACTTGAGTGAGCCTTGATTGCACTTAATAAACATAGTCACAATTGTCACAAACACGTTGATGTTGATCGATGCATTTATCATGGCACTAGGTTGCCCGCGGCTTTACCCGCGTGGCCATTTTTCTGATATATAAGGATCCTATGTGTTAATACAGAACCTAAAGTACAAACAAAGTAAAAAAAAAAACAAAATTTCGTTCAGCCGTCAAATAGTTTCTATCGATTGCTCGGCTTTTACTCATCGGTTTGAGATACCATGTACCCCACTTTTTAAGTCAAACCCTAAGCTATCCAACAGTGAAAACCACATAGCTGTTGGTCCAGTAGTTTTTACGTGATGCAAGAATTAACAAACTGACAGGCAAGAAATTGAAATAAAATTTGTTCGGCAGCCTATGTTAAGTACCCTAGACTAGAACTTTTTTTTTTAAATTATATTCTATTTGTTTTGGTACATACTATTTATTAAAAGTACAGATACCTATCTATCACTCCACATGCACAAAGTGTAAAGTCTACGAGTGACGTACTAGACGCGACACGTGACGGCGCTGGCGCAGACAGCGCGGCGCGGATCCATTCACGACTTCACCACAGAGTGTATAATAGTACTTCACGTGCAAATTAACGTTTTGCATTCTCGATGCAAAGCGGTTTCCGGGAAGATAATTAGTAAGGCAACGATTTATAGAAATACCAGCCGCTGTCCGGGGTTTCACCCGGGTGGATGGTGTTGATGATGAAAAGTACCCTATGTGATATTCCAGGATCGTAAGTATGTATATCTATCTATCTTCTATACTTATAATAAAGCAATATGAACGAAAAAGTTTGTACAATGAAGATAATTTAAAAAAAAAACTAGGGTACTGAAAATAAGCTACTGAACAAGAATGTAACATTTAAAAAATCGTGTCTGTCTGTTTGTTTGTACGTTTGTCTGTGTGTTTGTTCGCGCATTACGTAAAAACTACTTGACCGCTTACGATGCGGGTTTAACCGTTGGATAGCTTAAGATTAGACTTATGTAGAAAACTAATGTACTTGGTATTTCAATCCGATGAGTCAATAAACTATTTGAAGGCGTAATTTGGTGTAATGTACTTTTGGTCCTGGAATAACTTGTGCTAAGATAGGATACTTTTATCCAAGAGAAATGACCACGCGGGCAAAGCCACGGGCACAGCACGGGTACTTTTTCAGATACCGTCCCACTGGCTTGCTAAATCGAAAAAGACGATTTATGTAAAAAGAGCCTGCCTCGATTTTCAATCATAAATCTGCCTGAAGAAATCATAAGTGCAGCTTCCGACGCTATATTCAAAACAAAAAACCCGCCTGCTCTGTCATAAAAGAGCTTTTGCCAATAAATTACATACTGTTGAAATGTGCTTATCAAGGCCTTCCATTTGATACCCATATTATAAATATCGAAGTCAATTTTTCGAATTTGAAAATTTGGCCATACTGCCGCATACATTCATACATACCTATATGAATGCTAAAACAATACGAGTACACAACGATTACCTAAATGATAAGTAAGTTACAAGAAAATGATTTAAACAAAGCAAGGTACTTATATTTTTTTAGAGTTTTCATTACTGTCAATTATTTCATTTATTTTAATGTGTATTTGTAAATTTATGAATTACTAGCTTACCCGCCCGCGAATTCATTCACGCGGACTACAGTTTATCGCGAAAAAAGCATCCTAGTTACGTTCTTCAAGGATATTAAATGCAAAAGTAGACTTCGACTTCTTGGTTATGGCCTCCGTGGCTTGTTGACTTAATCTGTGGCACCAACGCTCTTGATGATTTTTGACGGACTTGTTATTTCGTTTCCATGGCAAGTTCTAGTTTTCCCGTGGAAACTTCCACGGAATTCGAGGAATTTTCCGGGATAAAAAGTATCCTATGTTTTATTCTAGGGTATAAGCTATCTCCATTCCAAATTTCATCGAAATCCATCCAGCGGTTATCGCGTGAAAGCTCCCCAAACAAACAAACAAACAGACAACGTTTCACTTTTATATATTGGTATCTAATTGGTATGGATTCATTATAAATTTTATTATTATTTAGTTCAATCACGATTGTTAATATTTTTTTAAATGTAAACGATCTATATTACAACAGTTTTAAAGTCAAACTCTAATCAATCCATCTGAGAAAACCGTATCGTTATCGGTCCAGTAGTTTTTACGTGATGCGCGAACCATCAGACACCATTTAACAAAAGTGTTATATTCTTGTTCAGTAGCTTATTTGATGTCCCACACCAAATTTTGTTCAATTATCTTCATTGTACAGACATTTTGTTCCTTATTGCTTTATTATATGTAAGTATAGATAGATTTGAGAAAATGTCTGTAGACTTTTTTTTTAACGGGGCAAAGTGGTTTTGGCAACAGAATTTCAGCCTGAAACAAGCATTTTACGTCTTCTTTCCACTGGCACTGGAACATGAGGTCATTCATACTACGTCAGCAAATAAATTATTATTGGCTTCGTTAAAGCGGCTTCAATTCAAAATAATTACTGAGGTCATTACGAACGCGCACGATGATCTAATCTGATGACTTCAATTTCAGTATAACTATATTACTTCAAATCACCAGCCACGCAAAATGAGCATTAGGTTTTGTTGATGGAAAAACCTTGGAGAGGACATTCTACTGTCAACTTGGCCAGCTTACACCCTCAAGTCGCAGCCCGGCCTATCGCAGCCAAGTCAATTAATTTATTGTGAGCTAGCTGTGCCCGCGGCTTCGCACGCGTGGTCATACTCTGGGTTAAAAGTACTATATTTATGTGTATTCCAGGACCTTAAAATACCAAAAAAGTGTTTTTATTGTTTGCTCGGCTTCTACTCAGCTGGATTAAGATACCAAGTACTCAGTTTTTAAGTCAAACCCACAGTGTGAGCCGCATCGCAATCCATCCAGTAGTTTTTACGTGATGCGCGAACAAACATATAGACAGACACGATTTTTTAAGATGTTCTTGTTCAGTAGCTTATTTTAAATACTAGACTTAGACCTTTTTTTTTAATTAAGATAATTAATACTTTGTACAGACTTATTCGTACTTAGTGTTTTATTATAAGTACTAGTTAGCTGATGCCCGCGGCTTCGAACGCGTGGTCATTTCTCTAGGTTAAAAGTACTCTATGTTCTATTCCCAGACCTAAAATACCAATATTATACCAACATTTGATAAAAAGTCCTTCAGCCGTCAAAAAGATTTTATCGATTGCTCGGCTTCTACTCATCAGATTGAGATACCAAGTCCACCAGTTTTTAAGTAAAACCATAAGCTATCCAACAGTGAAAACCGCATCGCTATCGGTCCAGTGTTTTTACATGATGCGCGAATAAACAAAAACATAAAGACAAACAGACAGACATGATTTTTTAAATGTTATAATTCTTCTATTTAGTGGCTTACTTTAAGTACCCTAGACATATTTTTTTAATTACCTTCTTTGTACAGACTTTTTCTTACTTATTGCTTTATTTTAAGTATAGATAGATAGGCAAAATAATAACAGTTTTCGCTTTTACAAGTCATTAACAAATATCTCTAAGGATAAGCAAGCTAAAGTGGCAGTGGGCTGGTCACATTTCCCGAAGAACCGATAGAGTAGACGAGTTCTCGAGTAGTGACCACGTTTAGGCAATCTTAGCGTAGGATGCCCTGTGGCTATGTGGACTGACGTGCAAAAAGCGTCAGGAAGAAAATGGATGAGGAGAGCTAAAGACCGAGGTCAGTGGCGTGCATTAGGAGGGGCATACGTCCAGCAGTGGACAGATATAGGCTGATGATGATGATGAGCCGGAGTGATTTGGCCAGTTATTATTAAGTCCCGTATGCCCAGTTATATACATAGCACATTGTTTTGACCTAGCCTAAGCTTATCTAATCCAAATAAGTGATATCACATCTAGATTTTCAGCATTAGAGCACGCGACTTCACATCACTGATAAGTATTGTTATTTTTAGTGTACTCCATACAATACAAAAATACAGTATGAGCACTTATCACACGGCTCAAGGCCGACTCTCACCTTAATCACCTATATCAATACAGTCGTTCCTGAATCTGAGACGTGTGGTTCCAGATTAATAATAGGATCACCCTTTCTCTGTGAAAACCAGCAAAGGAGATTCAGGAATAACGGGGTATGATTAAAAAACACACTTCTCATGCTCGTTAAGTTCTCGTTTATGCTGAGTGTAGGGCACATGTGTAAAGTGTTGTAGGCGACATTAACTGCATTTTATGCTATAGTGCATAAAAGTGTTTTACTTATTACACGACTGCCCAAAAAAAGGAGTGAAGGGAATGAAGTCAACGGTATTGTAAATGTTTGGTTATTTACAATACCGTTGTTTCATTTCCTCGCAATAGAAATGAAAAGTAGAGTGTACAACTCGTTTATAAAAAAGACATTTATCCTCGACTTCAATATCTACCCTCGCCTTCGGCACTTGTTTTACAACTATCGTATGTATGTTTATACCATACACATTGGGTAGTAAACGTAGAAGGCTGGGCTGGTCAGATCTCTCCTAGAACCAACAAACGTAATGAAAGAGTGGAGATCGCGTTTAGGCAAATATAAAATGGGGAAGCATGGCTGAAAAAGAGCGAGTAGCGGCTGGATGAAGAGAGCCAAAACTCGGGCTCTGTGCCATCCACTAGGATAGACCTTAAGTACAGCAGTAGACGAATATATCCTGATGATGATAGCACCAACACGTCACAGGGCAGTTATTGTGATGTGGCAGAGCCCATACCGTTATTATAGTTTGTTTTCAATTTTTTACAATACTAGGCTTATCAGTTTATAGCGATAGGTATTAGAACCGTTTCAATGTCACGCGCTATGTCGAAAGCGTATTTTTGTAAGTCCCATGTGATTTTGTTCAGATAATATCTGAGCTACTTACGATTATTATTTTGTAACTGCTAGGACTTGCGCCACAGAATAAATTATAGTACAATTGTGTCAACTGGGGTTAGTTTGTAAACTTAACTGATCAGTTACAGTCAAAAATAAGACAAAATACTCTTTCTTTTTTTCGCACCTCTTTCCATTTTTGCAAGCTTGGACAATAACGGAATTTATTGCCGGCGAATATTACAATTACTAACTGTGTCCGCAGCATTGCCCGCGTGATCATAAAACTATCATAAATGTTATTTGAGAACCAAAAATACCAAATTAGACTTCAATTCGTTCAGCCACCATTTTTTTAACGTCTCAGTCGTTAAGGCATGTCATGCCCTTGGGCGGCCTGACAAAACTCTGGCTCCAGAGGTCGGCGCTATTTTTTAACTTCACTTGTATGTATCGGGTCCAGTAGTTTTTACATGATGCGCGAATAAACAAAAACATAAAGACTAATAGACAGATATGATTTTTTAAATGTTATAATTCTTCTATTTACCAAAAACATAAAGACAAACAGACGGTATTTTTTTTTTATCCATGTATTTAGACCTGGATTCTTGCAATTCAAATTTCGAGTACTTCCCGATTGACTATCAGGCTGAAATTTACAGGGTAACTAATAAAACGATGACAAAGCAATAAAAACGAAAAGTTTTATTTTTATTTAATACCTAAGAAGTGAAAACGCAAAAAAAAATATGAGAAAATTCAATTAAAAAATTCATATTTTTTCTGGGAAAAAAATTGCATTGAGTAAAGAAAGTACATAAAAATTGACATTAATTAATAAAAATATAGAAAAAGCTTTTTTTTTTTAGTTTATACTTATTTTTAGTCCGATATATTTACATGCTCCCAGACGGTCAGAGTTCTGACACACTCAACGCAAGCGTGTTTACGCCGTTATCTCCTATTTATTTATGCGCGTGGAAAACCACCGGCCAGCACGAAGACGAAATAACATATCTGTTGACGTGAATAAGCTCACATCTATTAGTGTGTGGCAAATTTTAGCAATTTCTGTATTTATTACGCAGCGCGCGAGCTCACTTTCCGGGTGTAAAGTACCCTTTGTGTTATCCCAGGACCTACCAAATTTTACCAAACCTTCGTACACTCACGCAATTAATTCACACTTTTTGGTTTATACACTTGTTACCATTAGTTTTTAACACTCACCGTTACATTACATTCCTCCTCCGCATGACATGCCCATACCAAGATATCCTTTTTGTAGTGTGCAACAGTTAGCTTGGGGAAGTACCACACCTTTGTTAGATATTAAACCGCCAAGCAGTACTGTGTAAACATTTCTGTATTTCCGTTTTCCAGCGATATTACTGGGCAATGTGATTTAAAAACCAACATTTCAGGGCAGGGCTGATTGATTAAAATCAAGTGTTTTTTTTAATTAAAATCAGTGATTTATATAAAAAAAATATTTTATTTTCATAAAAGTTTATCGGTTTATTCAAATCATAATGTTATGAGACTACACATTAAAAATGCTTATTAAAATAAGTATGTTTTTTTTTGTTTTTGTAAATTTCCCAAAGATTTAGCAAAAATATTTTTGCCCTAAAATGGGGAAAAAACCCTAACTAATCTGGCGAACAAAAATGAGCACATTTGCCGTTCGGCTTGGACATTTGTGGGCAAATGTTTTTGATCACTATTTGTTTGCCTGTTTAGATACATACTATTATTTATTTTGTGATGATAGTTAAATTTGACATAGGAAAAGCGACTTCATTCCGTAGGGAATAGAGCAGATAAGTCAAAACTTCTGTTTACGAAATACTTAATATAAAAACATGATTTTAATGTTTTTTATTTATAAAATCAAAAAATCGATCATAAACAAAAAAAAACATGTTTTTTATCAACCCTGTCTCAGGGTGACGAGCGCAGTACATTGACATGCAAGATTTGAAACCAAAGTTCTGGGAGACGACACTGCAACTGTTATGGGCAGGCGCAGGCTCACGCCTGCGCCTGCCCATAACAGTTGCAGTTGCGCTTACCATCAGGCGAGCGGCATGCTCGTCTCGTCACTCAATTAAACTAAGATGCTACTTTCAAACTTCTTCTGACATACTCGTTTTCTAATTTTAATTATTACATTATTCACATATTCACGTCCATTGTTAGATCACCGTGTCTGGCACTTATGATCTTACTCGGGTATTTTCCAATGTTTTACAGCTATACTAGTTTTGGCAGCTACGTGAACTGAACAGCTCAACTCAACTGAATAGTGGCATTCTCACGATTGGCCTATTTATGTGATTATTTAATTATCATCATCATCAGCCCGTGTCAGTTCACTGCTGGACATAGGCCCCTCCCAAAGCACGCCACTGAGCCCGGTCTTGGGCTCTCCTCCTCCAACTGCTATTTAATTATATCTATTTAGTTATATTTAACTGTAACTCACTGCTGAAAAATAAATGAGTACAGTGTTTTACTAGACTTGGAAATCAACGATATCGGACCTAGGCCACATTTTATTTTATCCACATTAATGACTTTTCTAAGTTATGTGTGGTTTTCCATCGCTGCGTGCTTCAGAGGGCACGTTAAGGTGCCAGTATCGGCTGTTATTGATTAATAGCAGTCGTTAAGCCATGTCAGAGGCACTCGTGCGACCGGCGGCCTGACAAAATTCTAAAATCAGAGGCAAGCAGGAAAAAATAAAAAAAATACCCTTCCCCAGGCTTTGCCCGCGTGGTCATTTCTCCGGGTTACGAGTATAATTACCTTATGCGCTATTCCAGGATCTAAAATACCAATACTCAACATCACAATATTTTTTATCGATTGCTCGTCTTCTACTCATCGGATTGAGATACTCGTACTAAGTATACACCAGTTTTAAGTTTAAACCTAAGCTATCCACCAATGAAACCCGCATCACCGTCGGTCCAGTAGATTTTACGTGATGCGCGAAAAGACGGACACACACGATTTGTAAAACGTTATAATCTTGTTCAGTAGCTAACTTCAAGTCCCCTGGACCATTTTTTGAAAGATCTTCATTGTACAGACTTTTTGTTACTTACTGCTTTATTATATGTATAGAATTTGATATGTAAACCGGTTATTGGCAAGTTTTCAAGAACCAAGCAATTTATAGACCCTTAAAAACATGCGAAGTTAAGTTTGTCTTATCAACATAATCATGAAGTATTTAATGTGCTTATAAAAACACTGTACATAGTCAAGGGTCTTGGCATCAGCATCAGCTTGTCTCTATCTACTACTTTGAATGACCTAACCCAAAGGGGATGCCATTACGATAATAAAACCACAGATAAACATACATAAACACGAAATACTACATGCATGACTCGAAAACAAACAATTCTGCTCATCACACAAATTATTGCACCTTGTGGGATTCGAACCCGCGACCTTCTAATGACTTCACAGTCAGGGTCACTAACCATTCGGCCAACCGGTCGTCAAACCTACATAACCTTACTCTTTGCCAAAAATAGAAAATATTAATAACACATTTTTTTAAATTAGTTGTTCCTAGTTTTTTTCAGCTTACTTCCTAAGAAAAGTTAATGAGATAGATAAAGACTAATTCTTAGAAATTCGCGTATTGTCAATTATGGCTTTTTGCCAAATACTGTAATATTTTTAGAGATCCTTTCTTTAGGGTTTTGAACTACACTTTTAACGAGATGAACGGGTCGTTAGCCCGATTTAAAGCGAAACGACTGCCGATAATTGCAGTGCCACCCAGAGCTTTGCATTGCAAATCCCGCGCGGCACTATATTACATTAAAAAAAATACATATTAAAATATTTAATCACAACTTAATTGCACTGAAAACTTATTTTTTATTTACCTCGACGTTTCGGTCCAGTTGCTTTGATAGTGGTCACGGGAAGACTGAAGTAGCTGGTGTCAGCGTCGAGAAGGGCGAGCGTTGTCTCCAACTACCCGCATTTGGTTTTGTAAAAAAACAGAATTGTCACGACACACAACACTAACGACATCTGCAGATTTCTTTTGACATAAACCGCGACGCGAACACTTGCTGATCAAGGGATTCCAACTTGAAACCCGGTTGAAGTTGGGATACTTTTTAATTTCAACCGTTTCACGTACAATCCTAGAGTAATAGGAAGTAGACTACGACCCGAAGTCGTGGATTGAAGAAGTCGCTCCAAAGTGCTAAATACTCAGGGACTACAGATTTATTTATTAGTGCTAAGTACGGAAACGTAGAGGTAAATTCAGGATAAATCATCATTTCTTTAAAATTCGTTCAGCCTTAAATAGTTTTTTTTATCGATTGTTCAGATCTCATCGGATTAAGATACCAAGTACCCCAGTTTTTAAGTCAAACTTTAACTATCCCACAGAGAAAACCGCATCGGAATCGGTCCAGTAGTTTTATGTGATGTGCGAACAAATATACAGACAAACAAACAGAAAGACACGATTAAAAACAAAAACTTGTTCAGTAGCTTATTAAGTAATTAATTTTAAGTACCCTAGACTAGACCATAATTATTTTTATTATCTTCTTTGTACACACTATTTCATTCCTATTGCTTTATTATAAGTATAGGTAGATAGATGTGTTCGTATCGCGAAAGTATAAAAGTTACAATACCATATTAGTTTTGAAGTATGATGTGCCCAGTAAACCCCTTGAAACGGTGTGTTAATACAGTAATGTTTTCACACTACTGTTGGTTTATATTTCTATAGCAGGGTTTTACGGGAACCCTGCAGGAGATCTGCTGACCTTCCTGGAGGACAGCGGGTGGCTGCACTGACTAGCAGCACGAGCCCGCATAACAAGTACGAAAAAACAAAGTATATTTCTAAAATCAATAACAACATGTGGAAATACTTTAACCTAATCTGTTTACTATTTCGGCGTGGATGCCGCAGATACGAACAGATAGACCAAATTTCACCATTTTAATATATGACAGGTAGAGATATGAGAGAAAAATAAATATCTTATGAATTCGTACAAAAAATCAGGTGCCAACACCAGTACGTCATCGCGACTATAGCATCCGCGAGCACTGCCAGAAATACAGACAGACAGGCTGTCTCTTTCAAGTCAACAAACATCATTCCAGTTTGTTACCACGTCGCTGTTAGTTTAGGGTTCAACCATTCAAAAAGGAATCCATTCAATTCAACAAGCATCATTCTACACTCGAGAGCATAGAAATCGCACACTACCTACGTTTTCACTTTGACCCTATATATTTTTTAAATTAAATGTTGGTTGCAAATATAACTTAAATTTAATTAAAGTACACACTTTTAGCTTTCTAAAAACATAATTCCTAGTCATGACATTCAAAATCATTACAGTAGCAACAAAACAATAGAATGACCCAAAATCGCTCGTTTCAGGTAGCGCTGTTTCTGGGATTTTCAGTTCAGGTATAAAAGGGTAATAAAACAATAAAATTGATAAAATAAACATTTATTAATACGAAGTATTGCCTCCTGTAGCCTGAATTACAGCTTCCTTTCGATGTTTCATCGAAGAAATCATTTTTTTTACTTAATGTTGTTACAAGAAAACGGTCATCGCGCTGTGTTGTAGCACGTATTCGGCCTATTCCTCGTCGCCGGGTATAGACACCAGTCTGTTGATATCGCTGGTATACACGCCGAACAGCATATCGGCTTAAATTTAACTGTCGTGCCAATTGACTTTGGTTCTGCCCAGCTTCAATTAGAGCAACTTTTTTTTTAAATTAATTTAAAAAATACATATTTAGGGTCAAAGTGAAAATGTAGGTAGTGTGAGATTTCTATGCTCTCGAGTGTAGTTCGTTACCACGTCGCTGTTAGTTTAGGGTTAAGCCGTTCAAAAAGGAATCCTTTTAAGTTGAGGGTTCGACTATTTTATAAGGAATCCTTTCAAGTCATCTAGCATAATTTCAGTTTGGTGCCAAGACGCTAGTTGTTTAGGGTTCAACCACTCAACAAGCAATCCTTTCAAGTCAACTAGCATAATATTGGTTTGTTGCCAAGACACTAATTGTTTAGGGTTTAACCGCTCAACAAGGAACCCTTTTAAGTTTAGGGTTCAACCATTCAACAAGCAATCCTTTCAAGTCAACTAGCATAATTTCAGTTTGGTGCCAAAATACTAATTGTTTAGGGTTTAACCGCTCAACAAGAAACCCTTTTAAGTTTAGGGTTCAACCATTCAACAAGGTATCCTTTCAAGACAACTAGCATCATTTCAGTTTGGTGCCAAGCCACTAATTGTTAAGAGTTCAACTGCTCACCAGAAACTCTTTAAAGAGTATCTGTCCATGCATCTGTTCTGCATTAAATTTGATGCAAGGATATTTTAAATATCATTAACCTCAATAAAAAAAGTCATGTACCTATTCAGTTTTCTGGGATACCTTTTCAAGTGGGGAAGAAGTTTTTTCGGTGACTGCACCTTGTATGTGGTGTTGTCAATAAGGTATTTTAAAGTACTCCCAATGCATGCAAAGTGTCAGTCATCAGCTCATCATAAATACAGAAGAAACTCTGTCTGTCTGTATCTTGTCACTAGTAAACGGCTAAACCGATTTTGATTAAATTTTGACAAAGATAGTGTGCTCCTTGACATGGGTTATTTTTATTATTTATCTATATGACTTTAAATGTAATAACTGAATAACTACTGAATACATGTTGGCCAAATGCTTAGTGACCCTGGCTTTGAAGTTAACGTTTGCGGGTTCGAAGACCGCTAGGTGCAATCATTTATGTGATGAGTAGAAATGTTTGTTTCTGAGTCATGTATGTAATATTCGTATCTATGTATGTTTATCCGCTGTCTAGTACCCATAATACGGGGTATCCTAATTTGGGGCTAGGTAATTGGTGTGAATTGTCCCGAATATATTATTATTTATAATAATGTTCTTAACAATTATAAATGTCATGCATTCACAATCATTGTACCTCCATACTTTAAAAAAACATAGAATTGAAAACCTTCTTCCAGTTTTGAAGTTGCAAAATGGGAAAATGCATCATGCTAGCTTACATGCAGCGACTAATAGCACAGAATAAAGTAGTACTATGTATTAAAAAGTCAGTGACTTTTGGTGTGAAGAATACTTTAGTAACAGGCTTATGTAATATGTATAATGTATCTTCTAAAAACTAAGTTTGAAGAACCTACAGAATGACTAATAGACATGAGATCATTATTAGTCAAAAGATGTTTATTTTGACCAAATCTGTGAGTCAAGATCACGTGAAGATTTCCTTATACATGTTTCATTTTACCCAACTTATGGATGGAGAGTATAGTTTTTAACACGGATGTGCAAAACTAAGAAACTGTGCATTTTGGCAGTCTTCATTTGGCTACACTAATATTATAAAGAGAAAAGTTTTTTTTTTTTTATGATAGTTTGTAATAGATTAACTCAAAATATACTTAACCGATTTAAAAAAATAATACACCGATAGAAAACTATATTGTTAGCGAGTTACATGGGCTGCATTTATTTTTCCAGAAAAAAATTGATTCCTACGAAAATTGCAATAATATAATCCAAGACAACCAAAATTTGCCTATAAAAGTCAATTTGGCGTGCACTGCGTAAACTATTGATGATACATAAAATAATGTACATGTTTATAGTAGCTATCATTACCCACAAAAAAGTCAGCAATCCTATACCTATGTCTAACCATTACAGTTAAGTCACAATAACCGTTTTTTCTTTCAAATTGGTCAATCAAAACACGATTCGATCGATAGAGAATTCCTTAGATACCCATGCGAAGCCAGGGCGAGGCGCTTGTCTTTTATCTATTCTCAGACCAAATAGGTTTGTGTTATATTATTCAATGATATAAGGAAGGCTTTGCCCGGTTGTACTTTTCCTGGGATAAAAGTACCTATAAAAGTAAGTTTGTTCAGCTGTCAAATGAGGAGGTGAGGAACAAAGAATAACATTTCCACTTTGGAAAAGTTATCAGAATCAAATAAAACTGTACAGCATTGTGTCTGAATTTTTGGGATCTTTTTATACATACATTTAAATTTCTGGATGCGAACAATAAATGCAAAACACTGTCCATTATTTACATGTGCAAGTAGAAAATTCAAATTGAAAATGTGTGGTTTTGAACTGGATCTCATTTTTCTAAAGGAAATGTTGTGGTTTTGAATGTAACAATGAATTTTGGATTAATCTGAAACTGTTAGATGACATAATTTAACCTGCACCTACGAGAAACAATTGAGAATTTTGTGGTTTTAGCTCGATGATTTTTCTTGATAAAAACCCATGTCACTACCTTTAATAGGAATCAATATTCATAGGCTCATGACCTGGTCAGCCACCAGATGTTACCTAATAAATTAATAAAAAGAAGGTTCAGTAGTTTTGAGCGTGATGGAGAAGACTGATAGATTCCATAGGTTTTCTAGAACATACGATGCAGCCAACAAGACCCGTGACTTCACACCATGTACAGTACGGCCGATGAGTCGTGGCCACTCTGTACTTCTGCAAATGGCTGCGTAATTAACATTTTTAGGAACCGAATAGCGGAGTGACACGACATGCATGTGTTATTGCAAAACTTGAATAACTTATATTACATTCAAATAGACATTAAAATAATTGTTTCACCACTGATAATGTAATTGTATTATATATTGATGTATCTATACCTATAATAAAGCAATGAGTATGAAAAAGTCTGTATAAAGGAAAAAAATATATATCTATATAGAGGTTACATCAAATAAGCTACTGAAAATGAAGATAAAATTTTCAAAAATCATTTCGGTCTGTATGTTCGCACATCATGTAAAAACTACTGCACCGATCGCAATGCGGTTTTCACTTTGGATATCTTAGGGTTAGATTTAAAAACTGGGGTACTTGGTATCTCAATCTGATGATTCAAAGACAAGGAATCGATAAAAACCTTTTTGACGGCTGAAGGAATTTTGCTCAAATGTTGGTTTATATTGGTATTTTAGGTCTTGGAATAGCACATAGAGTACTTTTAACCTACAGAAATGACCATGCGTTCGAAGCTGCGGGTAGCGAGTAGCCGCGGGCTAGTTTACCTATAAAGAAATTGATTTTATTTTAAAGAAAACTTGCCCATTATGGAAATATCATGGCGGACATTATTCACCATATTTTCCAAAAACTAGTTGATCACCCAGAACCAGAGAATAAAATTATAGAGCAAGTATAAAAAGTATAAACTGAGTTCTCGAGAAGTAGAAAGATATCTCCTGTGTTTTTTGTTGGCTTGGCTTGGACTAGTTTAAAATATTCTTCTCGTTCAATAGAAGACCCTATTTGGGTAAGTTTTTTTATGAGAACATTGTAAGTAAGCACTGTTTCCGTGTTTGTGTAGATTTTTGTAGCACGTCAGGTGAATGACAATATCATCCGAATTACAAATAGACATTAGGTACAGGGAGGGGGTAGGAGATCATCAGAAAAGAGATGCTAAGGGCAGCACGTGTGTTTTGCAAAATAGTAGCGCCCAGTTCAAAACTTCCCTGATGATTGTTCAGTTCTTGTATGTATACAGACTCTCCTTGTTTTTATATGACATGTCATGTGTAAGAAGGGAGTGAATACTGAGATGACAGCTGATAGAGAGAAATGGAAAAAACTAACCTACATATTGTACCGACTCGCATAATAGTGTTATAAGGGTAGGGAGATGATGTTAGTGGGAGAGGCCTAAGTCCAGTAGTGGACGAATACAGGCAGGAATGATTGGTATCTATGATTTATATTTGAAATTATGAACAAATATATTGTGTTTTCAACAAAGACAATAATATCATCTTCAAATTAAACCTAGGATTAAAAATCAATTAACCTTGTTTATTTTTTATGTATATACGGAATACATCTTCCTTTATTTAAACCACAACGACCACCATAAACAAGGAAAGTTCATCATGCTATTCTACATAGAAATAAAGATATAACAGGCGGAAGACAGTGAACATTTTGACTGTATGCCAAATCTTTTTACCTGGCCAATACAAGAGAATTTGTCAGTGATTTAAAGTAGCTATTCAAAAGGGCTAGTTACGGGTTATATGCCTTACCATCGTGCCAAGGGTTAGCAGGCTCGAAGTACTGGGTTACTAGTTGATTATCATCAGGAAATCTGACTGATCGAGGAGGCTTCTTCCGTTTTTTCTCAGTTAGTTCATAACAGGTATCGCCTTCAGCGAGGCCAATCCCAGCGACCACTTTATCAGCTTTCGGACATGCCGTGTCTTTATCAGGATCGGCAGACATATCTATTGAGTAAACTACTGTCACATAATAACACAATCGACCACATTAGCTATTGCAAAAACACATACATAAAAAAAACACTCCACTATTTCACGATTATTGACACAACACCAATGTTGAGATCGATTTTTAAGTATCACAACACGTTGCTCCCGTTAGCGCACCGGCCATTGCGCAGTTTTTTCGACTACAGTCGAGTTTTTTTACTATTTTTTTGATGTTCGAGACGAATCAAAACATTCCGCACCTTTCATACACCGTTTGCCGCCATATTGGATTGAATGAAAAAGACAAAGGATTGATTGAGGAGAATGCCGCTAGAGGGCTCTGGTTCTGGAGTGTTGCCATATCAAAAAAAAAAACAGGCGCCATTTGTTTTGGAGTAGTAAAACTAAGCAGAGACTCAGTTCAAGGAGAGTTTTAAATTATAGGGATAGATGGCGCTTTCTGTTTTAGATTTGCTACTCGCCTAGAGATGGCGGGAATTTTAAAACTCTACAGCAATCGGTAAGAAAACTTATTACCCGACTACAGCAAATCAAGGGAAGGGAAATCCTGGAATCATTTCACAGGTATGTTTTTACTGGCTATTTATCTTAAATATCGAAGTTTCAAAGCAAAAATGTGTTTCACATTAACAATAACATAATTAATAACGACATACATTTTCTTCCTGACCAACACACCAGTGTGACAGCAGTGTGAAGGTTAGTCGGTCGCGAAATAAACTCGTGGTGATAATTGACTAGGGATTTAAAAAAAATCATAGAAATTACACCAGCGTAAAATGGACACGCTACCTTAGCTTTCCCTCCGTCCATTCTGATTCTAGGTCTATGGTCTCACGTCCCTTTTGGTGTATTCTGACCACAGAACATTAAATGTTGCTTGCGTAACGTATTTCTGTAGATGGTCCAGCCTTTGCAACCACCTGTCTTTGGGTGATTTAGGTTAAGCTTGTAGACTGATACTCGAAATAAAAATCAAAACAGACCTTGGGTAACTAAAATTATTTATTAAAACTCAACATCACATAGTCTTACTACACATAAACACGATTCGCTTATATCTACTTATATTATTGTATAACTAATTTATAATAAATGTATATTTTTGTATAATTTTGTCATGAATACCTCATGCATTGTATAAATATTACATTTCTGGACAAACACAGTACATATATCTAGATCATTATCACATTATATTCTAAATTAACACTTTTACATGATTTCTTATTAGTACTGGAAGTAAAAAGTTCAAAACAATCTTTTTACGGCTTATTTTAATTTGCATGTTTTATAAGTTTGTTTGTAAGTGCCAAATAGATTTCAGATCGTGGTCTTCAAAGCAGAATGACTTGTGTATTAAGTAGTCTCACAGGCACATTGACCATGTACACTACTACAGAACAGAACGACCAGGAAGAGTAAATATCATCCACAATTTAAAAAGTTATATTACTGCAACACGTTCATAATGCACTTACTGCCACACTCATAAATGTCATATAACACTATAATAATAATAATATATTCGGGACAACTCCACACTAGGATACCCTGTAATATGGGCACTAGATAACGGATAAACATACATAAATACGAATATCAACATCCATGACTCGGAAACAAACATTTCTGCTCATCACGGTTGATCGTTGCGGGAGGGGTAATATACGTGACGTCAACTCTCCCCCCCCCCCCCCGCACCGCTCCGCTACCGCAGGAACCTACTCAGTAATGCCTGTAATATTTCTATTTGGACAGTATTTAAACGAGCGAAAGGACACGAATTCACCACATGATTATCTATTTGTACACGATTAACGTTCATAAAATATAAAAATATTGTATCAGTATCTAATAATACAATAACATGGACGACTGGGCTACTACAGCTGACCAATGAGAACCCCATAGCGAATAGAGCGATTTCGTGCGATTTGGTAAGTTATTACATTTGATTTTGAAAACTAACAAGAGTGTAATTCACATTAAAAATATAACGGCTCAAAACTCGAAAAAGAAGATCGAGATTTCAAAAAGAAGATTTTTTTCGTGAGTTTTGTGACGTTTTATTTGTATATTTTTAGTGTTATTACATTTTGTCTATACCATAGACAAATTAAATCCATAAACTTTCGATTTAATGGCTTTGATTTTACAATATTATCCGAACGTCGATATATAGTGCAGTATGAGCCCGGCTTAATTAGGCCCACCCCTCCTTACCCCACAGGTACTGTGAGAACAAAGAAAGTTCAGGAAGTGGGCAGCAACCATAGATCTAGTCAAAGGAGGCAAGATACGGCACGCTTTAATATAACTACAGGCAAACACACGTACGGATGGCGCTGGTACGAGCCCCGTCAGTGATCAATTTATTTTTTATAGAATGTTGTTGTTTATTTAATAACAATAATTATTGTCACTGCTATCACGTTCTACACAAACGCCACTCCGATTGCGACTAAGGCCAATGATGTGCGTTGCACCTAATGTATGCGGTCCACGTCCGAAGAGCTAGTACCTAATCCACATTTTTAACTAGATCTATGCCAGCAACGAATTATTTGTTTAATTTTCAATGATAATGTATAGTTGGATTATCCAAACATGTTTTTCGAACAATCATATCTCTCCATACAAAATACACAAACACACTTTACATGGCCTATTCCTGGTATTTGAATAAACAGCAATTTTTTAAGGTATTTGAATAATCTATTCGTAAGGGGGCATCCATTAATTACGTGAGACGTTTAGGGGGAGGAGGGTCAAGCCAAACCTCACCCAATCTCACGTGGGGGAGAGGGTGGTCTCGGGAAATATCACGTAATTTTTTTTTCCAAAAGAAACAGTGTAATATTGCGAGAAAATTTGATTAAATTAAGTAAAAAATGTTTCTCCACTAAAATTTGACTAAATCATGCATAATAATATTTATCGCGGTTTAATTATATACTGACAGAAGAATTTACTGACTATTAATAAATTCATTTATTCGGAAACAATGCATTCATTTATTAAATATGAATAACTGTTAATAAATATTTATTAAACGATCGAATTTAAAAAATAACATTTATTAACAGTTAATCAGGCTTATTAATTATTAAAAAAAACTTTCTATAAGTGTGCGAACGCCACAAGTAGCATAGTAGCTAGATAGTAGCCCTTCGCTTGTTTAGCCACCACCGGCTAGCCAAACACACGACTCGACGAGCGCTGCAGCGTACAATACGCGCCACGAAAGATGTGACTTGACACTCCACGTGGTTTGACTTGCGCAGTAGACGATTTATAGGTAATGAAGCACAGACTAACTTATTTACATGAAAAATATGCAGTTTTAAAAATCTCACGTGAGATTGGGGGAGGGGGAGAGGGGGCCGAGCAAAGTCTCACGACATCTCACCAAGGGGAGAGGGGGGTCGAAAAATGGCCAAAATTACCTCACGTAATTAATGGATGCCTCCTAATAAGTCCCATTGGAAAAAGCATAGCATTTAAATAGTAGGTAATCAAAATAAATTTCGTTATAATATCAACCAACTAATAAACTGACATGTGGAAAGTTATGAAGACAATCTCGGATGCAGATTCGGATATCGAAAAAAAACAGTTAAGATTTTTTTATCGGATAATTTCGGATATGCATAATATGTATAACTATATAATATTAAGAAATGTTCCAACTGTATCGATTTAATAATTAACATAGCCGATAGGTACTAGGTACCAAGTACAAGACTTACTGCTTCACGCAATTAACGCTAATCAAGCAATAATTTGTCAAAACCTGTACAAAATAAGCAATTAAACGCCTGATTACATTAATTGGCAGTTACTCATTTGAGTGCGGCAGTTAGTCATTTGAGTGCGGCATTTAGTTATTTGAGTGCGGCAAGTAGTCATTTGAGTGCGGCAATTAAACATTTGAGTGCGGCAGTTAGTCATTTGAGTGTGGCTGTTAGTAATTAGAGTGCGGCAGCTAGTCATTTGAGTGCAACTGTCAGCCATTTGAGTGCGACAGTTAGTCATTTGAGTGCGGCTGTTAGTCATTTGACTGCGGCAGCTAGTCATTTGAGTGCAGCTGCAGACATTCGAGTGCGGCAGTTAGTCATTTGAGTGCCGCTGTTAGTCATTTGAGTGCGGCAGCTAGTCATTTAGTGCGGCAGTTAGTAATATAGTGCAAAATTTCAAAACCTCATGTGTTTTACAAATGATTATAGTCAAACATAGAAAACCATCCGAACCATCAACAGAAACAAACAGCAAATGTAAATTAAATAGTTTTTTTTTTTATAATGCATTGTCCTCGAGTTGTGAGCTACCATGAAAGTTTCAGCCGGATAGCTAATCGGGAAGTGCTCGAAATTTGAGTTGCATGATTCCACCCGGGACGACAGACAGACAAACAAGAAAGTGACTTAATAAAATCGTGGTAAAATAACCGCACTGGTTTGGGTGTAGCCGCTTGGGAGCTACGATGCCACAGGGACAAAGGCGCGCAAAACAAGCAATTCTTTTAGAAATTAGATTATAATAGTATCTAAATCCTAAAATATCCGAAACTATCCGAATCATTTATTACTTTATTTATATAGTTCGGACACGGATACATAACCTCCCTAATGTCTAGATTGGCTGAGTAAGATGAAGTCTGCGAACACTTTATAGCAGCGGAAGTTCCTCGGTGCGTATAATACTACGAGATACGCAGTCGTATGTCCGCACCAAACAGCGCAGCGGGTTAAAGGGGTTCTTACATTTTAATATAGAACCTTGCTTACTTTGGAAACAAGTGCTGGACAAAATACCATGGTAAACGACTTGCTGGTTAACGAAAGCTGATAACTAAAAGTTACAAATCTTAGAGATTTGAGGCAATATAAACACAAAATCAAATGGATTTACTAAAAAACTATTTATACTCCAAAAACTACTTCGCCAATTTTGATACAGTTTATATGTATACCCATGTATACCCTGAGAATATACCCAATCATACAAAAAATAATTTTTAAAATCTGTCCCCAATTGAAGGAGAAATCGGTGTATATACATAAAAAACAAACATACAGTCAGACATATAACCGTCTCCTTTTATGAAGTCGATTAAAAATCGCAAAATCGCGGCCACTGATCTAACCTCAGTACAGTAGTCGCAGCCAATCTGTATGTTTGTGAAGTTAGGCTCTGTGAACGATTGCGCAGGTACTGCTATGGGGATAAAACTGCATAAAGAGCGAGATAGAATATGCGAAAAACATAAGCGAGGGAGCGAGGCAGTTATACAATGCTGTCTTCACCTTCAACATTGGCATTGCACCTGAAAAAAAAGCAGTTTGCGCAGCGACTAGCAGATAACTTCCGAGACACATACTTCCGCTGCGACTACTGTAAATCTATAGAGGACTTCAAAAAATATTAGAACTCTTTTATCCTAAAGTTTCGAGTTTCTGTGATATTAGAGCTCAAAGACAGCCTGGCCTGCTGTTCGTCATATGCTATCGTATGTATTCGACTTCTGCGACCTCAGAAATAACAAGCTGAAGTGGCAATGGGCTGGTCACATCTATCGAAGAACCGCTGGGGTAAACGAATTCTAGAGTGGAGACCGCGTGAAGGTAAACGTAGAGGGGGGAGTCCGCCAGTCAGGTGTGATGACTTGCGAAAAACGGCTGGCAGGAACCGTTTGAGAAAGGTATGAGGAGAGCCGAAGGTCGGGCGCAGTGGCGTTCACTAGGAGAGGCCTACGCCCAGCACTGGACGAGTGTGGGCTGATGATTATGATGATGACTTCTGCCTTTGGACGTAGCGTTTCAGCTTATATACGCACCAAGGAACTACCTTGACGCCTGTCGCACATCACAACGACTCGACTGAAATAGATTAGATTTAATTATCTGAAATCGTTTAAACTAAATTAGCCATTATAAATGGTTGGTGGCAAGTGAAGTTGATAAGAATAATTATAAATTTAAAATCTGAAACTAAAATCCTTTAGAGTCATCTTAACTAACCTACTGCTTTGTCAAAACCGTTTTAACAGGGTAATTTATTTAAAACGCGCTTTAACTGTTAAAACCAGTGTTGACTAGTTAACACCAGGTTTGACTGTTATGACTGGCAATAAAAACTAGTTTTAATGAAGGCGTTAAGTAAAAACTAGTTTTAACGAAGGCTCTTAACTATCCTACTCCATTGTCAAAACAGTTTTAACAGAGTAATTCATTTAAAACGCAATTAGACTATTAAAAAACAGTGTTGACTTGTTAAAACCAGGTTTCAATGATAAGACTTTCAATAAAAACTAGCTTTAACGAAGGCGTTCAGTAAAAACTAGTTATAATTAGGTTTACCTACAAAAAACAAGTTTCAACTAAATCTACTAGTAAAACTAGTTAAAACTATGTTTACCTAGTAAAAACTAGTTACAACTAAATCTACTAGTAAAACTAGTTAAAACTATGTTTACCTAGTAAAAACTAGTTACAACTAAATCTACTAGTAAAACTAGTTAAAACTATGTTTACCTAGTAAAAACTAGTTACAACTAAATCTACTAGTAAAACTAGTTAAAACTATGTTTACCTAGTAAAAACTAGTTACAACTAAATCTACTAGTAAAACTAGTTAAAACTATGTTTACCTAGTAAAAACAAGTTTCAACTAAATCTACTAGTAAAACTAGTTAAAACTATGTTTACCTAGTAAAAACAAGTTTCAACTAAATCTACTAGTAAAACTAGTTAAAACTATGTTTACCTAGTAAAAACTAGTTACAACTAAATCTACTAGTAAAACTAGTTACAACTATGTTTACCTAGTAAAAACAAGTTTAAACTAAATTTAGTTAAAACTATGTTTACCTAGTAAAAACTAGTTACAACTAAATCTACTAGTAAAACTAGTTATAACTATGTTTACATAGTAAAAACTAGTTACAACTAAATCTACTAGTAAAACTAGTTAAATCTATGTTTACCTAGTAAAAACAAGTTTCAACTAAATCTACTAGTAAAACTAGTTAAAACTATGTTTACCTAGTAAAAACAAGTTTCAACTAAATCTACTAGTAAAACTAGTTAAAACTATGTTTACCTAGTAAAAACAAGTTTCAACTAAATCTACTAGTAAAACTAGTTAAAACTATGTTTACCTAGTAAAAACTAGTTACAACTAAATCTACTAGTAAAACTAGTTAAAACTATGTTTACATAGTAAAAACTAGTTACAACTAAATCTACTAGTAAAACTAGTTAAAACTATGTTTACCTAGTAAAAACAAGTTTCAACTAAATCTACTAGTAAAACTAGTTAAAACTATGTTTACCTAGTAAAAACAAGTTTCAACTAAATCTACTAGTAAAACTAGTTAAAACTATGTTTACCTAGTAAAAACAAGTTTCAACTAAATCTACTAGTAAAACTAGTTAAAACTATGTTTACCTAGTAAAAACAAGTTTCAACTAAATCTACTAGTAAAACTAGTTAAAACTATGTTTACCTAGTAAAAACAAGTTTCAACTAAATCTACTAGTAAAACTAGTTAAAACTATGTTTACCTAGTAAAAACTAGTTACAACTAAATCTACTAGTAAAACTAGTTAAAACTATGTTTACCTAGTAAAAACTAGTTACAACTAAATCTACTAGTAAAACTAGTTAAAACTATGTTTACCTAGTAAAAACTAGTTACAACTAAATCTACTAGTAAAACTAGTTAAAACTATGTTTACATAGTAAAAACTAGTTACAACTAAATCTACTAGTAAAACTAGTTAAAACTATGTTTACCTAGTAAAAACAAGTTTCAACTAAATCTACTAGTAAAACTAGTTAAAACTATGTTTACCTAGTAAAAACAAGTTTCAACTAAATCTACTAGTAAAACTAGTTAAAACTATGTTTACCTAGTAAAAACTAGTTACAACTAGATCTATCCAGTAAAACTCTTTATAAATAGTTTTAGTTATAACTAGTTTATGAACAGGTTTTTTACTGAAACATCCTTCACATAACAGTTATGAGTTTCACACTTACTTCAGAATAACATATTTAGAGACCTGCGATAGCATGACCCGCGACAACAATCCAATAAACTAACAACAAGGCGAACAACAAATGTAAGATTGTTTGTGTTGTTCAAACTGCACACAAAAATGCATGCAAGACTTGGTGACTTTATGAATATTGCCACACATACGTTATTTTTGGTGCCGCTGTTCATGTTATCGTGGAATAACAAACACTAAAAACTATATCGTTAATTTCAAGGCATTACAGTGTAAACGAAACCTTATCAAAATGTGTTTAGATATTACATTTTTATTGTATTCTAGGTGTGCCCGCAACTTTGCCTGCGTGGTCATTTCTCTGGGTTAAATGTATGTGTTATTCCAGGACTTTAAAATACCAATATATTGTGTAAAATTGATCAAAACTCGTTCAGCCGCATTGAGTTATAATGTAAATTAGATTTAAGTCAAATGCTAAGATAGCCAACAGTTAAAACTACATCTCAAACGGTCCAGTTTTACGTGATGCGAGCACAAACATCTAGAAAGACAGACTGACAATATTTTCTTACATTCTTGTTCAGGGTGTTATTTTAAGTCACGTAGATCATTTTTTTTAAATATCTCCTTTGTTACAGACTTTCTGTTGCTTACTGCTTACCAGAAGTATAAAAGATTTCTTAAAAACATTGATATCACACAAATGTTTGTAATTGTTACCATCACTAAACGGCTGAATCATTCTTGATGAAATTTGACAAGGATTATTGTACGCACAAAGAAGCAGGTAATTTTTTCGGGAAAAGCCGCGGGACCTTTTTGCACTGCAATAAAATTGTAAGGCGTAGCGGTAACCATCATTAGAACGACCTGATTCATATGTCACACAAAACAGCTGAAATTTTAAGCATACTAATTATTTGTCCCGCGAATTTGTCCGTGCAGACTACAGTTTGTCGCGATAGAAAGTATCCTGTGCCCTTCCCCAGGTTTCAAACAATCTCCATACCAAATTTCATCACGATCGGCTCAGCCGTTTAGTCGTGAAAAGATAAAAGAAAGACAAGAGTTACTTACGCTTGTATAAATTACCTCCATATATATGAGGAACTGTGGCCTAACACACTACCCTAGGGCACGCTAAAATTTGTCATAGCAGGGATAGCATAGGGAGGTCATGCAGTGAGTCTGCTGGCTATGAGAGTTATTTTAGCTTATAAATTATTAAGTAGTTTGGATTTATTTAAAACATTTACTAATATATACTCATAATAAAGCAGTATGTAAGAAAAAGTCTGCATATAAAAAATATTTAAAAAAAAACTGTTGTACGCGGATCACGTAAAAACGAATGGACCGATTGCGATGCGGTTTTCACTGTTAGACAGCTTAGGGTTTGACTTAAAAACTGCTGTACTTAGTGTCTCAATCCGACGAGTAGAAGCAGAGCAATCGATTAAAAAAAACATTTGACGCCATGATGTTTGATTTTACTGGTACTTTTTTATTGTCCTTCAATAACACAGGTTACTTTTAACACAGAAATGACCACGCGGGCAAAGCTACGGGCACAGCTAGTTGATTATATACCAATGCTGAACACATTTTGACGCAGTTCCCCCCTGATATACTTCTAACTATCTAGTGTTCCCTTTTATAACTATTATATAATAATGTAATGTAGTAGTTTTTGGTCTGATTAAAAGTGGTGCTTATACAGGATGCGTCGATAATGGTGTTCAATACTATACAGGCGGTTTCAACTTCAATAGCAGTGACACAAACATATTCATGATTTTCTAAATAAATTAAACATTTTTCTTAATTTGCTGCACAAATTCTTTTCAAAATAAAGTAATCATCCAATTGTGTCAAATTTGTATACCTTTACATCATGTTTTGTTGATTAAGAGGTCGTTTGTTTTGAAGAATTTGTCGAAAACAACTATTAAAAACCTAAATATGACCACATTTGGCGTTCGCTTTGGACATTAGTGGGCGAAATTAGCGTTCTGAAATGTTTTCGATCATCGTTCGTTTTGCTTATCAAAATGACATGACATTTAAAAAAAATACATCTGATATGACACTTATCATCATCATCATGTCAGCCTTTAGAAGTCCGCTGCTGAACATAGGCCTCCCCTAAAGAGCGCCATGACGAGCGATCTTATGCCACCTCCATCCACCTACTTCCTGCGATGGCTACAATGTCGTCGGTCCATCGTATGACACTTATACCGTAGACAATATGGTCGTTTGTTCTCGGTTTGGGAAATATCGATCATCGGGTGGCGATATATCTAACATTGCGCAGTACTGAGCGCATACATGCGCATGCGCGTCGCGGTAAGCAACTGGATAGTGCCAAAAATTACAAAGTGGCAAAAGTATTGAAATTGGTCAAACCGAACGGCGTGTTAAAAATGTACATTTAGAAACTGCCCACGCCATCTCATAATCTCCAACGCAGGGGAAATGTATACTTGTATTTAAGATAATGGGTAACATATTATTGAACAGAACTCTAATTTAAAAATCGTGGTCAAACGATTAAGACTTTTAAAAAAAAAAACGGGATCTCGCATCTCTCCTTGTCAGCCTTTATATATGAACAAAAGTGGTTCAATTATCAATATTGAACACCTATTTAATATTGAAAACTATAATCCTACAACCTTTTATGATGATTACGTGTAGAGATAATCCACGATAACACGACTCGCGACAACAATCTATAACCTAAGAATAGAGTGAGCAACAAATGTATGATTGTTGTTCATGTATTGATCAGACTGAACACAACATCTCGTAAAGCTTGGTGGCGATTTTAAGGCGTTCGTTTTGGGCCAAATAGCAAAAATATCAGGTAGTAAAAACGCTTAAAACGATCACGTTTGGCGTTCTATTTAGGAGTTTGTGGGCAAAATTAGCGTTCTAAAATGGTATAAAAAATTACATCGGAAATGCCATTTATACTGTAGATAATAGCGTCGGATGTCGTTCGGTTTGGAAAGGATCGTTCGTGACAAAAATGGCAAGTGTTGAAATTGGTCAAACTGTACAAAAATGTGCATTAGGAAACTGTCAAAAACGTCCTCAACTCAATCAGTACATGGGGTTTATAAATGTTTCACAAATACGTTGGTAGAAACATCTCTTTTTGCAATAGTGTGCCATGTTATCGTGGAATATCTGTGTGTTTGTTTGTCACCGCATGACGTCACTGCGACTCCTTCTTGATTTTAAGATCGAGAACTCCATCTGAAACAATTAAGACAACAAGCTTTAGATTCTTGATTTTTAAATATAAGATACAGGCATGAGGAGTAAGTAGCTCGCTAGGTTAAGCCGCCATATTAGTTTTCTTGACACTTTATATAATTATCCTATAGCACTATCGTGATTAATAAGAATCCAATGAACCGTTAATCCTTTAAACCGTTTCGGCTGTAGGACGCGCGAAACGTACAAACTAACAAACATATAACCCAAACACATAACCCTCTGCAGTCGGGTAAAAATTACTTCCAGCAGCGGTCTTTCAGAGAGAGACACATAGTAAGCGCCGCGTGTTAACCAGCTTACAAAACATCCACACTTAACAACATATGAGACAGTGGGCAAATGTTAGTCTAGAACTAATAGAAAAAACCTCTCCATCCAAAGGTTGCCTGGAAGAAGCACTCCCTTCCCTCTAAAATGGATGAGGGGGCGATGGCTGGTACACAAGTCATACTCGTGAACGGGTTCTGTTTGTGGGGGCTCGTCCAATGGTTTCTTATTAGTCATTTGTAAAATTTAAAAAGCAAAATAATAGCACTTTTACATTGCAAAATTAACATCTCAGGAACAAGGAGAAATACATAAAATATTATAAAAAGAACAAATCAATACAATTTTGGTTAACTAAGTATTCTTTGAGTTTGAAAAGAAAATTTCCCTTTCATGTGCCAACAGAGTTAAATCTCACACTGGTAAAGGAAATACCCTTCTGACTCTACCGGTGCATTTTTATCAGTTTGATGATTGTGACACGTCTCATTGGCAATTTTACTTTTTGTATTTGACATTTACATGTGTTTTATTATAAATCCTGTAATTTAAAAGATATATAGTTTGTCAAATATTGAGAAAATTACATCCCTATAGTTTCTTGGTGCTCTCTTCCCTAACGGGTGTATTTCCGAAGCACCGGTAGAATCAGAATGGTATTTCCTTTTCCTGTGCGAGATTCAACTCTGAGTCGGCACATGAAAGGGAAATTTCCTTTTCAAACTCAAAGCATACTTTAATAAATATACCTAGTCGGGACAATTCACACCAATTATCTAGCCCCAAACTAGGATGCCCTGTATTATGGGCACTAGACAACAGATATTTTCGATAGTTTACGAAATTTTATTGATTTGTTCCGTTTATAATAATTTACGTTTTTCTCTTAGTTCGTGAGATGTTGTTTTTACTTGGATAGTTCGATAGCTTAGGATCTGACTTAAAATCTGGTGTACTTTGAATCTCCAGATTAACACAGAAATACTTTATTTTCAAAAAAATAACAAGTTAAAAATTTATACATATAACCCCCGACTCCTCCATTATAGCTAAGAAGTTAAGAACCATCTCGATCACATCAGCTTTCAAACAAAAAAAACGCATCTATTTCGGTCTATTCCGACATAATACACACATACACACCCTAAACTTATAACACCCCTCTCTTCTCGCGCTCGGGCGTTAATAATAGACAACGATGTAAAAACAAAAAGATTACGTACCATCACAGTCATTATAGTACGCTATACGCCGCGGCGCCGACTGTTTTCTTCCGTGAATTTTTCTCCTACCCTCTTTGACGGATAAATTTAGTACACCGTTATCGGCACTGCCTTCCGTCAAAACCACAGTCTTGATGTTTGACGACAACTTGTCATTCGAAATAAAAACCGTTTTAGCGAACACTTTTTTCCTATCATTAAAAATGTGGTTAACACTCTGAGTGACCAATTTTCCGATTTTGCACTCGAAAATGTCTTTTTCTCGGGATAGTTCTGAACGAACCATATTTTCATAGTTGGTATCTAATTTTCTCCTTTCGATATCTGAGCCGCTTTCGAATTCGATAAATTTCGGATTTTGTTGATCGTATTCGAGGTATCTCGAATTTTGTTGATCATATCGCGACTCTTCAATTGTGATTTCTTCGTAATCAGGCATCTCATCTTTAATTATTAGAGTTTCTCTTTCAACGCCTTCCTTGAAAACTATAGTTTCTTGTATTTCCTCTATTTCTCTCTCTTTCTGAAGCTCCTGTCTCACTCTCTCGTATATATCTTCCTCTTTTTCTAGCTCTTGTCTAAGCTTGTCTCTGTCTTTGTCGTTTTTGACGATAACTGATATGTGTTGGTCTCGTTTGGAGCATTCTGAGCTGAGAGGTGTTTTGGTTTCTGTGACGACGACTTTCTTCGTTACTTCTTTGGGGCGAGATTCTATATGTACATCGATAGAGGGCACTTCGGTAGTGTCTGACCTTGATTGGAGGATCTGAAATAATAAGATTTCTTTATCAAAAACTAAATACATGCTTGCTTGTTGAGTGAGATGGTCTCTGGAGTCAGAGTTTGCCAGGCCACCCGAGGGCCTCTGACATGACTTAACGACTGCTATTAATTCAATAACAACCAGGACGGACAGCTTAACGTGCCCTCCGAAGCACGGAGCGAGGGAAATCGCACGTAACTTAGAAATATATACTTATAATAAAGCAATAAGAACGAAAAAGTCTGTACACTGTAACTAAAAAAAAGTAGTCTAGGGTACTTAAAATAGCTTAGGGTTTGACTTAAAAACTCTGGGGTACTTGGTATCTTAATCCAATGATTAGATGCCGAGCAATCGATAAAAACTTTTTGACGGCTGAAGGAATTTTGATCAAATAAATAAATAAATATACCTAGTCGGGACAATTCACACCAATTACCTATCCCCAAACTAGGATGCCCTGTACTATGGGCACTAGACAACAGATAGACATACATAGATAAGAATATTACATCCATGACTTGGAAACAATAATTTCTGCTCATCACACAAATGTTTGCACCTTGCGGGATTCGAACCCACGACCTTTTAATTTCATAGTAGGGTCACTAGTCGCTAGCTAGACCAACCGGCCGTCAATGTTCGTACATTGGTATTTTAGTTTAGTCTTGGAATAGCACATATAGTACTTTTAACCTAGAGAAATGACCACGCGTGCGAAGCAGCGAGCACAGCTAGTATTTATATAAGTATATACACATAACTAAATATATATGCCTTGTACATCTGTTTATAAATGTTAAGCCCTTTTACAACCAGTTAGAAATCAAAAACCACCAAACCTTTTCAACTGTTTATTGTAATATAAATATTACAAAGAAGTAAAGCTGTCGGTTTGTAACTTTGTATGTATGTTTGTAAGAAGTAATCTCTGGAAATACCCGACCCGATTCTGAAATTTATTTCAGTTAGAAAGTTACACTATTCCAGAGGCTTTTTTCTCCCGGAAAATGTTTGGTGCGCGCGATAGTTTTTCTGCTTGCCGTTTGTCTTTTTAACCCTCGAACAAAGAGACTGGTGATATAAGTTTAGGCTGTGTATCACTGTGTGTGTGTCTGTCTGTGGCATCGTAGCTCCCAAATGAATGGACCTATTTTGTTGCAGTTTTTTTTGTTTGAAAGCTGATGTGATCGAGATGGTTCTTAGATATATAGAGAATGGGGGGGAGAGGGGGAAGGTGAGAAAAGGGGGGTGAGAATCGAAGCTTCCAAATGAATGGACCGATTTAGCTGCGGTTTTTTATGTTTGAAAGCAGGGGTAAACGAGATGGGTCTGAGCTATAATGGGGGGAAGGAGGGAAGGTGGGGGGGTGATAATCGTAGCTCCCAAACGAATGGACCGATTAAGCTGAGTTTTTTATGTTGTCTATATAACGGGGGGTCCCCACCCCCCGGTCAGGGGTAATATAAGTTTATAATGTGTGCTTGTTGTTTCGCAAGTTTCAACTCACTTGCAGCAGGTGTCGCCTCAGAGTGGCGCACTTGTCCCGGACGAGGTCTCTGCGCTGCACGAGCGCGCGCCGCTCGGCGAGCGCGTCGCGCCGGCACGCGCGCACGGCGCGTAGCTCGCGCGTGAGTCGCCGCAGGTGCTCCACGCTGCGCCGACGACTATTTTGTGATGCTAGCTGGAATGTTGATTTACATATTAGTTTTTACAAAAGCCGTCTAGCATTTGTAGCATAGCTACACTGATCTCTATGGATTTGCTGTGCCGTACTTTAGTTTGTGCTGATTTAAAGCGCCCCCACCGAGCGTCCATGGAACTAAAATTGAAATTTTTGTATCTCCTGACGTTAGTTACAGAATAAATAATAGTACGATAGTTCCGTGGACGCTCACTACTACCAAACTACTGCTATCAGCGCCAAACTGGCGATAATCAAATGCTCTCGTTGCGACGTTCGTCAACAGCCTGTCTAGAGTACGGAGTAATGTGCAGTTGTCTATGCATAGTTACAAGTGATTAAAAACAGAATAACCTTAATAAAATGATAGAGGACCAACACAACCAAACATTTTTGCACACTAGTATATTAAGATGTTGCGTTTCTGAGTATCGGACCTCGAGGCAGACCAATTTGGATTACGGACGGAACTTGAACCTGCGTCATCCGTGCCTATGCACGAAACAATTAAGCCACCATAATCACTACAGCAAAGGTCTGGGGGAGACCTTTGCCCAGCAGTGGGACAATATACTTTTTTTATATGTTTTACTGTTTTGCTGGGCTGTAGTGTTTTTTCTATTACTTTTATGATGTACTTGTTTTTTCTATATGATTAAGAAACTAATAAAAAAAAACACCCGAGCGAAGCCGCTGGCAAAAACTAGTGTACAATGTAAGCATTTGATACATCTCACGATTAACTGCACAGTCATTCTCGTCTGTAACAGCTATTTTAAACTCTGCTCCATTTCTAGGCATATCTAAATCTTTTCCTTTTGAAATAAAGTTTAGAATTGTATAAATGATACCAGCCAATGAAACTAGATAACCGGGCTTGTGGTTGACCAAGTAATACTAGATTATAGATTTGATTCTCACGCGTCGTCACGCATTCTACGAGATTTGTGACACACTTGTGCTAATGGAGTACCAAAGGATAACTTAAGTCCGCTATTTTGAAAATAATGAGCCGACGCGGGAAGCCTGGCAGATATTTAAACAAAAAAAAACATCGAGTAAGGTTTTACACCTCACGCTCTCATTGGTCTAATGTGACATAGCAACTCTTCATCTGATCTTAGTTAAGTACTTTTCGGCCTAATACCTGTGCTAATACCATAAGTTTGGTTGGCGCAACGGGAGACCGTTCGGCCGCCGCTCCGGTCTGTAATACCGGAGTATAATTCACAACTGGAGTGTTTCCATTATGCACATTAAAAAATATTATGTCGTGGCTTATAACCAGGGCATTTTTTTTAAATGTTCTAACCTTCGTGTTATTTTTTCTAAAAAAAAAAAAAAATTTTTCATTCATTTTTTATTTCTATGTTTTAAACACTTGATTTCCTGGAGCACGGCGCGGCACTGACTCAATATCGCATGTCGTCGCACAATTTCATTGTTCTGTTGTTCTAAACAATGAAACTTGTAAACATGGTCTCGGAAGGACGGTCAAATGTTTTTTTTTAACTAGGGTAATACTTGACAACATTTTAAATTATCGATACCAATATATGAAAGTAAAACGTTGTCTGTTTGTTTGTTTGTTTGGGGAGCTTTCACGCGATAACGGCTGGACGGATTTTCATGAAATTTAGAATGGAGACAGCTTATACCCTAGAATAAAACATAGGATACTTTTATCCCGGAAAATCGAAAATTTCCGCGGGAAAACGGGAAAATGTTGATTACTCACTGTAAGGAACGTTTGCCATCACAGAATGGTCTGTGGATGCCATGGAAACGAAATAACAAGTCTGTCAAAAAACATCAAGAGCATTGTGCTATACCTAATTTTGCATTGGTTTTTAATATCCTAGAAGAAAATAGGATGCTTTTTTTCGCGGTAAACAGTAGTGTAGATAATTTTCATAGTCACAGTGCCACTTATGCGTGTTCTCATGATAACAAAGTTACTAAAAAAACGGATAAAATTACCCACACAGGTACTGCTGTTTTATAGTCTGGTCTGGGGTAATCCCCGAGCTCAATCCATGCTCAAACTTCAGAGTGGCTATGACAAGTGTTTACAATTTAGTATTTCAGCGTTACGCTCTGTTTATGCCATGCCCTAGTACACATAACTTCAGCAAAGTAACTATTATGAAATAAAACAGTGATGTTTAATATGTTATAAACATGTTTAAAATAAAATGTTTTAAACAGGTGTGTCTTTTTCGTGTTTTAAACAAATGTTTTAATCATTGCCAACCCTGCTTATAACTTAAATATGGCCGAGAATTGGATGTTCACACATAAAAAAATACGAAACAGCTGCCACTGATTAAGTCTTAATACATTAACTTCAATACAAACAAAATGTTATTCTCCAAAAATGACGCGTTTCTGCGATATTGGAGCTCAAAGATAGCAGGTCTAGGTCGATGTACGTCATAATACTGTGTTATTAACTTGTAGGTTCCAGAGTCCAGACAAAAAATGTAAGGACACCTTTAAAAATATATATCTGACGTCACTGAAGACAGAATATAATAAAGAATTATCAACATTGGTTCAGACATCCCAGAGCTAAATATATTCGGGACAATTCACACCAATTACCTAGCCCCAAACTAGGATACCCTGTACTAAGAGTACTAGACAACGGATAAACATACATAGATACGAATATTAAATCCATGAGTCGGAAACAAACATTTCTACTCAACACACACCTAGCGGGATTCGAACCCGCGAGCGTTAGTTGAATAGTCAGGATCACTAACCATTGGGCCAACCGGTCGTCAAATCAGAAGGTTTTCCTTTTATAAGTCAGTTATTAATGAAAAATGAATACCCGGTTCTTGATCCGTCTCCGCAGGCCCTTCAGGAATGCGAGATCCTCATCACAAAGCTTCTGGCTCTGAACCCGCTCCGAATACTTGCTGGTGGACAGTCCAGCAACCTCTTCTACTGTCATGTTGATGCCTCGCGCTGGATCACACAAGTTTCATTATTTCACTTAACTTTGTATTGATGTCAGACGTTTGGTATTTGGATAGAGGTATATGTTTTTTATTGTGTGAATAATACGTGCCACGAAAGATGAGACTTGACGAGCATCAGTAGTGGGGAGCTTGCGCATGTATAGTCGTGTACGAAATAGTTATGCATAATTTGTAAATCTATTTAGGGATTTTTCGATGACATTCGGAATTAGGTGTATAGCAATACTATATTAAAATTCATCAGAATATTTATTACGAAATAATAAAGTTAAAGATAAAGAATGGCAGATTGTCCTAGTTACTGTCAGTAACTCATAGTTTTCGTCAGATGACGGCGAGGAACTACCTGAGTCGCTGTCTGACGAATCCTCCTACTGTCATAATGATCTCCGTATCCGTCAAATTGTCAATTATGTGATCACTTACTATGTAAAAGTTTTTTTTGTTTGCTTTATGTTTAATTATTCAAATTATTACAGGATTATTTCTAACTATATATTATACGGCTAATGTAGAATTAGCATTTTATAGAGTAAATTATATTTGGCGAAATGTAAATTATGGCTAAAGTTATTTTTAATAATTATTTTGAAATGAAATGTTATTCGTTTTTAAATATATCTAGTTTTTTTTAGAAAAAATAATAATTTTAAAATTATTTTTTATCACATGGAGATTTCCATTCATTTGGTCCTATTTAATTTGCCTTTTCTGTTACTAACTCTATCACGCGTTTGAGGTTCCATTGCAAATTCGTACTATGTACTTACATAACCTTTTATTGAAGTCCCCATTGCGATTGGGTTTAAATCAGGGTGGTATGGGGGTAATCGCAATAGGTACGTCATGTCCGTGTTCAGATAGTATTTTGTCAATGCTGAATGTCTTATAATGTTCTTTATGTAGTTTTATCTATTTGTACAATTGTGGTTTAAGCATATCCGGAGTGTAAGGAATTCCTTTTTGGGTTAGCCATGATTGCTTAAATCTGGTGACCTGGGTGGCCACGGTATGGTGCCGTTTCGGGATGTTTTTTTCTGGAAATAACTGCCGCACTGCATTCATGGACACATTAGCAGTATGAGCTGTGGCCCCGTCACGTGGTTCCAACGTGTTTTGGTTGAAGTTTGGACTATTCTGTAGTTCCAGTCTAAAAAAGTCATTTATCATCTCCGTATATCTCTCCGAATTCACAGTTACAGTTTGGCCACGTTGGTTTTCAAAGAAATAAGCCCCTATGATGGCAGATGCAGACAATGCACGCCAGACTGTAACTTTAGGTTTATGTAAAGGCTCTTGATGCATTTGTCTTGGGTTGCAGACATCCCAGTAACAGAAATTTTGCTTATTCACATATCCTCCGAGGTGAAAGTGGGTTTCGTCACTAAAGAATATGTTACCCATCCGAGTAGCAGTACGAAATCTCAACAACATCACCTCCGCGTAAGTTTTTCTTAATGCAAAGTCAGAATCATGTAAATCTTGAATGATTTGAATTTTATACGGATGGAACTTGAGTTTTTTTTTCGCTTTATAACCTGTAAAGTTGATTTCGTAATTCCCAATATCGATGAACGTGCACGAAGTGATAAACGGGGATTTTCAGTGACAGAAACCATAACACGTTCAACATTTTCGTCCGTGGCTACTGTTGGTATAGGACCTGGTCTGGGTATATTTAATGTTGATCCTGTAGCTCTGAACTTTGCTGCCCATGACTGAATGAGGTTGATCGATGGTCAATCACGTAATCGACGAATATCGTAACGATTATTAAATCGACGACGAGCTTTAGAAAGCGAAAAACCACTCGAAATGTACGCCTCGAAGGCAAAAGCGCGTTGCTCTCCACTCCACTGCTCCATGGCTACTAAAAAATCCGCAGCGCTTGCGCTTTCAACAACGCCCCCCGCGCCCCTCTCATGAATTGCGTTCAGAAACTATGTTTGTTCAAACTTTGAAACCTGCCACTGGACACCCTGTAAGACGACATTTCTAATGCCATACATGCCCTGAAAACACACTTCAGAGTGGTGATGGGGGACTTCAACGCACGGCTGGGCATGAGGAATGGCGATGAACTGAGAGTGGGGCAGTTTGGATTTGGACAGCGAAACCAAAGGGGTCAGCGATTGGCCGACTTCATGGAGAAGGAGGGACTCTTTATGATGAACTCCTTTTTCAAGAAGCGCCCCTCCAGGAAATGGACGTGGCACTCCGGCGGTCATAAGCACGAGATAGATTTCATTTTGACGATCAGTAAGCATATATTCAATGATGTCTCTGTGATCAACAGGGTTAAGACCGGCAGTGATCACCGCATGGTAAGAGGCTCATTGAATATTGTTACGCCGGTCGATTCTTAGAAAAACAGTAGGTACTAAAATGACGCAATACCTACATTTAAAGGAACATTCTGGAACACACTAGTAGAGCGTAGGTACCTACAGAAGTTTCCAGAGCGCGCGGTAGGTAACTCAAAGGCGACGCTGACCTTGAAAGTTCACAGACCTACCGACTAACACTATTACATACGAGTAGTTACGTGTACCTTCTCAAAACGTCCGTCGCGGTATAAATAGAGCGCGCATCGACTGCCTGGGACAGTACTGATTTAGCTGACGAAACGAAACGATCAAAGTGATTCGAAGCGAGTATTCAGTGATAATTGATAAGAGTGTACAGTCAAGTTAAAGAGTGTTTGCGTATTATTTGTTGGATTAATTTCTTTTTGTGGTTTTTCGAATAAAGGTGTTAATTTTTGGTGTAATTAGCGTACAATTATTTTATCCGAACCCCAGCTCGTAACAATTTGGTGTCAGAACCGAGCATAAAATAATGCCGGCTACACCAAAAGCAGGAGACAGGCCGCATGAGAACGAGAAGCCAACGAGAGAGGGAGGTGGACGAAAGACGGTTTGGTTCGCCATTACGAGTGCCTGGTGGTGGTGACAATCAAAAACCACTGAGTTGGACGCCGCCGCGGCCGCAGGTCAATCCGCTGGTCTACTTGCAGATTCTCCGTCTTCTATAGCCCCATCATCACTTGATCTTTCGGGCTTAATGGAACTCCATTAAGGCTCCTAAGGCATTATTTGCTCCAGGAACAGTCTCGTCGGCTTGAGGAGCAGTTGCTACGAGACAGAGAAGAGCAAGCTCGACGATTTGAAGAGCAGTTGCAACGAGACAGAGAGGAGCAGGCTCGCCGACAAGAAGAACAGGCTCGCCGACAGGAAGAACAGACTCTCTTCATAAAAGATTTGCATGCAACTTTGGGTCAGGAACTCAAAGATGTAAAGAAGCAGGTACATCTTCATGAAAAACGCTTCTACGAAACTGACAAACGCTTCTCCGAAACTGACAAACGCTTCTCCGAAACTGAAAGCCGCATCTCCGGTACTGAAAGCCGTATCTCTAAAACTGAAACCCAGATTGCAGACGTGAAGAAAGCTTTGGGTGTCCTGAAATCTGGAAGCGGAATGTCAGCCGCCGTTTGATGGAAGCTCTTCGTGGTCGGCCTATACGATCCAATTTGAGGCTGTTGTTGAGGCAAATGGATGGAGTAAAGCTCAGGCCATGTCTGCTCTCAAACTAGGCCTTCGTGACCAGGCTGTAACTATACTGGAGGCCCTCGGGAAGGATATTACCTACGAACAGTTGCTCGAAGCGCTGGAATCCCGCTACGGGGACGCACACCTGGAGCACGTGTTTCGTGCTCAGTTAAAGGACAAGGCTCAGCGGAATAGTGAGAACCTACAACACTGGGCTCTCGAAATTGAAAAGCTGGTTCGAAAGGCGTACCAGTCGTCACCTGCACTCATCGCCGGGAATTTAGTCCAAACATTTGTCGATGGGATTCGCGACCTGGAAGTGAGGGCTGCTGTGAGACTTGGGTATCACGAATCTCTTAAGGATGCCCTGGCCCATGCTTTGGAGGTGGAGGCCGTGCGACAAGATCCTCGAGCTCACCGCATCAGGGAAGTTGTGGCATCACCTCCCCGTGACACCCTCCCTAGGTTTATCCCTAGATGTTACGAGTGTGGAGAGGAGGGTCACCTGAGGCCCAGCTGCCCGAAGCGAGTTGTTGGCAGGGAAGACCGATCACAGAACTGGCGGGTAGTTAGCGCCGTTACCAAACAAGACCCTCGAAAACGAATAGACGATAGAACCGTGGGACGGGTGCAGTCGAGTATTAAAAAAAGCACCAGAATTTTGACCTCACAAGTTCACGAAAGGAAAAACCTGAACATGAAAGATGGAAGATCTCACAGTAACGCGGAGGAACTGTCCAGGGGACTTTGTCTAGAGAATTGTAAGCATTCTGAGAGGCAAGAGGCCATAGAAGTGGTACCTGTTAGAATGTTAAGAACGGACTTCGGTAATGAGTGGAGAAAAGCCTTGCAGCTGGCACAGCAAAATGCCTAATGTTCTACAACTCTGCCACGACGGATGTTCAGGAGGCCATATGGGAATCAAAAGGACCCTATCAAAGATACGAGAGCAATTCTTTTGGATCCACTGCCGTGATGATGTGAGAAACTGGTGCCGCAAACCTGCAGACCTGATAACTAGCATTCCAACGGATTCTCCGCGCAGCGTTGCAGATTGTGCAATTGGCTCGCGCTTTAGGTTGGATGAAGTTTGTAGGCAGGTGGAACGGTCTGGACAGCGGGTGTCTGAGAAGATGAGGGCTCGATATAACCGGAAATTGGGAGATCTGGGATTCGACAAGGGTTCACTGATTGGGTTACATGATCCAGTGCGCGGCAGAGGAGGGTCTCCAAGGTTGCAGGTGGAAAGAGGCGGACCATACCCGCGTTATAAACAGGATCAGCGACGTCACATGCCGGATCCAGGGGGAGGGCCAGAGAAGTGCTCCTGAAATTGACTGCTCCTGATTTGTGACTTACTCATGCAAATTTTTACTTTCTTTTGTGTTGTTTGTCACAAATAAAGTTTTTTCTATTCTAAATTGTTTATGTTAATCGACTGGCGTTATACCACTGGACTAACACTGCTCGGGACGAGCATGTCTTAGGAGGGGGTAGTGTTACGCGCGGTCGATTCTTAGAAAAACAGTAGGTAATAAAATGACGCAATACCTACATTTAAATGAACATTCTGGAACACACTAGTAGAGCGTAGGTACCTACAGAAGTTTCCAGAGCGCACGGTAGGTATATACCTACGGGTGCGGCGTGACATCAAAGGTACCGCCGGCCTTCAGTACCTACAGGCGCGGCGCGGCGCGGCAACTCAAAGGCACCGCCGACCTTGAAAGTTCACAGACCTACCGACTACCACTAGTACATACGAGTAGTTACGAGTACCTTCTCGAAACGTCCGTCGCGGTATAAATAGAGCGCGCATCGACTGCCTGGGACAGTACTGATTTGGCTGACGAAACAAAACGATCAAAGTGATTCGAAGCGAGTATTCAGTGATAATTGATAAGTGTACAGTCAAGTTAAAGAGTGTTTGCGCATTATTTGTTGGATTCATTTCTTTTTGTGGTTTTTCGAATAAAGGTGTTAATTTTTGGTGTAATTAGCGTACAATTATTTTATCCGAACCCCAGCTCGTAACAATATCAACGTAAAGCTGGAGAGGTCTCGTTTGATGAGATCTACTCTTCGCCCAAGTCCTGCCCAAATCCAAAACCCCGAGAGCTTTCAGTTGGAGCTCCAAAATCGCTTCCAAATCCTTACCGAATGCGATACAGTGGACGAACTAAATAACGGGCTGGTGGAAATTATCCACGCGGTCGGGTCGGAGTTCTTTAAGACCCCCCGCAAAAAAAGAACAGAATCTCTCTGAGCATACACTCAAACTTATGGCAGAACGAGGCGAGATGAGGCTGCAGTCTTCAGTGGATATGTCGAGTTACAGCTTGCTTAATAAACAGATCTCCAAATCAATGCGACACGATTTGCGTTCGTATAATACTACTTGTATTAAGAACGCAATAGAGCGGAAAACGGGTCCCAAAGTGTTCGCAAGAGATCTGTCTATTGGGCAAAGCCTGTTGACGAAGCTGAAAACCGACAGTAGCAGCATCGTTTCATCGAAGCCAGAGATTTAGAGTGAGCTCGAGAAGTTCTATGGACAATTATACACCTCATCGCGTAGTCCTCCTAGCAGAACTAGCGATGCAAGAGCCCGTTTGACCCGACATTATACCGAAGATATCCCGGACGTCAGCCTAAACGAGATCAGAATGGCTCTCAAACAGCTTAAGAGCCAGGGGAGGACGGAATAAAGACAGAGCTACTGAAAGCGGGTCGAACACCGGTACTTAAAGTCCTTCAGAAGCTGTTTAACTCCGTCGTCCTCGATGGTACTACGCCAGAAGCGTGGCACAGGAGCGTAGTGGTTTTGTTCTTTAAGAAAGGTGATAAAACCCTTTTGAAGAATTATAGGCCCATTTCGCTGCTGAGCCACGTCTATAAGCTGTTTTCGAGAGTTGTTACAAACCGTCTCGCTCGTAGGTTTGACGACTTTCAGCCTCCCGAACAAGCTGGATTCCGGAAAGGCTTTAGCACCGTAGACCACATCCATATGCTCCGGCAGATTATACAGAAGACCGAAGAGTATAATCGGCCACTATGTTTAGCGTTTGTTGACTACGAGAAAGCCTTTGATTCAGTCGAGACCTGGACAGTGCTACAGTCATTACAGCGGTGCCACATTAATTACCAGTACATCGAAGTGTTGAAGTGTTTGTACAGCAAGGCCACCATGACAGTTCGTCTTCAGGATCAGAGCACGAATTCTATCCAGCTGCAAAAAGGGGTGATACATCACTCACCTTCGATTTGCTGATGATATAGTCATCATGGCTGAAACCCTGGAAGACCTAAGCACAATATGCTCAGTGACCTCAATATTGTTTCCCAATACGTGGGTCTTAAAATGAACATGGGCAAGACGAACATCATGTCAAATGCCCATGTCGTACCAATGCCGGTTTATGTAGGGAACCATATTATCGAAGCTGTTGATCACTATGTCTACTTGGGTCAGCCGATTCAACTGGGCAGATCCAACTTCGACAAAGAGGTCAACCGACGAATCCAACTCGGATGGGCAGCGTTCGGGAAATTACGCCATATCTTCTCGTCGCAGATACCGCAGAGCCTCAAGACGAAAGTCTATTATCAGTGCGTGATGCCAGTGATGAAATACGGCACTGAGACGTGGTCGCTATCTATTGGTCTCATACAAAAGCTCAGAGTTGCGCAGCGTGCAATGGAGAGAGCTATGCTTGGTGTTTCACTTCGCGATAGAATCCGAAACGAGGAAATCCGTAGAAGAACCAAGGTTGCCGACATAGCTCTCACAGTTTGCAAGTTGAAGTGGCAATGGGCAGGCCATATAGTTCGCAAAACCGACAACCGCTGGGGAATAAAGGTTCTCGAATGGCGACCACGGACGAGCAAGCGTAGGGATACCTCCACACGATGGACCGACGACATTATAGCCATCGCAGGAAGTCGGTGGATGGAGGTGGCACAAGATCGCTCGTCATGGCGCTCTTTGAGGGAGGCCTATGCAGCAGTGGACTTCTAAAGGCTGACATAATGATGATGAAGTAACTGACTAAAAAGTAATTAGCCTAATACTAATTATCGACTTCGAGCTTGTGTATGAGACCAATAGTTTGCCGTATGTCATCACTGGCAACACGTACTGATTATATATAAACTTTCATCTTGAGGCTCTGCGGTATCTGCGACGAGAAGATAAGGTGTAGTTTCCCGAACGCTGCCCATCCGAGTTGGATTCGTCGGTTGACCTCTTTGTCGAAGTTGGATCGTCTGACATATTAAGTAGACATAGTGATCAACAGCTTAGATAATATCGTTCCCAACATAAAATGGCATGGGTGCGACATGGGCATTTGACATGATGTAAGTCTTACCCATGTTCATTTTAAGACCTGTTGAGAAACAATATTGAGGTCACTGAGCATTGTGCTTAGGTCTTCCAGGGTTTCTGACATGACGACTGTATCATCAGCAAATCGAAGGTGAGTGATGCTTTCGCCATTGATGTTAACACCATATCCGTTCCAGTTCAGAAGCTTGAATATATCTTCATAGTCATAGTCATTTATTCATAACAATATAAGTTACATGTCAAAAGGGCAAATATTACCAATAATAATATCAAATTAATGGAATACAATTTCGACTGACTAATAATAATAAATAGGTACATTTAAAGTAACTTACAATCATAACATTAATTGAACAATTATTGATTGTTAAAAGTAAATAAAAATATTAAAACACAAGTAACTAAAAATAATAATAATAATAATAATTGAGTACATATGTAGTCAAAATAAAACTAAAATTAAATGAAAATAGTCACAATAATTATATTTTTAAAATGTCATCAAACACATAGAATGACTGGTCAACAAGCCAACATTTTAATTTCAATTTAAATGATTCCCTCGAAGGTGCACCTTTAACGTTATATGGCAGCCGGTTGTAGACCGCCGGTGCCATCACGTGCACTAGTTTGGACGTTTTTTTCAGCCGCCGCGGCACCGCTCGCAGCTGGTGCGCGTTCCGCGTGCTATACTTGTGTCCGTCCCCGAGCCTCCAGTATTCCTCCAGGTGGTCTCTGGCATACAGAGCAGTCTGAAGACATATCAAAGATGGGAGGGTCAGTATCTTCATGGACCGGAATAAAGGAAGTGCTGATTCATCTGGTGCTACTCGCACTATAGCCCTTACCGCTTTTTTTTGCATTCTGAAGACGCGCTGCCAATCGGCTGCGCGTCCCCAGAGCTCGACGCCATATTGAAGTAAGGAGTGCACAGATGCAAAATAGCAGTTCCGGACCATGCTATACGGAAGTATTGCGGATACGCGCCACAGCGCAAAGCAGGCACGGCCGATTTTTTCACATAACCTGTCAATGTGGCCCTCCCGGGTAAGCCCACTATCGAGCTGAAATCCCAAAAAAGTGGTAGTTACTACCTGGTCCATCTTGGCGTTTCCAACCCTGATGCGGAGCTGCCTGTATGAACGGCCTGACAGGTTAAAGTGCATAAAGTGGGTCTTGGTTATGTTTAGAATTAATCCATTAATTCTGAACCAATGGTTCAGTTCACTTGACACTTCATTCAACCTTCGCTCCAGCTCGTCTACGGTAGGAGCGGAGACAATTGCTGCGACATCATCCGCATACATTAGTATGTGACCCCCATGAACGTTCTCTGGCAGGTCGTTGAGAAGAAGGGAGAACATAATGTTGGATGAGCCCTGCGCTACTCCAATTACGGTTTTTAGCGACTGCGATTTTACCGTGCCGTCGTTTCCTACAACTACCTGACGTCGACCCAACATGAAATCAGTCAGTAACTTGAGTGCTGGTCCTTCCACACCATAATAACTCATCTTTGCAGCTAAGACATTATGGTCCGCGACGTCAAATGTCTTAGATAGGTCGCAAAAGATCACGGCGACTTGCTGATGTCTCTCACGGGCGTCGAGAATATGCCGGACCAATTCCCGAGTTAAAGAAGTTGTGGAGCGGCCACTGCGGTAAGCATATTGCCTATCTGATAAGGCGTTACACTCCTTCAAATACTCTGTGAGTCGCGAACTTAGGCCATGTTCAAGACCGGGCCGGGATAATAGACACTGGTCTGTAGCTATTAATGTCCTCCTGTTTTCCTTTTCCTTTATAAATTGGTGAGACCTTCACGTATTTCAAGGATGAAGGATAAAGACCTCCTTTACTGCAATTGTTATAAAGGGAGGACAAGACGGGAGATATCAGCACAGAGGTAGCGTGGAGCAGCGATATTGAAATACCGTAAACGTCCTTTGATGTTTTACGAGCTACGCCAGTAGTAAGAATTCGTATTTTCCAGTGCAGAGGTGAACAGTTTCGGAGAAATAACGTCTCTCTGTCTCACCCCTTTTTGCAATTGGATAGAATTCGTGCTCCGATCTTGGAGACGGACAGTCATGGTGGCCTTGCTGTACAAACACTTCAACACTTCAATGAAGCGGTAGTCAATCTGGCACCGCTGTAATGACTGTAGCACTGCCCAGATCTCGACTGAATCAAAGGCTTTCTCGTCCACTAACGCTAGACATAGTGGCCGATTATACTCTCCTGTTTAATCTGCCAGAGCGTATGGATGTGGTTCTACAGTGCTAAAGCCTTTCCGGAATCTATCTTGTTCGGGAGGGTGAAAGTCGTCTAACCTACGAGCGAGACGGTTTGTAATTTGTAACTATTACTCTCGAAAACAGCTTATAGACGTGGCTCAGCAGCGAAATGGGCCTATAATTCTTCAAGAGGATGTTATCACCTTACTTAAAAAACAATACCACTACGCTCCTGTGCCACGCCTCTGGCGTAGTACCCTCGAGGATGACGGAGTTAAACAGCTTCCGAAGGTATTTAAGCATGTACCGATGTTCCACCCGCTTTCAGTAGCTCTGTCGTTATTTCGTCCTCCCCTGGTGACTTGTTGCTCTTAAGCTGTTGTTGACTTGGAGATCTGTTTATTAAGCAAGCTGTAACTCGACATATCCACTGAAGACTGCAGCCTCATCTCGCCTCGTTCTGCCATAAGTTTGAGTGTATACTCAGAGATTTTCTGTGTTCTATTTTTGCGGTGGGTCTTAAATAACTCCAACCCGACCGCATGAACAATTTCCACCAGTCCGTTGTTTAATTCGTCCACTGTATCGCATTCAGTAAGGATTTGGAAGCGATTTTGGAGTTCCAACTGAAAGCTCTCGGGGTTTCGGATTTGAGCAGGACTTGGGCGAAGAGTGGATCTCAAAAAACGAGACCTCTCCAGCTTTACGTTGATATTTAATGAGCCTCTTACCATCCGGTGATCACTGCAGGTTTTAACCCTGTTGATCACAGAGAAATCATTGAATATATGCCGATAGGTCGTCAAAATGTAATCAATCTCGCTTATGACCGCCGGGATGCAGCCATGTCCATTTCTTGGATGGGCACTTCTTGAAAAAGGAGTTCATCATAAAGAGTCCCTCCTTCTCAGTGAAGTCGGCCAATCGCTGACCTCTTTGGTTCCGCTGTCCAAATTCAAACTGCCCCACTCTCAGTTCATCGCCATTCCTCATGCCCAGCCGTGCGTTGAAGTCCCCCATCACCACTTTGAAGTGTATTTTCGGGGCATGTATGGCATTAGAAATGTCGTCGTTCAGCGTCCGGGTGTTTCGAGTGTAGGGCGTACACCTGTATGATCTTCAACGAATACCGTTCTGAGTATAAGGTACGCCACCCTGCTCGAAACGCTTTCGATCTTCACAACGTTGTTGACGAGGGTCTTGTGGACGAGAAACCCGATACCATGTTGGGACTGCTGGTCGCCCTCCCGATAATAGAGTAAGTTGCCGGAATTGAGGTATCCTCTCCCTCTCTTCGGACTTCTGACAACCCTATAATATCCCAGCGCAACTTACTACTTCTTCCAGCTCTATCAACTTTTCATCGGTCCTCAAGGTGCGTGCGTTGTATGTTGCCAGGTCCAGAGATCGTGGGGGTTAGTAGCTGGCTGCAAGGGATTCTTAGCACACCCTGCTCCGCCGTTACCGTGGCTGCTACCAGTGCCAGGAATAACGCCGTTGAGCACTGGGGGCCGTCTTTGCGGTGTGTTTATCATATTGGGGGGGGGGGGGGGGGGGGAGGGGTTTGGCCATAGTCTCCACGCTTGGCAAGCGGATTAGTGACCGCAGTGTTACAAATATGTACTCGGAGGACGCTGCTGCCCGTCTTCCGTTATTCCCTTAGTCGCCTCTTACGACATCTACGGGAGGATTGGTAGGGGTCTTCTTCTAAGCCAAGACCGCCACGGCAACACAAGCACGGCAAGGTCAGTTACTTATATTTATATATTTTTAATTGAATGCTATAGAATGATTCTAAATAATAGACTGAATACATGCATTTAAGATAAATATCAAATGCAATGTCTCGGTGTATTGTAGGAATGCCACGCTGTTTAAGTGTGACATGGTGTATCCCTACCCTGACAGGAGGTAACTTAGGACAGACAGGAAAAAGAACTGCATAGTATTTTTTTTAGATCCTAAGAGTTGTACATAAAAGTTGTAAATTACATAACAAATTGATAATAAATCCAGCAGATTTCTAAAAAAACAATTATCATAAATTTTAGTCATTTTTATTTAGTTTTACCTAATACATTTCTGATGTCTTGCCTGACATTATATGGGATTATATTTAAGGGTTGCGCTTTGCTAATAAATAAGATAATAAAATAATTACATATCAAAATCAGTTTATATATATAATGAAGAAATGAAGTGACAATCAAATATTTTATTGTTATTTTTCTTCATGAATTAGAACATTTCATCATTGATAGTCTTCAGATAGGCTCTTTTATTTGAAAGCGCATGTTTTAGAATAATACTTGATTTATTAAAGTGCCCCTCAGAGAGGATTGTCTATCGCCCCAGAATGAAATACAAAATATTCATTCAAGAAATAAAACTAGTGGAACTAAAGGCCCAACTGTACAAGCTATATTGTAAGTTTTAGGGGGAATGGTGATAGGGGCAAGCTCTCTAGACTCTCCCCCCTCTTTTAGAAATAAGTGAAAAATATTTCCCTTAATTGTAGAATCTTGTAAGAATTCTATCCACAGAGAGAAACACATATTAACATGTTTTTGTTTTTTAAGCCTTGAAAACTATCTGTGTTAACACCCTTCAGTCAGGCATGCGTAAGTAGTCTACCTACTTATGCGAGTTAATAACCTACAACGTGCGACACCGAGCGTGTTACAAATCAAACGAGACCGCTGCGCGCTTGCATTACCGAAATGAAACAATACTAACAATTTTTGAGTGGTGGGATGTCTTAGTTGGCAAAAAGACTCAACTTTTTTATCATTATCACACTAACATTATAAAATTATCACAGAACTATCTACAGAACGGATTGAAAAATAATTAAAGGAGAAATTTATATAAGTGCGCTATGTTATGCCCGCGACTGCTTGCGGAGTCCGTTAGTTTGTACCGGTATAGGTACCTTCCTTGTCTTTTTTATGTAGCTTTTCACCACATTATTTATTGTTATCATCATCATCATCAGCCTATATCTGTCCATGGCTGGACTTAGGCCTCTCCTAATGCACACCACTAAGCTCGGTCTTCAGCTCTCCTCATCCATTTTCTTCCAGCTGCTTTTCGCAGGTGGTCACTCCACCTGGCCCAGGACGTCCCACACTATGTTTGTCTAAATGTGGTCTCCGCTCGAGAACTCGTCTACCCGAACGGTTATCGGTTCTTCGGGAAATGTGACCAGCCCACTGCCACTTCAGTTTGCTTATCTTTTCAGCTATTTTGGTTACCTTGGTTCTCCATCGGATATCTTCACTACGAATCTTGTCCTTCAGAGAAACTCCAAGCATAGCTCTCTCCATAGCTCGCTGAGCGACCTTAAATTTGTGGACTAGTTTGACCGTGACTGTCCACATTTCGGCACCGCAGGTCATGACAGGTAGAACGCACTGATTTTTTTTTTTGTCTTCAGGCACTGTGGTATGGGCGACGAGAAGACTTGATGAAGCTTGCCGAAAGCTGGCCCACCCAGATGGATTCTTCTGATGGCTTCCTTCTCAAAGTTGTTCTTACCCAATTGCAATATTTGCCCAAGGTAAACATACTGTTGGACAAGTTCAAGAAGCACACCTTTAACTGCAATCGGTTCCGGGACAACAAGATCATTGAACATGATCTTGGTCTTATCTATGTTCATTCCAATTTATGATTAGCCAACTTCAAATTAGTAGCTTCTCAAGTTGATGTATGTATGTATGTAATATTGTTGATAATACGTAATATTCATATATGTTAGTCTATATGTGTCTGAACATATATACCAAATTTCAAGAATGTGCATATGTTTGTCCACCTATTGATCAGAAACTATAAGTACGATTGCAATAATTATTTTTATAATAGTTTCAGTGTCTTTCAACTTAGGGAATAGTTTAATTTTAATGAAAATCCGTTCAGTAGTTTAAAATATATTTAGTTAACTGTTTCCAGTATAAAACTTAAATAAATAAATTATTCATATTCAGATAAGTACCTAGCCTACTTACTTACTTTAATCTATCACCCATAGACACAGTAGTCACAGTTTAGATTAAATAAATGTTAAAATATATGGTACGGTATTTCATTTTTCTATGCAGTCCACCCTATCACTCGAGCAGTCAGCGTAGGTATGTTGTGGACGAGAATAGGTACATAGTAATATCAACTCTAACGCACAACTATTAAGTGCAACTTAACATGCACATGATGCATGCTTGATATATGAATACCTACAAAACACCCACTTAATAGACTACAAACGTATTGTACATTTTACGTATTGTACGTATTACACATTTGTAGTCTATTAATTGGTGGCAAAGTAAGTGGCAAAGTGATCCGGCTTGGCCGTGATTGGTTAGGAGACAAAGAGGTATGTTTTTATTAATAGTGTTTTTTTTACTTTGAATATCTATCGGTTATATCACTAGGGCACCCTCGGTAAGTAATGGTGCGGGTTAGGCTTGGCAGTGGCCCAAGGGCATTGAACATGTCTACTTGTACAAAAAAGAAAAATTGGGCGGGAATTTAGCCTCCACCTTTCCAGACCCCCACTAAAATCTAGGGTAAAGCTTGTGCAGTGGTCCTGAACTAACAGCAACATCTATACAACCTTTGGTTAAAAATTGAATGTGGAGGAATGTATTACAGGGCATGCCTTTTTTAAAATTCTTTGTCTACCTTTTATGCAACAAAACTGTTAAAATATTTTTACTTCACTTAAATAGATAGAAATTGACTATTCAAATTATCTTGCATATAAATAATAGGATATCTATGTACATTTTTTTTTTTTTAATACATTCATGTCAAGTTAGTTGGGTAAAAACAATAGAATTATTGACTAAATTCTATACTGTTATGGAATTAGTATAAATATTTTTTTCGAGAAAATAATAATAAACACAGTGCAGATTGTATTGTACGACCGTATTTCCAACTAAGTTTTAAGTTGGTCCACAAAGGCCCACCAAAAGAAGCGATATTTCGACAAATTATCGCGTCATAAGCTGATGGTAACAGCATAGGCATCAAGTGATCCATACTGCGCCTTACATAAATAATAATATCCACTCCGATTGCAAAATTGCCTACCTGTTGCCTTATTGAGTCTCCGATTTCAATAGCAAAAAAAACACTTTTTACTCACGTACCATCAAGCAAATCCTGGTCCACTTGGTAAGAGCACGTGTTTTTCGCATTATCGTCCATTCTTCATATTTAAAATGTGTATTTTTAACAATTTAACAACAAACTTCTTGCGTTTTTCTACAAAACAAAAGGTTAGAATTTCTTCTGTCAAATCAAATGTATGACTCAAACAAATGTCACTTCACTTCACTCTTATTTTATGGCATTTGTGAAGTTGCCATTCCACAATTCCGCCAATGTCACTTATGTCGTATTCCGAAAAATAAGGGACAATACCAGAATGATATTCATCGGTAAAATATGGGAGGATCGAAAAGCTCCAAGTAAATTATTGATTGATTTGTTGAAATATGTTATGACTCTATATATATATGTATGTGAATATAATATCGTATAAAGTAGGTATGGTATGGTATATATTTAATATTTATAACTTAATTTTATTAGAACTTATATATTTGAAGAAAACATTTACAAGTGGAGTATTTACAAAAGTTAAAAGGGTTTTAAAGGAAATAGGACGTGGGATTTTTGGGGGGAGGATATCGTACAGAGATGGCCGATACTTTGGACGGTTAAAAAATATGTGGTCTATGCTACCCTCATCTAAGCCACATTCACACAATGAGTGATCCCTGATCCTTATTTAAGCCAGATGGACAGGCGTGCACGAGTGTCTCAGTCGAAGTCTACATAAACTGGATGTTGTGCTTTAATTGGCACCACGAAACTTAAAAAACCAAGGTTAAGGGGATATTTCTGGTTGAATATCGCCATAGACCTTACCCTTGATATTTTTAGTGATTTGCTATTCCTTAGACCAAGCCTTCGACATTTGTGGATTAACTGTAGTACAAAGATCGTGACACAGGATTTTGAAATGGTCAGTGGACCCAATATGAATAGCTTGCCGTGCGCAAGAATCCACAGTCTCATTACCAGAGATACCAGAGTGACCTGGGATCCAGGCTAGTTCAATGTTGATTCCTAGTCGATGGCATAGAAACAAAGCTTCTCTTATTTTTAAAATATAAGGGAATCTGGTTTTGGAGCGAAATGGGTTTGAATTGATGGACTGGAGACAGCTTTTTGAATCAGAAAAGACAAACAAATGTCATTTGCAGAGATGCACCAGTGACATTTGTCACATGACATTGAGTTTAAAGATTGAATTTACCACTTTTTAATTTGTCAACAACATTCAAAGACTTTCGGCAGGGGCGCGTTCACTTACAACGTTCGAGGACGCACGGATCACCCACGCGATCACTCGAAATCGAACACGGCACCGTCGGGCGTTCGCCTGGTTCATCCGAAAAATAGTAGGGGAGGGGAGGAATAGTATGAAACGGACACTTGACAGTTGTCAGTTCTATGTGGACGTCCAAAGTCGTTCAATAACTCCGGATGATCGAGCGATAATCGTACGGATGATTCGAGCGTGTAAGTGAAGTTTAGCCAATAAGTTTAGCTGAATATGACATCAATACGTTTATCTTGTATTGTTTTTTCTCTAGCTTGTTTCTTCGAAGGTGTGTAATTATTTGTGTAAATATTCCCTGCATTCAAGATGAAGCAGTGGCGTTTTAGGCAGTTTTGAACGTTAACGATCATTAACCATTAACGATCTTTCCCAAACCAAACGAAAAACGACCCCCTATTCCTACCAATGGCATGCCTAAAAATGAATTTCTTGATGTTACTTCAAATCTTAAAATAAGGAGTAGAGCTTCTGTAAAATCATCTGTAACGGTATCGACTGCCAGTAACTACGCCACATTTGTCATATCTATGTGTACGGAACCTTTCCTATACAAACTAATATATACCATATACCTGCGATGTTGAACTGTGTTTTTTAGTATTAAACTAGCTGTGCCCACGGCTTTGCCTGCCTTGTCAAAATTATTGTTTTTTTTTGCGCGGGTTTCTAATTATTTTTCGAAAATAAAAGTACCCAAGTTACTTCTTGTAACATCAGCTATCTCTCAGTGAAAGTCCCGTCAAAAAAAAGTCCAGCCTTTTCGGATAATAGTAGGAACAAATAGACAGAACGACAAAAATATATGTTATTTTTCTGTGATAAGAACGTGTAAACTTTCATATGCATGTAGTAAAAAGCTGTTATTTTGATATTACAAACAGACGCTTCAATTTTTTTTTTATTTGTAGTATTATAACAATGTATAGCCGCTCGATTGATTCTATGCGCTACAGTCACTTTTTTGTTTTCATTGATCATCGCAACTAACGCTACAGTCACTTTTTTTGTTTTCATCGATCATCGGACCACTCGATAGCGACGTATATTTTGCCACTCGATTTTGATTATTATTGACCTCAATAATCATTCAAATCTAAGCGCGTTTATATAATTATTTTGCTTCGAAACCCACAACATAAACACTTGAAATATGTGCCGTACCTATTTAGCTCCATAAATCACCAGTTTGTTTATCTAAGCGCTCAATGAAGTGGTCATAAAAACTGTTTGTTTACGCAAAGTCGGCGCGGCCAGATGTGTTGCGTAGACCTTCTTTTTTTGTGGGTTGACAATCAGATACCTGTAATCTCGGCACGTACCCAATAAATAACCAGTTTGCCTCCAGATGTGTCACGTCGACCTTCTTTTTTTTGTGGGTTGACCATCAAGTACCTGTAGCCCGATTCCATAACTTGGCTTCAATCGAATTCTCAGTATCGCAACCACTAATGCCTTGCGATAGAGTCGAATTTGCTATGAAAAAAGTGATAATCCGATTGTAACCAAGTTATGTAATTGGGCCACTGTAGCCTCAACGCATATACAATCAATTACCAGTTTGAGGTTAGATGTGTCGCGTCGGCCATATTTTTTTTGGGTTACCAGTTTGGTCCTGCGGTCTTCAGCGCGTGGACAACCGAGCGGATAATATAGATCACATAACCTATGATAAATATGACACTTTAATTGCATATGTTTAGGTACATGTATGCGAATAAGTACCATTTAAAAATAAAGATACGCTGTGGAGCTGTGTAGTATGCATAATCTACGTCGACATCTTTTGACTAGTAATTCGTGAGTTCACATTTTGCAGATAATGCTTTTATTGCGAAAATCTAACCCGCGGAACTTGCGTCTGGCTCAGACTCAAAGTTCGGGGGTTAGCTGCTTGCCTATATCAACGTAATATATTATATTTGTAGTTTCTGTTTCGATTTTAATCTAATGGAAATAAAAATAATGAATAAAAACGGTCATATACTCATTCATCCAATCGTTGGGGATTTTTTTTCATAGAGCAGGCAGCACCGATCTTTACCCTGAAAATTATATCGCCATCTCTATCAAACTGATGCCATGAACTTGAGCGTCGCACGTTAATATGCTTACTAGTTTCAAAGCTACGTCTTCTTAATCACAAAGTGGTTACAAATTATTTTACGCTTGTTAAAGAAGTAGTTTGCACCTCTATTTGTTAACCTCAATGATATTACTAGAAATCACCATCTCCTTATGTAGTTTATGAAAATATAATCTAAGCTGAGGTTCGAATAAAATTAATGTACTTCAATTACACAAAAAAATTATACTTTTATTCGAAAACCACAAAAAGTAATTAATCAAACATATAACACTCAAACACTCTTTAGCTCAACTGTACACTCTTATCAATCATCACTGAATACTCGCTTCGAATCACTTTGATCGTTTCGTTCCGAATGCAAATCAATACTGTACCGTACTGTACTGTATCAATGTTTATACCGTGACGGGAGTTTCCAGAAGGTATTCGTACGTACTCGTATGTACTAGCAGTAGTCGGTAGGTATTTGAACTATCAAGGTCAGCGGCGCCTTTGATGTTGCTGTGCTATATACCTACCACGCGTTCTGGAAACTTCTGCAAGTACCTACGCTCCACTGGTGTGTTCCAGAACGTTCCTGTAGATATTGCGTCATCCGACCACGGTTCCTGGAACATTTTAGTAGCTATAGTTTTTCTAAGAATCGACCGGCGTAACAATATCAAGAAGCGGTTGACCCAAGGTAGTTAGTTATATGTACAAACTAAATTACAAGTTCCTTGGGTTGACTTAACAAACTTTTTTGCTAATTCCCCATAGATAAAAGTCAGCGCCATCTCTTGTATTTCATGTTAACTACAATAATCATCAGGAACGTGTGGTTGATAATGCGAAAAAACCGGACGACGTAACCTTTGAGAAGCGGCTTATTGGAACTGGGACCAAAGATAATGTATACACTAAAAATATTCAATTTTGTAACTTATTAATGTGTATTATTTTCGGAGATCAAACAGCTGATGATGATTAATACAATACCATAGTAATAGAAAATCTAATTTTAACCTTTTCATACAAATTAAGTGAATCAAAAGGTCCAAGATATTTAGGCAGTTCTTTTTCGTTGTAGTGTATGCATACGCTATAAAATACGCATCAAACAGTGTAAAGAATCACCAGGTGTGTTAATCAATGTTTGGGCTTAAAATACGTAAACCTCATTATCTCGGTTCAGACTGAGTTTAGTTGTTTTAGTATTTTTTGTTGGTTACACTGTCTAGAATTGATAATTTCATGTATAAATGATGGTCGCGCGAAAAAATATGCACCATTTACCCTGCAAACATGTAAACCTCATTATCTCGGTTCGGACTGAGTTAAGACGTATACTTGTCTTATTACTTGTTTTGTTTGTTACACTGTTTTAAGTTAATAATAGCACGTATCATTGATGGACGCGAAAAAAGGCACCGATTTCCATACAAAATATCTTAACTTTAATACTCTTTATCTCGGTTCGGACTGAGTTTAGAGGTATACTTGTCATAATATGTTTTGTTTGTTACACTGTAAAAAAATGATACCTAGTTCCATGTTACGTTGATGGCCGCACGAAAAAAGAATTGCGCTACACCACATGCCCTAGCAAAATTGACATTGTCTTTTAAGATGTAGATTTTCATATATAATACTTCTAAATTGTCGTATAGAAGTTAAAATAAAAAAAAAATGTACAATTTTATGACAGTAGGTAAGTACAATTATAATAGTACTATCGAGCCTACGTGATGATGGAGCTAGAAAGCAGGTATGTAAACCTTGCATAGTAGTGCTTGGTAAGTAAACCTACTGAGATTGTGTTATTTTTTACGACGGACTGATAATGAATCTTTCTGGGCTTATGTGAATACTAAGCGTGATCAGATCAAAATCGTATATATTCATTGCTTTTATATGTTTCATGATGCTACTGTCTGATTTCATGACTCCACACTTAATTACACACGGGCTCAGAAGGGAATCTACAAATGAGAAATTTAAAATATTGTATGAGTTTAGAAGATATGAGGGAACTGATAAATAAACTAATTATAGACTGCTGAATCATAATTCTACTTTTTAATCTGTTGAAAAAAATTAAATAATGTATCTAGTAAAATTAAAATTTTGAGACGTCTTTACAAAGTTAAAGCGTTCAACGCCCATGATGTTCATACATACGGTATGCGATTTAACAAGAATATAAAAGTGCCAATCCAAAGCCAAGATAAATATTCAAAATGTTAGCTTCCCGATGATAAGAAATGCCTTTTTTATTGCTTTTTATGAAGGGTTTAGTGCACCCATTTACCAAACAATTGAGTCTTATGTTTTTAGCATTCATGTATGTTTGTATGTATGTGAGTTTCTTTATTCCACCATAGCTTTTAAATGCCTGAATATATTTAGACGTATGGGGTATAGTTAGAATCCTTGCATCTCCCCGAATAACATAGGCTATACTTTTATTGAAACATTCAATATGGCTGTGGTATGGCACCATTTTCAAACTAGAAAAAAAACTTCGATATTTACAATATAGGTATCAAATTGAAGGTATTGATAAGCACATTCTAACAGTATATAATTTTTTGGCAAATGCTCTTTTTTGGCAGGTCTGGCGTGTTTTTTAGCTTTTAAGCTAGTTATGTCACAATAGCTACCGCAGCCGCCCTCCATCACAGTCGCAGACTGACTAGCTCACGTTGGTGTCACGGCAATGAATTTGACACCGACGAATTGGCGACCTTAATCAAATCAAAACAAATCAAAATCAAATCAAATTGTTTATTTGCCAGAACACAATCATATAATAACGATCTTAAAATAAATTATTTTGTTGTAACACTGTATTCAGTCTGCAAGAAAACGTGCAAATGTTTACAATACCTACCTAATTAACTAGTTTAATTATAAATATTATGATTTACAAAAATCTCTAAATTCCTTAACACTATAAAAACAATTGCTGATAAGCCATTCAGTCAAAGATTTTTTAAATTTGTTGTCGTCTAATATTGTCACTAGGTATAATGTTATAAATCGATATGCACATATTATAAACATTTATCTTGTACAAGTCCATAGGGGCAGGAGGTTGATATAATAAGTTGGTAAACTTGGCTCTTTATTGGCGGGTAATTACTTGACTACGTTTCTTAAAAAAAACAGGGTGTTGTTTAGTGAAAACAAATGTCCTTAATGTACATACACGGCAAAGGAAGTATATTGCAAACTTTAAAAAGAGGTCTACAGCTGTCCAAAAACCAAGCCCTATTTATAACCCTAACACATCGCTTTTGTATCTTAAATACTCTGTATAATGGCCGGTTCCTATATCATAAAATGAACCGTTTTCGCTTACTGTCCGTAGGCTTTTGACACAAGCGCTATACAAAAAACGACAAAAAGTAACGAGACGTTGGGAAAATGACTCGATTATTTTTTATAGGAATGGGGGTTTAGTCAACTGAGTTGCCCCACATTAACAGGCCATAGCTAAGCAGTGACGACACATGACCATGGTATGCCATCAATGCAACCACCATAGAAACGGTATGCCTATTTTTTAGGGCAAATACAAAGCGTTCGAGTTTTTTACACAATGAATCAATATGTATTTTGTCAAGAGTCAGTCCTAAAAAAATAAATTTGTCAACGTTTTTAACTACATCAGTAATGTCAAGCGGCAAATGAATTATATGAATTAAATTGAATCAATTTGGTATTATTAATATTAATATTCAAATTATTAGTTTCTATCCAATGGATCACGTCTAATAGAGCTTTATTTACCATTTGCTGAGCATGTTTTTATCGTCACATTTAATAACTATTGTAGTTTCATCTGCAAAAAGTATACATTTACGCGCCGTAGCTTCGGGAAGGTCATTTATATAGACTAAAAAAAGCAATGGCCCCAGTATACTGCTTTCTGGAACTCCAGTATTGTTAATTAATGGCTCTGATCTGAACTTCTCTTTTGTAAGTCTTTTATGAGAATTGGTGACAATTTTTGATATTTCTGTACACTGTTTTCTATTTTCCATATAACTAGCAATTCATTTATAAGCTGGACCACGTATGCCAAATCTAATTTATACAAAAGCATAGAGTGATCAACAAAATCAAAAGCTTTAGTCATATCTAAAAATATTGATATTATCGGAGTACCGTCATTTATATTTTCTGTTATAAATCTTACTAAGTTAAAACATGCAAGTTTAGTCGATCTTCCTTTACAGAAACCGAACTTTTCTTCCCGTAAAACCATAAATTTCGTCAGAAAACTATATAAATTTGACAAGCATTGCCTTTTCTAGGATTTTGGATAGGATTGGGACCATAGTTATGGGACGATAATTATTGGGATCGGATTTATCACCCTTCTTGAACAAAGGTTTAACAATTACCATTTTTAACTGTTCCGAGAATACGCCATCTAAAAATTTCAAATTTATTATGTGTGTAACTGGGTGACATATCCAAGAGGCACAAGTTTTAAATTCTTTAGTGCAAATATCGTCATAACCATCTATTTAGACTAGTGATTAGATTGTACACTTCGCCAGCATCTATGGAGGTTAAAAACATTGTGTTTGTATTTTTATTAACATTATTTAATTTTATATCATTTTTATTAATTTTGTGGTTTAATGTCAAATATTGGGTGAGTATATATCACATTATTTTATTTTATCATTTCAACGTCATTTGCTATTAATTTATTAGAAGTGGATGATGATAGTACATTACTGCCGCGGTCTGTAATGACTGCGTTGCTGACAGCGATGATGATGGTCGAGAGCGTAGCTAAGTTAAGTTCGAGGCCATCACAGCGCGGTCAGCATTGCAGCCCTTGATGGCCAAGCTGGGTCGAGGCCTTTATAGCGCGGACAGCAAGGGCTGCAATGATGGCCAAGCTTGAAGGCCGAGAACTTAACTAAGCAAAGCTTGAGGCCATCATAGCGTGGCCAGCAGGGCAGTCATTGCGGACCAAGGCTTGTATAGTGCTTTACTCAAACAATGCAACAACAACGAAAACAACAACTACAACGACAAAGACAACAACAACAGAAACAGAAACAGTAACAGAAACAGAAACAGAAACAGAAACAGAAACAGAAACAGAAACAGAAACAGAAACAGAAACAGAAACAGAAACAGAAACAGAAACAGAAACAGAAACAGAAACAGAAACAGAAACAGAAACAGAAACAGAAACAGAAACATAAACATAAACATAAACATAAACATAAACATAAACATAAACATAAACATAAACATAAACATAAACATAAACATAAACATAAACATAAGCATAAGCATAAGCATAAGCATAAGCATAAGCATAAGCATAAGCATAAGCATAAGCATAAGCATAAGCATAAGCATAAGCATAAGCATAAGCATAAGCATAAGCATAAGCATAAGCATAAGCATAAGCATAAGCATAAGCATAAGCATAAGCATAAGCATAAGCATAAGCATAAGCATAAGCATAAGCATAAGCATAAGCATAAGCATAAGCATAAGCATAAGCATAAGCATAAGCATAAGCATAAGCATAAGCATAAGCATAAGCATAAGCATAAGCATAAGCATAAGCATAAGCATAAGCATAAGCATAAGCATAAGCATAAGCATAAGCATAAGCATAAGCATAAGCATAAGCATAAGCATAAGCATAAGCATAAGCATAAGCATAAGCATAAGCATAAGCATAAGCATAAGCATAAGCATAAGCATAAGCATAAGCATAAGCATAAGCATAAGCATAAGCATAAGCATAAGCATAAGCATAAGCATAAGCATAAGCATAAGCATAAGCATAAGCATAAGCATAAACATAAACATAAACATAAACATAAACATAAACAGAAACAGAAACAACAACAACAATCACGATCACATCAGCTTTCAAACAGGAAAAAAAACATCAAAATCGGTCCATTCGTCTGGGAGCTACAACACCTCTCTTTCCGCGTTCGGGGTTAACGAACCCACGGAATAAATAATAGTGATGCGACAAAAGACGACAATAATGGATTTTCAAAGGAAATTGCTGGCCGCAAAACACGACAATAATGAAATTCCATACAACTTTGCTGGCGCCTATTCAAGCAGCGCGGCAAGGTCGGGTTTGCACAAAGAAGGTTGTTGAAATAATGATCACATTACTAGTATTGTTTGAGTAAAATATCATTCCATATGGCTTTGCCTTTGTTCTTATTGTTTTTCATACGTCTAGCATCATAATTGTGAAAACTAGCCACAGAGGCCATAACCAAGAAGTTACGCACATATTTAGCGATTTACTGAGTTTGTTTTGACTGGTCCTGGCAGAACAGAGAGTTTGCGCGAATAAAGCTTGGGTGAGCGGCTTTTAGAATGTTGGACGACATTCGGAGGGCAAATTCGGTTCTAGACTCCACACCAATGACTTTTTTAAGTTATGTGCGGTTTTCCATCGCTCCGTGCTTTGGAAGGCACGTTAAGCTGTCGGTCCCGGCTGTTATTGATTAGTAGCAGTCATTAAACCATGTCAGAGGCTATCGGGCGGACTGACAAACTCTGACACCAGAGGCCAGCACTACCTCATACGACAAATAAACAAACAAAGTTCATTGCCAAAGACAAAAGTCTATTTAGGAGGCCTATTACATTTTTCCATGAAAAAAGCAACGAAATGCAGATTTTTGGCGATCTTATTCTAAGAAATAGAAACATCTACAGAAATTTGAATTTCGGAATTACATAGATCGGTCTTCTGTATTCTCAAAATTTGCCAAAACTCAACATGTCAACTACTGCCACACATGTACCACATGTACCACATTCTATCTTCAAAAGTAGTTTTTCGTAAAACGATCGGGTGAAAAACTTTGAGATCGTTTTACGCTGAATTACTAACATAAAATTTAAAAATGACATTTATTTATTGTGTATTTGTATTCTAGATAGCGGCTTTATTTTTTCTTTTTCTTTCATAAAATTCGAGTTAAATATTACACTCATTTTCTAACCAAATTCTTGCCATTTTCTCCTAAATAAAATAAAATATCTTAACTAGAAATATCCTACATTAAAGTTCAAACTTTTCCCATCACCATTAAATTAAAATATGGGCACCATCGACCCTATTAAACAAAGGAGAACGGAGCAACTTAGAACTTCATGTAAACTACACCCGGACTAGATACAACTACAGAAAAACACACCCACACATCTAAATTTGCATTGTCGTACACTTCATGCACCAACAACAAAGATAGAGAGACATACGCAGATAGTAGCGCAAAAGAGATAACAAAATTAATACTCGAACCAATACGATTCGGGTATAGGGTAATTTCGTCTTAGTCTATGAGAATGATGTATTTTATTTATTTTTTAATGATGTATATATTTCTGTGAGAATAATGTACGATAATGTGTTTGCTTGTTTTCTTTTGTAAGCATTACTTTGACCTAAATCTGTTCTTTTATCATTTTTTCATTTTGACATTTGTAATTATTATTATTCTTGACTAATTGTAATTGGTTTTAGAATTATTTTGACATGTTTTTTTTTCACATTTATAATTAACTTTAATTAATGTAATTGGTGTTAGCCGTATTAATTAAATAAATAAATAAATAGTCAGTAAACAAAAAGTAATTAAGGAACCGTCAGCAAATAAATTTCAATGAAATAAAATAATATTAGCTTAATATTTTAGTTCATTGAAATAAAATATCAAGCTAATAATATAAACGATTTCGAGATCATAGAGCAAATAAAATATTACCTTTATTTTCTCTATGATCTCGCTCGTATATCATCGAGATGATAAGTAGCGTTTTGGGCTGTTTCGATCGCCATTTTTGACACTAATGATCCATTTCCAGACCGAATGAAAAACGACCCTAAAGCGTAGTATATAAAGGCGCTTTTCCGATGTCAAATTAAACTGTCATGTCTAAAGCGAACCCTGATCGAAACAGAATTAGAGTTTTTAACTGTTATTTTCGATCATTTAGCATCAAAACGAACAGCCCCATGGTACGGTATATATATATATATATATATATATATATATATATATGATCAGTGGCCCAATTCCATAACTTGGCTACAATCGGATTATCACTTTTTTCATAGCAAATTCGACTCTATCGCAAGGCATTAGTGGTTGCGATACTGAGAATTCGATTGAAGCCAAGTTATGGAATCGGGCTGCTGGAATTTAGTGTTGTTGGAATTTAGTGCCCTTTCTTCTTGCACAGATGACATATTACCACTTTCTTGGTTTTGTCACTCTTTGACATAAGTTCTGAGTCGTCTTCTGCTGTGTTCTTCCTCATACTTTCTTTTAACAACGCTGCCATGTCAGTTTCTGTCGATATTTTAATGCTCGAATGCTCTAACGTCATCACTAAGAAATTGAAGGCATCTGTCAAACCCGCCAGCATTATAATCCCGACGAACTCATCATCTAGACCAGCTTTTATGCTTATTAACGCCTGACTCGTGGTCTGAATGTCATTCAAGTACTCTTCCATAGTGTTGAACATCGTTAGTTTGACGTTGAATAGCTTCCGCAACAGATAAAGCCGCCGCAGTAGTCCTCCGTCAGCATAAGCTCGCTTCAGCGCCAGCCAAGTATCTCTCGATGTATTGACATGCATTATCATGGGATATATCTTCTCCGTGCACATGAGGCAAATTTTACTTCTAGCTTTGGCATCTCTTTTCTTTGCCTCCACTGAATCTAGCTTAAAATTTTCACTAATACACTCCCACAAATCCACATCTGTCAGAAACATTTCCATGGCAAAGGCCCATTTGCCATAGTTGGCCTGGCCAGAAAGTTTCTCAAAACTACTAACATTGGTAGCACCTTGCATTTTTGCAATTCGAGATCAGATACTCCAAATCACCTGAAAAGGAACCAGAATGGTTCTGGGCCCGTAACCTAATGGACTTTTGGTGAGAATAAATGTAGGTTATCCATTTTCAGAGGGTATTATTTAATTAGCACACAATAAAGAAAATTATATTTGAACACAACATTGTTTTACTTCTGTAGACATATATAGACAGCTAATAACAAAACAGTTGCTAAGTAACAATTGTCGATGATACTCTCTCTCACTTGACAGAGGAGGTCCTATATTACATCAACAACGTATTGATGAATTTGCAAGATTGAAACCGATATGATTAATATTGCATAATAGCACTGCAGTTCACTTATCCCCTACAAACCGTGCGTTTGAGATGATGAGATGGCGTTGTGGGCAGTATCGAAATGTACATTGTTAACAAGCCGTTCGCTTTGAACATTTTCAACACTTGACATTTTTGCAACTTTTGTCATTACCTATCGTAATGACAAAAGTTAAAGTTAACGTTTATGCGTAACGGAATAAAGTCGATTTTCCTATGTCACCAAGTCATACAAACATGCAACACGAATGGTAATCGAAAACGTTCAGAACGCTACTTTCACCCGCAAATGTCGAAAGCGAACGCCAAATGTGATCATATATAGCGTTTTAACAGTTATTTCCGCCATTTGCTACAAAACGAACGGCACGTTATTTTGTGGTAGTCTGTGGTAGATATCTCTAATCTCTAATCTTTGTTTTAACCCTAACTTAATCACTAATCTGTGGTTTGTAGTTCATTTTTAAGTAGTATCTCTACCTAGTCTGTGGTTCATTTCATTTTCTTTTGTTTGTAGGAGGTGTAAAACCGGTGTTTTGTAATTTACGTAAAAAACAGGTAAATTTACATACAATAAAGCATTAGAATCTTAAAATAAATCACAATAAAATTAACACCGATCTCTATCAAGACCTGCAGTTAAAATTTCATGGTCGATTTTAAAATTACCACATGGGCATCAACGAACGAATTTTGAAGCTTGTTTTTTGACAATTTATTTCTCAACAGCCAGAAATGAAATTGGTTTTGTCTTTCTATTAGTTTATCAAGAAGTAGTCTAGGAACAAACGTAAGTTCGTTATTTTCTCGAATCAACAGTAAAAAACTATGAAGTAAACCAAAAGTTAAATACGCGCATAAATCATTCATGTGGCCAAACAAAATTCGGCTTCACTTTCAAATTATCCGAGGTCAATTTATATTACTAACTTTAATGATTTTTCTCAATTTTATGTATTAAAAGAATCACTAGTAAGTGCTTCGCAACTTAGCTTGCTCTACATAATTATATCCATACATTATTGTAGCCAAGATACAGACAGACAGAGAGACATATAAGAAAAAAAATACATTTTTGGCTTCAGTACGGAACAAAGAACAGCCTCCAAAAAAAAAAATTAAGTATAGATTAAAATTTAATTTATAAAATTAATTTGTTCTTTAGATATTTGTCAGTGAAGTATATTATTTTTCCCTAATTTTTCTGTCACAACTAGTAATCCACGACATTTAATATCTTCAGCCTATATCAACCCATTTTAAACTTTCAAGTTAATTTTTGAAACAATAGGAAAACAATTAATGTATGTCTAATAATTTTACTAAATGAAAAATTTGAACTACGGACAGGGTTCAAACCTGCATCATTCTGTGCCTCTGCGCGGGCACATGCCTTTTCCAAGTTCGGCTACCGTGACAGGTACTCCATGTTTCAAATTTTAAATTTAAATAATAATTTTTAATATCATGCTCTAAATTAATGTATGTGCTGGGCCCTATTTCATAAAATGACAAATCACAATAAAATACAAATGTCAGTTGAATACGCCAAACCTGCGTTACATATATCAAACAATCACAACATTTTGGTAGTTTGACTGACATTTGTCAGTGTACTATAGTTTTATGAAATAGGGCTTCGTTACTTGTGGAATGTGAACAATTATAACCAAAAACGAAAATATTTTAGTGTAGGTTTTCTAATAATCCATGGGCTTTTTGTATTCCTTTTGCTGTAGTTTTTTCTGCTGCTATTTTACTGCTGCCATCTACAAAACACACAAAAAGCTTAAACTCACAAGAATCGAGTTGTGACTGACTACATTGTGACGGACACTACAAACTCACAAGAATCGAGTTGTGACTGACTACATTGTGACGGACACTACAAACTCACAAGAATCGAGTTGTGACTGACTACATTGTGACGGACACTACAAACTCACAAGAATCGAGTTGTGACTGACTACATTGTGACGGACACTACAAACTCACAAGAATCGAGTTGTGACTGACTACATTGTGACGGACACTACAAACTCACAAGAATCGAGTTGTGACTGACTACATTGTGACGGACACTACAAACTCACAAGAATCGAGTTGTGACTGACTACATTGTGACGGACACTAGAAACTAGTTAACATCATTGTACGATAAAATAATAACAACAATTTTCTCTCTGTTTTTTTCTTTAACTGACACTGTCTTAACTTTTTAGTAATTTCGAGTTATTATCTCCGCAATAAATAGCCTGTACTTAAATTTCAAACTGTTTATAGGTAAAGGATTATCTAAACTATAAATATTATTAAATTGGTATTATAATTCGAAATACTTTCCTTTAAAATGAGTTTCAAACTTAACCACAATCTCAAATACACTTTACTCTCGTTACTCACGACGCCATTTCAAATTCCTTAAACCAAATTTTTTCCTTTAGAAAAATATATAACACTAGCTGATGCCCGCGGCTTCGCACGTGTGGTCATTTCTCTAGGTTAAAAGTACTATTATTATGTGCTATTTCAGGACCTAAAATACTAATATACCAACATTTGATCAAAATTCCTTCTGCTGACAATGTTATTTTTATTGATTACTCAGCTTCTACTCATCGAATTGAGATACCACGTACCCCAGTTTTTAAGTCAAACCCTAAGCTATCCAACAGTGAAAACCGCATAGCAATCGGTCCAGTAGTTTTTACGTGATGCGTGGACAAACAGACAGACACAAATGTTAAAAATGTTATATTCTTGTTCAGTAGCTATTTTTAATTAATTTATACTATACTATTTCGTTCTTATTGCTTTATTATAAGTATAGATTGTAATGATTAATTTTTGACTTATCAAAAATGTCTCATTTCGAGATGAAGCACCGTTACTCTGCTTACAAATGCCTATTCTCTTGTCACCAGCGATATGACAGCACGGGGTAGGGTTAACAGCTCTGCTGACTGGGATCCCATGCAAGATGACAACAATGCTGTGTACAACACACAATACCAGGATAATGACACCAGGTTAGTGAGAACAGTATCCTGGACAGACTGACCATCGCCAGATGTCTATGAACTCATAATCCAATGTACAGCAGTCGCAGCCAATGTATATGTTTGTGAAGTTAGGCTCTGTGACGCATGCGCAGGTACTGCTGTGGGGATAAAATAGCATAAAGTAAAAGCGAGATAGAATATGCGAAAAACGTAAGCGAGTGAGCGAGGCTGTTATACAATGCTGTCTTCACCTTCAACATTGGAATTGCGCCTGAAAAATAGTAGTTTGCGCAGCCACTAGCAGATAACTTCCGAGACACATACTTTCGCTGCGCGTACTATATAAAATCTTTCATAGTAGTAGTTTTCACCTTACACATACACATCAACGTTTTTAATCAATAATAAATTTCTTATGTACTTAGTTACAAATGAGTCGAGAAAAGAAAACCATATACTTGAAACAAATGTTCGATGTTTAGTACACATTATTTCACATCACATAACACTCAGAGCGAAATTGAAATTAGGAATATATAACTTAAACACTAATCTTGAATTACAGTGATTCAAAATTATCACCTTTAAGTTAAAATTTTGAAATGTTTTCAATTAGTGGTCGCGACGCCCTCACTCCCCTGGACCACAGAAAGCTTTATGTCACTAACCTGCCGGCCGGGCTCAGCGAGCAGGGGCTCAAGTCGGCCTTCGAGAAGTATGGCCAGCTGGAACAGACGTTCCTGAGCAAAGACCCCAACAAGAAGTACGCCATCATCAGATACGAGACCGCAGCGTGAGTACGCACTCGGAGTTTTACTAGTGACGCAGTTTACTGTTAGAACCATAAGTACAAGGATGTTTAAAAAAAAGACGTGAAGTACCCAAGATATGCCGATCCGCTCGCACCATTGATCTCTACAGTACTTTCGTTTGTGCCGATCCAAAGCGCCCCTCCGAGCGTCCATGGAACTAAAATTGACATTGTTTCATCTCCTGACGTTAGTCACACAATAAATGGGCCTGTTCACATAAACGTTCGAGGACGCACGGATCACCCGCGCGTACACTCGAAATCGTTCACAACGTCGTCTGGGCGTTCGCCTGGGTCATCCGAAAAAAAGTAGTGGAGGGGAGGAATAGTATGAAACTGACAGTTGTCAGTTGTATGAGGACGTCCAAAGTCGGTCACGATCTCCGGATGATCGAGCGATAATCGCACGGATGATTCGAGCGTGTAGGTGAACACAGCCAATACTAGTATTAGTTAGTTCCGTGGACGCTCACTACTGCCATATAATGCTATCAGCGCCAAAATGGCGATAATCAAATGCGCTCATTGCGACGTTCGTCACCAGCCTGTCTAGAGTTCGGAGTAATGTGCAGTTGTCTATGGCTCGCACGCACAAGCTTCACATACACACGTACACCATGTTATGCCTGTCTGTCGCCACATCGCAACTAGACCTTCCGTGTCAGTCGTGTTAATTCTTTTAATTTCAGAAAGTCTTTTGTGTGAAATTGTGTAAAATTTTCCGTTTTTTCCATTCTGTCCTACTAGAAGTTCGACAGATTGTCGAACTTCTGTGAACTGTTTGGACAAAAATATTCCAATTTTTTAAGACTTTTTGCTTATTCCTACGAATAAGTAATAAGTCTATTTATTCGTAGACTTATTCGAACATTTTGGACACGCAAATTTTATTCCAGATAGAACTACAGGTAGTAGGTACAGTAAAAACAAAAATGTACTTAATACATAATTTATAATAAATATCTATAAATAGATATCTTAATTTATTAATATTCTACAACTCAACGGCATTATTTTCACATTATTACCATTATTTTCACACTTTTTAACTCACTTTTTTTTCAGAACAACAGTTTGTACACAATTGTGTACAAACAGCTGTCATTAGTGAACTCTTTTTTTAAAATACTTTTGCGTAAATCTTATTGAAAGTGAATTAGAAGCTTCTTGGGTGTGGACTTTCCGAGAATAAGCATAGCCGGGTTTTAATAATGGGCGATTCACACGATCGCCACCTTAGATCCACCGGTGCCCTAACCCTTTGTACTCCAAAGCACAGAACCTCTTTCAAAGGTAACTCTTTCGAAGTCGCCGTAGTCCGTTTGTGGAATATGCTACCTGTAAAAACAAGGAACGATTGGTCTCGTGGCTAGATATCCTAGGTACTAAATAGAACGGTCGCGGGTTCGAATTCTGCAAGGTGCAATCATTTGTGTGATGAGCAGAAATGTTTGTTTCCGAGTCATGGATGTAATATTCTTATCTATGTATGTTTATCCGTTATCTAGTGCCCATAGCACAGGTTATCCTAGTTTGGGGCTAGATAATTGGTGTGGAAATGTCCCGAATATATTTATTTATTTATCCAAAGTTGTTTTCAAGAAGTTGGTCAGAGATCATTATTTTAAAGCTTCATCTACTTAGCTGTTTATCACTATCACTCCATTATCACTACTTTTATAACGTCACCTTTATTATATTTAATTATATAGACAGAAATTATATGTATTATGTTATTATATGTATTAGATTATTTTATTCAATATATATATATATTGTATGTTGTATTCTTATAAATATTTTGCAATTTTTATTAACTTATTTTATTATTTCATTTTTTGCACGTCTACAACCTCTGTCTCATTGCATTGTTTGGTTGACTGGTAGTAGGCTTTTAGTATTAAGTCCGCCATTTGTACACTTTTAATTGTGCAATAAAGTATAAATAAATAAATAGCCTTAGTCAACATTGTAGTGGCGTTTGTGTAGCATGTGTTAGCATTGACTCTCCTTCGCGCTAAATTCTGCGTAAATAAGTATCTATGTTTGTTGTTGATGCACATGTTTTTTTCTCGCAGGTTAATGCAAATGTGACTTGAAGCAAGGTATTTTTTATTGTTTTTTTTTAAATTATGTTTATTTTTACAGTGAAGCAAGAGTGGCAATGATGAAGTTGAACAGAACGGAACCGCTGCAATTGAACGTCAACTTAGCTCATGTAAGTTAGTTAGGATACTAAGAAAAACTGGCCAAGTGCGGACATGCATCGAATAAGGGCTCCTAAGCTACCAAACTGTGAAAACCGCACTGCAATTGGTCCAGTATTTTTAAAGTTATATGCCAAAAAAGTGGGTTTTACTGTTGGATTATGTCTCTCACTAAGGAATTTATTCAGAGTTGACGCGGGCATGAAATGCGTTATCTTGGTCGTCTATATCTCGTAAACTAGTACAGTAGTCGTAGCGTATCTTTGTTGTTCTGAAGTTATCTGCAAGTCGCTGCGCAAACTGCTATTTTTCAGGCGCAATTTCAATGTTGAAGATGAAGACAGCATTGTATAACTGCCTCGCTCATTAGCTTACGTTTTACGCATATTCAATCTCGCTTTTACTCCTTACTTAAAAATTATCCGCGATCCATGGAAGGTCCGATACAAAATCACGCTGACAGTGGCTGACAGCACTGTGAGCTGTCAAAATCGCAATTTTTTATTCTGACCGCAGTTATTTCCGTCAACGCTTTTGAGCAATGAAATTCGATTCGGACCGTGGCCTAAGTTGCACTATCTAGACTACCATCGCTCTAGTAAAAGTGTGCGGTCGAGATCGTCCGACTTCACAGAATTAATAATAGTACCTACCTGAAACGTGTCGCGGTCCATTTGTAGCCTAGTGAATACGAGGCTTTATAAAACGAATTGGCACATGAAAGGGAATTTTTACTTTTTAAACTCGAAGACATAGAGAAGATAATATGTTTTTGTTTAAAGTAAAGAGGCTATGTTAGCGTGAAGGGCGCGCCGCGACAAACGTCTCCATGTACAGTGTACATGTTCATGCAAAGCAACAAACGACCCTTCCTAAGATGAAATCATCTGTAGGTATATCCCATTATAAGGTATATTCTAAAGAGTTACGAATGACGTTTAGAGCTTTTAAAATAGCTATCTTCATCTTCAGCCCGTGTCAGTCCACTGCTGGACCCTCCCAAAGCACGCCACTGAGCCTGATCTTCGGCTCTTCTCTTCCAACTACTGCCATCCACTTTGCGTATATCGTCGCTCCACCTAGTTGGAAGACGTCCTACACTACGTTTACTGAGGTTCTTCTGCGGGTCTCTCTCTCGAAGTTGTTTTTATCTAGTTGCAAAGTTTGCCCCAGATAAACATACTCTTGAGCAACTTCTAGAGCAGTCCCGTTAACAGCAATTGGTTCCGGAATAACATGTTCGTTGAACATAACCTTGGGTTTGTCCAAGTTCGTTCGGATACCAATGCGTTGAGACTAGAGAATGCAATTTCGACTCGAGATCGCAAATACGCTAGAGATCTCGCGAGATTAGAAATTATTCTCGCGAGTATTTTCGAGACATCGATTAGTTTTCAAAAAAATATTGTTGTATTCAGATGACTAAAAATCGATGAAAACTGCTTGGTTGTGATACTTATGATTATGGGGTTAACTAAGATAAAATATTAATAGAAAAAAAAATATCTTAATTTTTCACTTAGTAATTAGGTACCCGTATTTTTCGGAAATCATTAAAAACAATAAAATAACACTGTCAGTCAAATGCGGAATAAGTCTAGTTCTAGAGGTGATTTAGGAAAAAGCTTCATATAAAACAAAGAGCATTGAGAGTGCTGTCTAATAGTCGCCATGTACCCAACAGCTGAACATGCCCTCTCTGATTCAACACTGGTTGGCACCAGCAATTATAAGCGAACTGTAAAAAACTACCCCTTATTCCTCCACACTCATATAGATCCATCTCTTTCTTTATGAGTCTAAACCTATTTAAACTAATAGGATACACGCAAAATATGACTTATCCACTCGATGCGCATCGCTCGCGCACCGAGTGGACGTGTGTAGCGTCGCTGAATATTTGGTCTGAGGTCGCTGACTAATGCCGCCCAATCCCGTCAATCTCGAGCGAGATCTCGTCATATTATGCTTCGGGATTGATCTCGAAAAATGACACGAGATGAGATCTCGTGAGATAGAGATCCCTCAATCTAGAGATCGGGATTGTATTCCCTAGTTGAGACGAGTCAACTAGGCTATGAATGTGACGAATAGGAGAATTATCTATATATACGAGTATGTGCAATTTGTGCGTTTATTAAGACAACGTATCGTTCGAGTATACAACAGGCGACACTGGGTTTCATACAACTTTCCCACTTCGGTGTCAAAGTATAATGCGTTATTGTTTTGGTCTGTTTATAACATTTTATTTCTCCTTGTTCAGGCACAAAGGCAACACAACTTATATTCCTACTATGTTATGTTGCCTTTGTTTACTGAAATGAATGCTCCTAAGTTATTGATATAAATACCTGTTTTCACAGTTTGAAAGTGGCACCATTGTCTACAATTAAACAAAATAAGCTGTCCTAAAGACGAGTTATGTACGGACAGCAACGAAAATTACCAAGCTATTATTTTACTTACTAGCTGCTTCCCTTGTGTTTTCCCTCGTGATCATGTTTATGGGATAAAAAGTATCATTCTTATGTGTTATTCTTATATGTCAGTATACCTAGATATTCATTATAAAATTACCAATCCATACCTATAATAAAGCAGTAAGTACTTACCAAAAAGTCTGTACAGTGAATATCATTAAAAAATGGGGCTAGGGACTTAAAAATAAACTACTTAACAGTTTTTTTTAAATCGTGTCTGTCTGATTATCTGTTCGCGCATCACGTAAAAACTTCTAGACTAGTTGGATAGCTTCGGCTTAGACTTATCAACTGTTGTACTCGCTATCTCAAGCCGATGCGTAGAAGCCGAGCATTCGACAAAAACCATTTGACGCCTCAGTGAATTTTGAGTATTGGTATTATAGGTCCTGGAATAGCACATAGGGTAATCATAACCCTCAGTAAAACCACGCGGGCACAGCTAGTACCTACATAATTACATCAAATTGCATCACAAAAACAATTCTGCATCAAATATTTTTTATATACATGCTCGGCGTGAAAAAACATTTCCGTCACTCGTGTAGTTTTTACTTCATGGTAAAACAAACAGAGAGTCCATTTTTTAAAATGTTATTTTCGTTTTTTCAGTACCTTATTTGAAAGAAAGAAAGAAAGAAAAAGAAAGAATATATTTTTATTTATAACTAAATACATACATACTAATTTGTATTATAATAAAAGAGTTAAGTATATAAAAAGTATTAAAAACAATATGTTGCATTTTGGATACAAAATAAGGGCACAACTCAGCATTATTGTGTTATTTTCAGTGGCACCCCTCGCAGCGACGAGATACACGAAATTGATCGACAAAAAATATGTTGTAGATAGGTTTGACTAATGAATGACAAAGATTTGTCAAATAAATTATAAGATACAAAAAAAAAACAAATTGTAAGTCACATAAATATTGCAGTAATTAAATTTAGAGTAGAAGATACAAAATGACACAAGAATAATAATGTTTCTTCCGGGCGAGTTTACACTACCAGGCTGACATTTGTTGAGAAAGTAACATTAATTTCAATTTCAATCTAAAAGTAGTTTATGACATAGATTTTCTTATAGTCGTATTTAAAGTCCCATAGACTAATTTATTTATAAACCTTCATAACTTATTAAACATTGCATGTGTAAGAAAAATGAAAGCTTGGACGGAGATGTTCACCAGCTTTCGTTGCTGACTGTGCCTACACGTGTAGGTCCCTTATCAGATAAATAAAAGACTGCATTGAATATGTACAGAAGTTGGACATTGTACAATGACCACCGTTTTATCTTTTGTAAAGGCAAAAACTAAGGGGCAGAGCAACAATGATTCTCAGAACGTGAACGGTAGCAGAGACCGTGGGCAGAGAGATAGCGGCAGTTTTGTGAGCAGCAGACTGGAAAGAAGACCTCGGTTAGTTATTTATTTTGCTATTTTTTCGTAGGCTGAATAATCATGTACATTTGCCAATTTCCATTTGATTTTTAGCCTGTGTTAGGCCTCATTTAGACACTCGCCGAGCACAGACGAATAGGCACGAAAACGAGTATGTCAACACCTTATTTAGGTGTATTCGGTACTCGTCGCGAATACTCGTCCGTTCTCCGCGCTGAGGAATATAGTTCGATGAACGAATGCCCCAAAAGGGGGTGTAGATTGCGTGAACAGATACCTGAGCGATTCCTTCAGAAACTTGTTCAGGGTACATAGGGAGTCAACATACTAAAAGTTTTCGAGCTTTGTAAAAGTTGAGTTTTTAGATAGCTAATTTTCATTTCAGGTAATCACGCTGAATAACTTATATATTCCCTTTTCCGAAGCTTGTAGCTCAAAAACGGTTGAAAAGTCAGAAAAAGTGTATAGAATAAATAACCTGAACATGTTTCTGAAGAAATCGCTTAAGTTCCTGCTCACGCACGCTAAAAGTTATTTATTTACTGGACTATTATTCGGATGTATTCGTGGGCGGTGTTTACATATTCGTCATTGTTCAGTTGACTCCTGCCTGAACTTTGTCACAAGCGGTCGTTTCAAGCGGTTTATTTTTTTGCAATGGATTGGACGCACGAACAAGAAAAAAAAAAAACAAAGATACTATAAAGTTTACCAAGGACCCCGAGATATGAGATCCTAAACATCGGTTGCACACAGATATAAAAGACATTATTGATGCTTGGAAGTATTATGTCAAACTTGTAATTTTGATACAGTAAAAAATCAATGACGTTGTATTATTTTATGAAATAGTTTATTCACATGTTTTGGCTGCGGTTCATGGCTGTCATCCACCATCTTCGTCGCCGTCTTTTCTTCCTTGTTACCCGACTATGGCGAAGCAAGGGCAGGGTAATGAATTTAACAGTCTATGTATGTATTATTTGTATGTGGATTTTCCACCATAGCGTCACCCTATGGTCCGATTTTGACAAGCGAGGTGTCAATCGATTCGTCTTCATTGCAAGAGTGTCCTAAGCTATTTTTTATCCGACCGTAGTTGGGCTTTAGTTTTTGAACTTAAGTCTTGTTTCTTTTGTTAAAAGTAGATACACATTAACCCTGCGTTCGAGGTAATGAGATGGCGTTGTGGGCAGTTTCGAAATGTACATTTTTAACAAGCCATTTTCTTTAAACATTTTCAACACTTGTCATTTTTGCTACTTTTGACACTAACCTTTCCAAACAATGAAAAACGACCCTATCCCTGACGGAATAAAGTCGATTTTCCTATGTCCACATGTCATTGTAACTTGCAAAACGAACGGTGATCTAAAACGTTCAGAACGCTAATTTCGTCCACAAATGGCCAAAGGCTTTAGCATTTTTAACTGTGATTTCCGCCAATTGTTACAAAAGGAACGGTCCCTATATAGACGTATAGTCGTAGCAGCAAATCGCACGTCATCCTTGTGTGAAAGTTCTAAGTTCACTGAATATAGACGAATATATAAACGGGTGTTTACGTGGTCGTATTCGTGCACAAATTATTCAGCGAATTGCTCGCTGATAATCTAAATGAGGCATTATATTGTTAACATCATCAGCCATATTGCGCATGCTTGAACCGCATGACTGCTGTTCTGAATTCAAATGTTATCATAGATAACTGCATGTTATTTCATAAGTTATGAAAAAGTATGAGGGTTTTTGTTGTATAAGTACCTATATACAAATTGGAAATCTGTCCAAGGTTTTTGAATATTTTTTGTAGTAACTATCATACATATTAAAATTACACCAAAATAATTTTAATATACCTTATTGTTTCCGCCCGATTACGCACGCATGTACATAGTACACATTCGCGCAGCGGAAAATAAAACATAAGAAAATTATTTTGGTGCAATAAATTTAGTGATGCAACGAATACGAATACGAATATTCGTATTCGCCGAATAGTAGACATTTACCGAATATTCGTATTCGGCGAATACTAATACGAATATTTTAAAACTAATATTTTACGTACAAACTCAACTCTAATTACTGGCAGACTTGAAAAACGCGCGTGTAAAAATACGCACGTGTGCAGAGGGCCTTAACCGCAACGACGACGCAACGGAGGACTCCCCGGCCATAGTTTGTACAGTACCGCAGCTCCGGGAGTTTCCCTATCATTACAATTACGAACCATTGATTGATTGATTCATTTCTTTCACTTCATTTGTTAGTCGAAAGCAGAAGTCAAGCAAGAGAGTATTGTTTTATTTATTTTCTGAGGTTGCTGCGAAGTAAAAGAAGTTAAAGTTGAATTGAAAATGTCTTCTCGTAAACGAGATCAAAGTGACATATGGAAACACTTCGATAAATTACCGAGTAAGACCGAGTAAGTAGTTATATGGTCTGTATTTCTTTGGTATCAACAAAAGGTAGGATAGTAAGTAAGTAACTTAGACGAACGTTGGTAGTTAATGGCTGCGTCAATGTAGTACTAGACTTTGCCCGCGACTTCGTCCGCGCAAACATCGGTTTTACTTTCACATGTAATATTATAGTGGGATAGGATTTTAAATTGTGTTGTTTTTATTTTAGACAATGAAAGCAAAGCTAGATGCAGATATTGTGCTTGTGAATTGTCTCGGGGAGGGAAAAATGCATATATTAAAGGAATTACTACGACCGCACTGTGGACTCATGTGAAGAGATTTCACGAAAATGAGCTTGCTGCCAGTATAAGTACTGTAGACGAAACAAGCACTGAAGTTGAAGTAACTCCAGCGAAGAAACAAGCGTCCTTAAAGGAAATATGGGAAAAGCGAACTACGTATGAAACGGGTGATCCTCGGGCTGTCAAAATCACATATTTGATTGCTGAACAAGTTTGTCTAGACATGGAGCCCCTGAATTTGGTAAATAAACAGGGATACCGTCGTTTGCTCAGTGAACTAGCTCCAAGGTTTGTTTGCTTTTATTAAAATGCTATACATTTGTTCATTCATACATATCAGTGGGATTTTCTTTCAACTTTCACAAAACCCTTTTTAATTCCTGACTGCTATTTTTTTTACAGATATAATATTATATCTAGAACCCACCTTACAGAAAAAATTCTGCCGGGTATTAATGATTGTGTTAAAATGAAATTGAAGGAGCAGTTAACAAAGACCCCATATCTCTCTGTCACAACAGACATGTGGACCAGTGACGCTTCCTCACAAGTCAATGATTTTATAAGTCTTACTGGACATGGTGTCAATGAAGATTTCCAGCTCAAATCTTATTGTCTGGAAGTGTTTCCCTTTGAAGGTGACTCACATTCAGGAGAAAATATTGCCCACAATATGCATATGATGTTTCTGGAATGGCAGCTATTGGGTAAAGTTGCAGCAGTTGTAACGGACAACGCACGGAATATGGTTAAAGCAAATGATGAGCTTGATCTTAGTATTAAACATATTTCTTGTTTGGTACACAGCATCCAATTAGCGCTGAAAAAAAGTTTATTTGGTCAAGAACGCTTGACCGAAATGTTAACCACATGCAGGGGAGTTATTACTCATTTTAATCACTCAACTTCCGCACTCAAACAACTGAAAGATTCTCAACAAGCTAACAATATACCGAAACATGTTTTGTTTCAAGATGTTGAAACTAGATGGGACTCAACATATCAGATGTTGAAGAGATTACATGAACAACGCATAGCGATTCAAGATGTTTTACCATCTCTACCAAATTGTCGGCATGAAATCACAGCAAGGCAATGGGCTCTTATGAGCCAAATCATTGATATTCTGGCCAATTTTGAAGAAGCTACTAAAGAGCTAAGCAAAGAATCAACGACGTTATCTCAAGCAATCCCAATAATACGAAGTCTAAAATCTTGCCTCAATAAAATTTCAAATGATCCTTCTTCTCATCCTGATGTAAATGATCTGGCAAACTCCCTATTCAGTGGACTTTCGAATAGAATTGCCTTTATGGAAAGTGATGAAACTTATCTATTAGCAACGATCCTTGACCCACGGTTCAAAACAAGGATTTTCAGCTCAACAGTGGTCGCTGAAACCGCTCGATCAGTTCTTAACGCTGCTTTTGATGGCAGAGAGGCCGTAAGACCGACAAGACCTCCAGAAGAACCTCAACCGTCGACAAGTAGAGGAATTTGGCAAGTATGCCAAGAAATAATTGGAGGCTGAAATGGAAGAGCCAATTTCAATATTTTCTGGTGAGTATGAAAAAAGTTAGAAAAGTTATTAATAGCCTAATAGGTAATAATAATAGGCTCTTTGTCATCTACATAGTATACTAAAAATTAAATTTAATTTCAAAATGTCTTTTTACAGGGGATTCGCAAACTAAAAACGAAATAGATGCTTATCTAAAGCTCCCAAATTTATCGCCGACTGCTGATCCACTGGCCTTTTGGCGAGAAGATGTCCATTTTCCAAGTCTGAAAAAACTTGCCCAAAAATATTTTTCACTGAAGCCATGTACAGTCGCCTCAGAAAGACTTTTTTCAACGGCTGGGAACATTCAGACTGAAAAAAGAAATCGCCTTAAACCAGAAAATCTACAAATTTTATGTTTTTTAAATAAAAAATTGCCTGTTGTAAATTTTAATTATTAGAAGAATAGAAATTTATCAAATAAATTACTCTTTTATTACCATGGCGAGATATTCGTATTCGTATTCGCCGAATAGTAGGTTTGATATCCGTATTCGTATTCGTAAAAGTACTATTCGTTGCATCACTACAATAAATATAAAATTAAAAAAAAGATACATCCTAAAAATTACGAACCGTACGCCAAAGGTATATTTTGTCTTGATTTTTGCCAGGTGATTCAATACGAACGCCCTACAGCTAGCGCGAGTAAATACATCCATTTGCAGCATTTTCATTGGCTGGATTTGGCCGGCCGGCATTCGTTTCCTTCCCATCCGTTCATTTCATTTCATTCGTTCATTCACATGCTTTTTTTCAAGGGAAAAGAGCTCAGTTCAAAATTATTTTGTATTGGTTATTGAATGTAATTTAATTATTTTTGTGCTATTTACGTTATCAATTACGTGTAATCGGTGTAATTATAGTTTCTGACTCTTTTTTAAAAGGTTTATAGTGTTGTACAAGGATTCAGCCATGATTTTGAATAAGTATTTTTCGTCAATTCAGCAAATAATTGATGACGAGTAAGTTGATACATCCATTGCTTGCAAGATAATCTAAATAACACTTGACTATTGTTTCAGTATAGTATTTCGTATTTTTTCTAGCTAGATAGATAACGGAACTTTTTTCGCGCCTACCTACCCCTCGTTCGAAAATAAAGCAGTGGTATAGGTAGCGGCGGTCGGAAAACAATTTTCGAAGTACACTGTGTTTAATCTCTCATTTTCCTCAATTACTAGAACAGTCAATATTGCTCATAATTTAGATGAAAATGTAAGCGTCGCAACTATGTTGTTTGTTTGTTTGTCGTATGAGGTAGTGCTGGCCTCTGATGTCAGAGTTTGTCAGGCCGCCCGAGGGCCTCTGACATGGCTTAACGACTGCTATTAACCAATAACAGCCGGGACCGACAGCTTAACGTGCCCTCCGAAGCACGGAGCGATGGAAAACCGCACATAACTTCGAAAAGTCATTGGTGCGGGAGCCTAGGTTTTGAACCCGGTATAGTTGGATTCTAAATTGCACTATAGAACCATTAGGCCACCATCGCTCTTATTAGGCCACCATCGCTCGTCGCAACTATAAAAGATTTAAATAAATGCTATAAATAGAAATCCGGTATCGGATTATGGAAAGTCCCCTTGGGACCCCCAGGAGATGTATATTAAAATTCCCATTATGTTATGTCCCATATGTATTATGTTATGGTAATTAAGTTAAAAAAAAAAGTTATCATGGATAAAAAAAAACACGAGGAGCGAGTCTAAAACAAGACTTGTGAACAGACTTTTTCTAACCTATCACGGATTCCATAGAACCATTTCATGGAATTATTATTTTTATGACTCCTCTGACAGTATACGGTGGGTATATTTACGCAGGAACCAGTATCTATAGCCAATCCAAAATAATATAAATAGTGTTATGTCTAAATCAGTTTTCTTGTTACTTTTATTGGAACTTTCTACATGCACATTGAAAAGTGTATTGTTTCCATCCAATTGCATTGTCTATCGAAGCAAGTGCATTGGGTTCGAATCCTGCAAGGTGCAATCATTTGTGTGATGAGTAGAAATGTTTTTTTCCGAGTCATGGATGTAATATTCTTATCTATGTATGTTTATCCGTTATCTAGTGCCCATAGCACAGGGTATCCTACTTTGGGGCTAGATAATTGGTGTGGAAATGTCCCGAATATATTATATTAATTATTATTATTATCCTCTCCCTTATTTATCTCAATTTTGTTATCAGTTAACATTGCTTATTTTTACCCGACTGCAGAGGGTTATGTGTTTGGGTTGTATGTATGTTTGTACATTTCTTTGGTGCATCCTACAGCCTAAACAACTTGATTGTTTTTTTTAAATGAGGTATCATTGGATTCGTCTTAATCACGAGAGTGCTATAGGAATAGATAACTGTATTATTACTTACATACTCGCTTTAGGATATTATGAAGTGTCAAGAAAAATAATATGGCGGCTTGCAGCTGCTATATTGTATTGCCGATGTGATAAATAATGACTAAAACCTATTGAGTGAGATATCATAATGAAGGTTTTGAAAAGACCATTCCAAAAATATAAGGGAATCTAAAAAATAAATTATTATTAAAAAAACTAAAACCACTGACCAAACACAAACTAAACTAAAAAAGGCAAACAAGCTTTAGATTCATGATTTTGAAATGTCTGAGGCATCAACATTTAATTAATTAATTTCATTAATTTAATTTCTCCTTTGACGGGTTCAGCTTGAACCTGGCGAGCTACTCCTCTTTCCTCCGACTGTACAAAGTCAACATATTTTATTGTAAGTAGGCAAAATAGTAGCACTTTTACAATTAAAAATTAACATCTCATGAACAAGGAGAAATACACAACATATTATAAATACATCAAATCAATAAAAAAACAGGAAACTTACATAAGTACGTTTTGAGTTTGAAAACCCTAAACCTTAAATTTCAAAAGCAAGAATCTATAGCTAGATTGCCTGCTTTTAGTTTTGTCTGCAGTTGATATTTTTGTTATTTAATAATAATTTATTTCTATTGATAAAAATGTAAGTGTCGTAACTATAAAATAAATAGAAAATTCAATTCTATTATTAAATGACAAGATTGTTTAAAAGTACCTAGTTAAAAGTTTAAACATTCTTGTCCCATGGTATCAAAACTAGTTACGGAATAGGCATGGCCCATCCTCTCTTTCCGAGGGAAAGTCTGTTCCCGTTATCAGCCCAGCTGTGGGATATATTTAATAACTAGCTGTACCGGTCGGCGGCTTCGCACGCGTGATTATTTATCTAGGTTAAAAGTACTGTATGTGCTATTCCAAGACCTAAAATAGCATTAAACCAATTTGATAAAAATTCCTTCAACCATCTAAAAAGTTTTTATCCATTGCTCGGCTTCCATTATACCGTGAGATACCAAGTACCACAGTTTTTAAGTCAAACTCTAAGCTATCCAACAGTTGAAACCGCATCACAATAGGTCAAGTAGTTTTTCGTGATGCGCAAACAAACATACAGACAAACTAACAAACAGACAAACTGACATGACATGACTTAAAAACAAAACTTGTTCTGTAGCTTATTTGAAGTAACCTAGACCATTTTTTTTAATTATCTTCATTTGCAGACTTTTTCGTTCTAATTGCTTTATTATACGTATAGACTAATAAGAGAGTAATTACTAAAGTGAGACTATGTGCTCGTAGGAATGTGACCACCACAGCATACATTCAAATAATATGGCTGTGCAAATGACAGAAAGTGCCAGACTGGAGGCTCCTCGAATGGCGTTTTAATTGATACCAAAGATTGTATAAACGTCCATTGCACCCTAACTAGCTAGACTGTATAATGGCAGTCCAGGTGGCTAATCTGGTCACCACCGAAACCACCACCATCATCATCACCATCTGGCCCACCACAAGGCACAATTTTTGAATACCAATATGGAAGAAGACCGATGGAAACTTATAGCTGCTTCCTATATCTCAAACTGTTACTACACCACAACATTTGTCAGTAATTATAATTGTATTATTTAAGGCAAAACATTCTACATTGAGAAAATATAATAAATTGACTCTTATTTTATCTTATAGTTATCCAGACGAGCCAGCCAATGTTGAAATGGAGTTGGGAGACACCATGGTAAGTTAATTGTTTCCAAGCATGGTAAAATGGAGTTGGGAGACACCATGGTAAGTTAATTGTTTCCAAGCATGGTAAAATGGAGTTGGGAGACACCATGGTAAGTTAATTGTTTCCAAGCATGGTAAAATGGAGTTGGGAGACACCATGGTAAGTTAATTGTTTCCAAGCATGGTAAAATGGAGTTGGGAGACACCATGGTAAGTTAATTGTTTCCAAGCATGGTAAAATGGAGTTGGGAGACACCATGGTAAGTTAATTGTTTCCAAGCATGGTAAAATATATAGAATCAAGGGACAGGAGTTAATCATAATAATTAATTTGCAAAAAAATAAGGTCTCATGTTACCTTATTTTTAACCCCCAAACAAAGAGACGGGTGTTATAAGTTTAGGGTGTGTATCACTGTCTGTGTTAGTGTGTGTGTGTCTGTGTTATCGTAGCTCCCAAACGAATGGACCAATTTGGATGCGGTTTTTTCTGTTCGAAAGCTGATGTGATTGAGATGGTTCTTAGATATGTGGGGAGAAAAAGGGGGTGAAAATCATAGCTTTCAAACAAATGGACCGATTAACTGCAGTTTTTTATATTTGAAAGCTGAGGTAAATGGGATGGTTCTTATCTATAATGGGGGAAGGGGGGGATGATCGTAGCTCCCAAATGAATGGACCGATTTTTTAGAGATATTTTCTGTTCGAAATCTGATGTGACAGAGATTGTTCTTAGATATATGGGGAGGGGGAGGTGAGAAAGGGGGGTGAAAATCGTAGCTTCCAAACAAACGGACCGATTTAGCTGTGGTTTTTTATATTTGAAAGCTGAGGTAATCGGAATGGTTCTTAGCTATAATGGGGGGGGGGGGGCGGAAATGGGGGTGACGACCGTAGCTCTCAAACGGATGGAACGATTTTTATGTTTGAAAATAGATGTGATCGAGATGTTTCCTAGCTATAATGGGGGGGGGGGGGGGGGGTGGGAAGTTTTTAATTTGTGCTTGTTTTGTTTAAAGACAATTGCTAAAACTGTATGGAACGGCCAAACAGACAAGCAAGGGAGTTAATAAAAGCATATTCCCGCAGGCTCTACCCATCGACCGGAAGTTCCATATGGAAATGGAACAGATAAAGCTGGAGAAGCTGCGGCTCCAAGAGGAGCAGCTAAAATGCAAGCAAAAGATGATGTTGCTACAAATGGAGAAACATCCGGTGAGTAATCCTGGTAACTTTGTGGTACCTTAGTGCCCCCGTGGCTCGGAACCCCCTCTAGTAAAAAATCTGTCGGTTGGACCATTTTACACACAAATATAATACCAAAACTTTAAATATAATATATCCATAACAATATACAAAAGGGAAATGTTGTCTGTTTGTTTGTTTGGGGAGCTTTCACGCGATAACGGCTGGACGGATTTTGATGAAATTTGGAATGGAGACAACTTATACCCTGGAATAAAACGTTTTCACGGGAAAGCTGGAAAATGTTGATTACTCGCTGTAAGCAACGGTTGCCATGGAAACGAAATAACAAGTCTGTTCTATGTATCTTTTTTGTAGGCGCCGCGTGTGTCAGCTTCCAACACAACGTCACTTAACCACAGGCGAGATAGTTGACAAACAATAGCACGTACACTAAGATAAAAAAAATATTGAATCAAAAATCCCATATTAAATGGATTTACATTTATTTTATTCTACACTAGCTGTGCCCGCAGCTTTGTCCGCGTGGTCGTTTCTCTGGGATAAGTGAACCTACGTATCCTATATGTTGTTACATGACCAAAAGTACCTATAAGGTACTATGTACCAAATTTCATTCAGATGTCAAATATTTTATTTACCAATTGCTCGGCTACTCATCGGATTGAGATATCAAATACATCCGTTTTTAAGTTATACCCCAGGCTATCAAACAGTGGAAACCGCATTGCAATTGGTCCAGTAGGTATAACGTGATGTGCGGACAGACAATGATAATGATGATGAAAAGTTTAAGTTAGAATGAAATTACATAATAGCCTTTTATAATTCAAGGCCAAACTGTAATATCAATAGGCATTAGAGACCATCATTATGATGCTCTCTAGGTAAAGGAAAAAATACAATTATGTAAAAAAAAACTACAGATCCTATTTTGATTAATTTGTATGGCGCTACCACAAAGCTCTCCACTTTCAAGTAAAAAATAATCGTCCATATCTTAGAGCAATCAATGTACATATGTAAAAAAACGTACACATTGAATTCAGAAACTCCTCTTTGAAAACGTTTGAAAAATACATTATTAAATGAAGCTTTAGTTTTGTTCTTCAATTAAGTAAACTCACACTGAGGCATGTCTAAGAATTTCAAAATTCAACGTTATGGCATGAGTCATCCAGCACTGTCAACGTGGTGGATGGCGCATCTTCTCTCCCTCAGACAAATCTTGGATCCCTGCCGTGGGAATATAGTGGGACCATGATGATGCATCTAATTATATAAAGTTATGTTACGACTCTCACTCACGAGTTATTGGTCGAACAATTCGACCGGTGTTCGGACGTTAAAAAAGTCCATCCTCAGGAGTTTGCGCAGCGAGGGCGCGACGCGAACTGCGGACCGCCGCACGTGTTGCCCATTGCGTCAGCGGCGCTGGTGGAGCCCCAGCCCAGATGTAGACACACTTGCGCATGCTCCATCACTTGTCGGTGGCGTACACAAACAGTGTAGTCCTCCTCACACCACTCGTCGATAGTGTGGTAACATATCTATATATGATATATAGATATGCATCTAATTGTTACAGATGTCCAACTTGAACTCTACAACCGGCACCAGCAGCCGAAGGTTGCTGCCTGATGGAAGGATTATCGTCCAAAATCAAGTTGAGAAGTAAGTATCAACATAACTTGAACTCCTTCTACAAGGAAACATAGTATCGACAATGACATGACACACAACTCCAAAATAAGTATAATTAAAAAAAACGGGGGCTTTACGGGTTTTTTTTATGAACGTCACTTTTTTGGGCTTTGTTTATTTTTACGTTTTTATATTGTTAAGTTTATTTTTCCTTTTCACTGACGTTATAATTATTTTTTTTCTTTGTCCTCGTTTTTTGAGCTACCCTGAAAGTTTCAGCCGGATAGCTAATCGGGAAGTGCTCGAAATTTGAATTGCAAGATTCCAGGACATACAGAAATACATAGATACATACAAGTGAAGTTAAATAAAATCTTTTAAAATAAAGTCTGGTGAGATAATATATTCATAGTACTGCCTAGAGAATTCGATCCCGGACCTTTTTCAAATCCCGTGATTTTGGGATTTAAAAAAATAATAAAAAGAATCACGACCCTGAGATTACGAGCAAGAGTCTCAGGCTCTACCGACTGCTCGTGAAGTCAAGAAGTTTTTCGGTACAGCTAGTTCGTATAGACGCTTTGTACCCAATTTTAGCACATTAGCTGCTCCTCTCACTAAACTTACGTCTACCAGTTAGAATGCTCCCGCTTTCAAGTGGACTTCTGAAGCTGATAAAGCCTTCAATAAACTTAAACAACCTTTAATATCAAATCCCATTTTAACTTGCTCTGACTTTTCTAAACTTTTTGGTGTTCATTCCTTACCCAAGATTTTGATGGTGTTGAAAAACATAGTACTGTATGTTATTGTTATTATTCTTCAAAATCAGTGAGATCTATTTAAACTTACGTCACCTGAGAAAACTTTTATTTATCAAACAATGAAAAAAACTTGAAAAAATTACAAAACCAGAAGCTTAACTTTGACTAATGGCCTGTTCCTTATCTTAAAAAGAAACCTTTTCGCTTACTATCCGTTAGCTTTTGACATAAACGCCGTACAAAAAACGTCTAAAAGTAAAGAGCCGTTGGAAAAACGACTCGTTTAATTTTTATAGGAATGGAGGGTAAATTCACAGACATAAGACTAAATAGACGACTTTCATATAACAACTTAGTTAGTAAGAGTCACATTTCTCTTATAAATAAAGAAAACTAATCTAAAAGGAACGTTTTAATTTTAATTGGGAAAATAGATCTTAGAGATAACAACGCGTCCGTTACTCATCATCAAGCCTGCTTCTCAATTTTCATATGCCTATACATAAAATGAGCTGGCTAAACAAGATGTCTAATGTCAGTGACAAATTGTCGGATAAAACGAAATTGCTGACATATTGACGGGTAAAACGCACTGAACGTTTCAGTTCACGAAGTCTAAATTTGCATATTTTTTAAAATTATATCTATTTGAAAAATATAGGGATAAGGAATACTTAGTTCCGAAAATTTCAGGATCGAAAAGCGATCGGGATCCCGGGATTGAATTCTCTAGTACTGACCCTCTACGCGAGTTCAACTCGCACTTGTCCGGGTTTTCTATTAAATGGCGTAGGTACAATGATTTAGGTCCTTTCTGTTCAGTGAGAATAATGCTCAATATGATACAATATGCGCTCGCTAATCCGGCACGCCCAGTAGTCCGGCACTTAGCGACTCCGGAAGCATATCGGTGGGAATGTAGCTGTTTGGGTGTATGTTTGTGTGTAGTTGTATGTAGTTCAGTTTTCGTTTACATGTAATTAGCGTGCCATATCTTCTCCTTTTAACTATAGCTTTGTTAGCATCAGAGAATATTATGAATACTAACTACTGTCCACTAGAATCAGACATAGAAGAGTAGCCCCCAAGTTATTTTTTGAGTCATTTACGCGGGTCATTGCCCCGGTCGTTGCCCGAGCAATCAGCTGTTCGATCACTCACAGTCAATCATTCGGTAGCGGCACACGCTCGCCGCGATACGATCGATGCTAAAATGGAGCAATTTTCTAATGTCGAACTTATGGAGATGGTGCATTTGTTCTGATCGTTCATTTATAATGTTTTGGCCCACGCCCACGCGACGTGATGCTGGGTGCCACACAGAGCAATTCCAGGTGTTAACTCAAAGTGAACGTGTTAAAAAAATTACACAAAACATGTCAAGCACGATGTCTTAGTGCTCAATTGTGCATTGAAAATGAAGGAGGATACTGAACAGTATCAAGTTAACGTAAATTAATGGTAAATTTACGGTAATTTAAACTTGTTCATATTTTTTTTTCATTCCTTTCGTACTGTAAATAAGCTGATTCCATTTTTTTTACTACGCCGGAAATTCCTAACTAAGCTAATGTCAACTTTGATAATACATTCTCACTTGCAATAAGTTTATTTATACAAACAGATAATTAAAGGTTCGCTATTTATTCTGGCGCGGGCTGCGGCGCGCGGCGCTTCTATAGGAGCGCGCACACATACCTACCATACATGTGTGTGTCGTGGGGTTCTACTCCAAAATAAAGTTGGGCCTACTACGAATTATCAATAAAATATTTAATTAAATATTCCACCTCCAGTTAAATGTAGGAATTAAATAGTGTTGTTAGTTGATTAAGGTAGCGATCGGCGTAGCGGTCGATCGACTGGTGAAATCAGTCTTTAAAAAAATATCTATCTAATATTTTATTTAAAAATAATATATCCCACTAAAACATTTCTGTAACAAGTGCACAAAATATAGTGTACAAAATATTTAAATTTAAAAATAATATATCCCACTAAAACATTTTCTGTAACAAGTGCACAAAATATAACATACTAGCTTACCCGCCCGCGACTTCGTCCACGCGGACTACAGTTTATCGCGATAAAAGCATCCTACTTACGTTCTTCTAGGATATTAAAAACCAATGCAAAAGAAGACTTCGACTTCTTGGTTATGGCCTCCGTGGCTTGTTGACTTAATCTGTGGCACCAACGCTCTTGATGATTTTTGACGGACTTGTTATTTCGTTTCCATGGCAACCGTTCCTTACAGTGAGTATTCAACATGTTCTAGTTTTCCCGTGGAAACTTCCACGGAATTCGTGGAATTTTCCGGGATAAAAAGTATCCTATGTTTTATTCTAGGGTATAAGCTATCTGCATTCGAAATTTCATCGAAATTGGTCCAGCGGTTATCGCGTGAAAGCTCCCCAAACAAACAAAGAAACAGACAACGTTTCACTTTTATATGGATTTTAATTTAAAAATAATGTAATCCAACTAAAACACTTCTATAACAAGTGCTCAAAATACAAAATAGCACAAAAATCGACATCAAATGGATTAACTAATAACTAAAAAAACAAACTACTCGTTCTGATCCAATTTCGATACAATGTTTTTTTTTGTTTTACTTTTCTTGAATAGGTATCTACTAGGCAAGCTTGCCACACATTCTACCACATCATCGCTTTCCATCAGGTGAGATCATGGTCAAACGATTGCTAAGTACGTAAAAAAAAATTTGTTAAATGTGGGAACAACCTGCAGGTTTACTTTTTCAAACAAAAAGAAATCGTTGACCATATGTAAACAAATATAATGATATATATATATATATATATATATCATTATATTTATATATATATATATATATATATATATATATATATACATATATTACCATTATTGCGTGGTCATTTTATTTAAAAATAGGCCATACGTGTTATTTCAGGACCAAAAGTACCTATAAAGTATCATATACTACATATCTTCAAAATTTGTTCAGCCGTCAAATGGTTTTTATCCATTTCTCGGCATCTTATCATCGGATTAAGATACCGAGTACCCCAGTTTTTAAGTCATACCCTAAGCTATCCAACAGTGAAAAAACTACATCGCAATCGGACCAGTAGTTTTTACGTGATGCGCGAACAAACAGACAGACACAAATGTTAACAATCATTCAATTAAAAAACATGTTATATTATTAATATAATGTCTGTCTAACTGTTTGTCTGTATATTTGTTCGCGCATCAAAGGAATTTTGATCAAATGTTGGTATGTTATAGAACATACTTAAGAGTAGAGTACTTTTAACCTAAAGTAATGTCAAATATAAATAAAACGGCTAAAAAACTCACGAAAAAGAAAATCGGAAATACTTAAAGTAATGTCCACGCGTGCGAAGCCGCGGGTACAGCTAGAACTAGAATAACTGAGAACTATTTAAATAGTAGGGCTTATTGCTGAGCAGCGATCTCTCCCAGACAACCTTAAGACTTATGGGGGTCTGTAATTCCTTACAGGGTGCAAGAACCGGATGCAAACTTCACTGCTGGTGCTGGCGATTCGGTGAGTTTAATATTTATTTGTTAATATTAAATATTATAGAACAATAAGTGGCCTGCGGAGGATGTATTGTCCATACAAATGTAATTCGTAAATAATTTGCTTCATTTCTTACACTTCACTTACATTTTTACTAGTTTTCCCGCCCGCGACTTCGTCCGCGCGGACTACTGTTTATCGCGATAAAAACCATCCTAATTCATCCTGTTCTTCTAGGATATTGAAAACTAATGCAAAAGTAGGTATAGCACCAATGCTCTTGATGTTTTTTGACAGACTTGTTATTTCGTTTCCATGGCAACCGTTTCTTACAGCGGGTAATCAATATTTTCCCCAGTTTTCCCATGGAAACTTTCAATTTTCCGGGATAAAAAGTATCCTTTCTTTTATTCAAGGGTAGAAGCTTTTTTTTTTCTCCATTCCAAATTTCATCATTTTTTTTAAATGTTACTTCAAATTTACGATTAACGGATTTTGCCCTTTACTTGTGCTATAAAACATTGCTTCTTGACAAATTTCATGATTCTAGGTCAACGGGAAGTACCCTATAGGTTTTGTTTCCCTTGCGAGTAAACGGCCGTATCTTTTGATTGCGTTGACTTAAGGCTTTGCCAAATACAACGCGTACTTAGCGCCGCGTTATAGCGTTACAGGCGTCGCGTTTAACGTCGCGCTCTTTTTATGTCACACTGGAATTGTTTATATTAGCGCAACCCTCCTTGACGCAACTTACCATTCACCAGTGCGTAGTGCAGATCGCTAGCAGTCTTTAGAAAGATTTTTCGCTATTGAGATGTCTAGTGAATCAGATGTGGAAGAATTATTATTTTTAAACGCTTTATCACGATCACAGAGAAAAAGGGCATGGGTACACGCCATCAATAGATAGTTTTTTAATTTAAAAACTGTCATTATTGTTATGATTTTATAAGATTTATCCTACTAATTTTATAAGCAGGGGTGTTTCTGAACCAATTCTATTAAGAGTTTCAGTCATAATGCTTACTTAATACACGAGTAGTCGGAGGCAAGAATAAAATTTTGTAAAAAAGAGAACAATGCCCGGCGTCAAAGCGTCCTAACGCCGCGACAGAGCGTTCCGCACTGCTAGCGCCGGCGTTCTGTTTGACAGTATAGTACGGTGTTCTTCCTTCCTAGTTCCTTTTTGCCGGGGGGACGCAGTTCCGGGCTTTTGGTGCCCTGTACTGCGGTGTTCACTCGCCTTCTGCGAACTCGCAGAAGGGTCGTTGTGTTGGCCGATGGCCTTAGTTTTCTTTTTCATCTTCCGTCTCACTCTGGTACACTCCTTTCAGGGACTACCTGTAGTACATTAGGTGACGGAGAGGGGGAAACGTGGCCTTCATCGTCGTCTTCTTCTTCTTCTCCTTCTTCTTCTCCTTCTTCTTCTCCTTCTTCTTCTAATAATTCCCTTGCATAGGGTTTGGCTTTTGGGTCGCGTTTGTGAGATTTTTAAACATATGTATAATAATTATACGTACTGTAAGATTATCAAAACCTAAGTTTTGTAATGTTAGCCTTCAGTTGGTCAGGTTTGACGAGTAGGAGATAAAACTTATCTGCACCTAGTATTAAAAGCAAGTTGCTGTATCCTATAGTTGGTATATATAGTACCTAGTAGCTACAGCTACAGAATAAATAACTTAAGGAGTATTTAATAAAAACAAGGAAATAGGTTTGCAATTCTTTATATTTTTTACTCATTTGAACACCGGTTTTGGAATACACCACTTAAGAAAAAACCGGCAAAACACTACGTGCCGAATATGTTTTGTAATATTATTAAACGAATAACTATTTAGATATATAGTTATTAATAATTTAAATGTGATAATTGGTTACAGACAAACATTTATATTTGCCTTAGTTACACTAGGCATAATAACTTCGAAAACAACATTTAAACACAATCAAATTGATGATAATCCCGTTAACTATAATCTTATAGATTATTTCATCACCCCACAATGAAGTGATACACAGTAACAAATACACAGTAATAATTACATGGTTACAAATAAGCAGCATAACAGAGTAATAAGAAAAGCACTTAACTTGCCAATGTCCTCTCGGTGCGGCATCCGAGTCGAAGACTACCGACATCGTCCGAGTTATTTAAGTCGTTTGAAAACAGATCAACGAATATTACTTTATTAATTACATTAGTCATGTCTGATAGTTGTATTTAATTATTGGAATACATTTTAACATCACTCTAATAATTATGACATAATAATACAGATGTTTCATAGTGATGGATGACATACAGCGTAAGTTTACACGTGGTACTTAACTTTTCTTAAAGTAGCCAATACTTCGTTCTGAAAGCTGGATACATAACATTTACATGTACCAAGTATTATTTTTATACATTTCTATATTTACAATAAGTAGTAATCTAACTCGTTGATGCTTCGGCGCCAGCTTTTGGAGGTGAATCCAACTTGAGTCGTCGGCCCTTTGGAACATGGACATACTGTCTTAACCCAACACAATTCGGCGCTATAGCGCGGGTTAGGCTAGCGCTTTGACGTGCGCTGAGTACGGATTGTATCTGGCGAATCCTTTAAAAGTTTAATTTTTACACACCTCTAAGGGATTGCAGACCTGAGTATTTGATATTAATGTCAACTTGATACCTCCACGCGTTCCTGAGGGAAAGGGTATTGACAGACAGACAGACGGTTTAACAAAGTGATCGTATAAGGGTTCCTTTTTCCTTTTGAGGTACGGAACCTCAAAAAACAGTTGGGAACCTATATCTCATAATGATGGAAATATGGTTCAAATACAAACTATTTTGGGATTATGTTTGTATGGACAATTTATTGGTACTATCAACGCAGACCTTTCAAAGCTTTGCCTGGGAACAAAGGTAGTACCGGAAGACTTAGCGTAGGAAGTCAGCCCCTAAAGAGGTGGATCCACGACCTGAGAGTCGCGTGGCTGCTGGATGCCAATAGGGAGAAACCTCTCGTTGTGTTCTAGGGGGGACCTAGGTTTAACGGTGGATGTCTCCCTACCAATGATGATGATGGCTATTGATATTTTTTACTAATATTATAAAGATAAAAAGATTTGTTTTTTTGTATGTGTGTTTGTAATGGATAAACTAAAAAAAAAAACCTATTTTAAACATTCCGTCACCTATAGAAAGCTACATTATTAGCGAGTAACACGGGCTCTTTGGGGGAGGCCTATGTTCAGCAGTGGACTTCTAAAGGCTGACATGATGATGATGAACACGGGCTGTCTATTTTTTTTAGAGGTCCTTACGGAAATTGCCTGACAAACACTGACACCATAAACAAATTGGTTATAGCTTAGCGTTTGTCCGCTACATTACCTTTTGTTAAGTGACTATGTTAAGAGAGGGGCTTGACTGATTACTGTTCTTGTTTTTGATCACTGTTTGATATTTTTTAATATTTTGTTAAGATTGCTTTGCCTATCTTTTCGCTTTTGCCTTCTATGCATACTACACAAACATTTATAAATCCGATGTGCTATATTATATCTATACAAGCTGATGCCCCCGGCTTCGCACGCGTGGTCATTTCTGTAGGTTAAAAGTACTCTTTGTACAGGACCTAAAATACCTATATACCTCCATTTGATCAAAATTTCTTCAGCCATCATAAATACTTTTATCAATTGCTCGGCTTCTAACTCACCGGGTTGAGATACCAATTACACTAGTTTTTAAATCAAACCCTAAGCTATCTAACAATGAAAACCACATTGCAATCTAGTAGTTTTTACGCGATGCGTGAACAAATAGACAGAAAGACACGATTAATAAATATATTATATTCTTATTCAATAGCTTTTTTAAGAACCCAAGAGCATTTTTTATTTATTTTCTTTGTACAGCCTTTTTCGTACTTATTGCTTTATTATAAGTACCTATAGATATATGACTGGTCAATTTGCATCAAAAAATCCATCCAGTAGTTTCAGCGTGATACTTTTTTTTTTTAATAACTTTCAACCCCTATCTTGCGGAAACCCTTTAATTTTTTGGGATGAAAAGTATCCAATGTCCTACCTCGTAGTATGAACTCAAATCATACCAAGTTTCACTTGAATTTATTCAATAGTTTCAGTGCGATGCGCGGTCAAGATATGGACACACAGACAGACAGACAGACAAAAATAAAAAAGTAAAAAGGTTTGGCTTCAGTATCGAATATAGAGAACCATCGGTATCGAATATAGAGAACCATCCAAAAAATATTATTTATAACTTCAATATTAACATTCCTTTGGACCCACATCCCGCAGGAACAATTTATTTTTTCGGGAAAAAAAGTATCCATAATTTTCACCCATCTTATAAACTATGTATGTATCAAGTTGCATCAACATCCGTCCAATAGTTTCAGCGTGCTACGTATTCTTTTAAATAATTTTCCACCCCTATCCTCCAGGAACTCTTTAATTTTTCGGGATGAAAAGTATCCAATGTCCTACCTCGAAATATGAACTCAAATCATACCAAATTTAATTTGAATTCATTGAGTATTTTAAGTGTGATGCGCTGCCAAGCTACAGACAGACAGACGGACAGAGACAAATAAAGACAAAAAAAAACAGTTTTGGCTTTAGTAGAATATAAAACGGCCTCCAAAAAAAAACTTCTATTTACAGAATTTGGGACATTATCCCGCAGGAACTGTTTATTTTTCGGGATAAAAGTATCCTCAATTTTTACCCATTATATAAACTATAACTGTGCCAAGTTGCAACAAAATGCGTCCAGTAGTTTCAGCGTGATACGTGTTCTTTTAAATAACTTTCAACGCCTATCCTGCGGGCACCCTTTAATTTTTCGGGATTAAAAGTATCCTATGTCCTACCTCGTAGTATGAACTCAAATCATACCAAGTTTCATTTAAATTCATTCAGTAGTTTCGGCGTGATGCGCTGCCAAGATAGAGACAGATAGACAGACAAAAATGAAGAAAAAAAAACAGTTTTGGCTGCAGTATCGAATATAGAGTACCCACCAAAAAAAAAAAACAAAATATCTTCAATGTACAGAATTGGACCCGTTACAGTTTTATTATAAGTATAGAAATAAAAAACAATGTGGGAAACATCTTTCTACTGAACGCGTTGGCTACATAATGAAGCTCCATGTTACATATAAAAACATGTCATAAAATTATCGCGAAAACATCATTCCCATCTATAAAGCAATTCAAACCGTGCAAGATAAACTAACTAATTCAAACAATTTTACCACATTTTCCCGCGGTGTTGTGATTTTTTTAATCCATTCGTACTGTAATTTGGCTTGCTATTTGAACACTGATATTTTACCGTGTACAGATGAAAAATCAGATGCGTTCCGTTTTATATTTTTACTTTGGGGCAGAAACCAATAATTTTTCTTTTTAAAATTCGGCATGTTGTGAAACTTTTGAAGGACCTCGAAAAATCTTGTGGGATGTATACTCCTTCAATCCAATTTCGGGTTAAGGAAGTCGCCGCGGCGGTGTCATGTGTAATCGGCCTAGCTGTCCTGTCACGCTTAGTCCATTTTAGGTAATATGCTTTGAGGAGAGAAGCCAAAAGCTTTTGCGGACTAGCAAAGATATTCAACCTAAGTATTGGGGAAAATAAAATAAAATCAGTCCAGTAATGTCTGAAATTAGCCCGAATAGAAAGACAGACCTGGCTGGCGACCTTGTTTTGTTATGATTAAAGGTATTATTTCTGGCGTTCGCTTTCTCTCTATAATTTTTTGTGTATGATATCCTGTATTATTGATTACTAGCTGTATCCGCGGCTTTGCCCGCGTGGTCATTTCATGTAAAATTGGATGATTATTCCAGGACCAAAAGTACCTATAAAGTACAATATACTACATTTATTCTAAATTCGAATACGGAGTAACCTCCAATAAAAAATATCTAAATATCTTCAATGTACAGAATTGGACCTGGTAAGTATAGAATTTTATAGTTGATCTAGTAACCATGATTTCTGAATGTTAATAATTATGTGAGTATTATTGTTTATTTTATTAAGAACTAGCGAAATTATTAGTTAATATGGAAAAATACGCTGGAGCCGTTCAGCAGGGCAATTCTTGAATCCGTTTTCAGCCAGCCGGTTATCGGCTGGCATTCGAAGCATTCTTCGGCACGATTTACTAGCGCCACCCAAATGGGATTCGAACGGGAGCATTGTAAACGAAATGGAATCGAAATATGCCGTTATTTTGGCATTCTTGACACAATCGTATCACATGGAACTTCGATTCTTAAGCGGTGCATGGAGAGGAACGTTTTTGCGATCGAGAGGTTAATGTTATTGTGCTAAAAATAAAATAAGTATAAATTAATAATTTAAACTTAAAAAAAAGATTTTACGTCTTTTAAGTTTTAATGAATGTCACATTTTTTTTTATTTTTTTTTTCCAAAAAAAATAATATTTTTCATCGGTTTTTAAGCTACCCTGAAAGTTTCAGCCGGATAGCTAATCAGGAAGTGCAAGAAATTTGAGTTGCAAGATTCCAGAAGCTACTCTAAAAGCTAATACATAGTGGACGTGTTGAGTAAATACTTGTGCCGATTGTCTATAATAAGATTTTACGTGTGCATAAATCGATGACATTATGCCTCGGCTTGCGTAATCCAAAGGTCCATGGATATTTTTCATCGGTTTTTAAGCTACACTGAAAGTTTCAGCCGGATAGCTAATCAGGAAGTGCAAGAAATTTGAGTTGCAAGATTCCAGAAGCTACTCTAAAAGCTAATACATAGTGGACGTGTTGAGTAAATACTTGTGCCGATTGTCTATAATAAGATTTTACGTGTGCATAAATCGATGACATTATGCCTCGGCTTGCGTAATCCAAAGGTCCATGGATATTTTTCATCGGTTTTTAAGCTACACTGAAAGTTTCAGCCGGATAGCTAATCAGGAAGTGCAAGAAATTTGAGTTGCAAGATTCCAGAAGCTACTCTAAAAGCTAATACATAGTGGACGTGTTGAGTAAATACTTGTGTCGATTGTCTATAATAAGATTTTACGTGTGCATAAATCGATGACATTATGCCTCGGCTTGCGTAATCCAAAGGTCCATGGATCGAAATCACGCGCTTCCAGAAATGTTTTGCTCCATATTTATATGCATTTACATATTTTTACTCAAACAAGCTTGTAATGTGGTCATTATTTCGACAACCTGCTTTGGGCAAAGTCGACCTTGCCGCGCTTCTTGAATAGGCGCCAGCAAAGTTGTATGGAATTTCATTACTGTCGTGTTTTGCGGCCAGCAATTTCCTTTGAAAATCCATTATTGTCGTGTTTTTTAGTACTATTATTTATTCTGTGGTTTTGTTAACCACCGAACGCGAAAAGAGAGGCGTCGTAGTTCCCAAACGTATGGACTGATATTGATGTTTTTTTTTATGTTTGAAAGCTGATGTGATCGATATGGTTCTTAGCTATTATTGTTGTTGTTGTTGTTGTTGTACTTTTTGTTGTTGTATTTTTGTTGTTTTAGTTTTATTGTTTTTTCTGTTTTTGTTATTTTGTTGTTGTTGTTTATTATTGTGTTTTTTTGTTATTGTTGTTGTGGTTTCTGTTCTTGTTTTTGTTGTTGTTATTGTTGTTGTGGTTTCTGTTCTTGTTGTTTTTGTTGTTGTTCTTGTTGTTTTCGTTGTTCTTGTAGTTTTTGTTGTTGTTGTTGTTTTTGCTGTTTTTGTTGTTGTTTTTGCTGTTCTTGTTGTTTTTGTCGTTCTTGCTGTGTTTGTTGTTTTCCTTGTCGTTTTTAATGTTATTGCTGTTTTTGTTGTTTTTCTGGTTGTTTTTGTTGTTGTTGTTCTTTTTGTTGTTCTTGTTGTTGTTGTTTTTCTTTTTAATTGTTCTTGTTGTTTTTGACGTTGTTGTTCTTGTTGTTTATGACGTTGTTGTTGGTGTTGTTTTGGTTGTTGTTGTTGTTGTTTTAGTGGGTTATATATTTTTTTCATCAGTTTGCTAGTTCTATTTGAATTCCTCGCATTTTTTGAGTAAAATACTATACAAGCCTTGGTCCGCAATGACTGCCCTGCTGGCCACGCTATGATGGCCTCGAGCTTTGCTTAGTTAAGTTCTCGGCCTTCAAGCTTGGCCATCATTGCAGCCCTTGATGGCCAAGCTGGAATGAAGGCCTCGACCTTCGGTGCCAGCCTTCATTCCAGCTTGACCATCAAGGGCTGCAATGCTGACCGCGCTGTGATGCCCTCGAACTTAGCTTAGCTACGCTCTCGGCCATCATCATCGCTGCCAGCAACGCAGTCATTACAGACCGCGGTAGTAATGTACTATATGTTTTTTACATTTTCCTTGATATTTTTCTCCTGTAAGTTCCTGAAGTGAGCCGCCAAGTTTTGTTTGAAAACCAGCATATAAACATATACAGTCAATCGCGCGTTTGTTATATCATGGGATATTGATCATTTAAAATACATGCTCGACGAAGGCAATGTTTTATAAAATTATCCAAATCGTTACAACAAAGTAGGTCATAATAATTCCAGTTCGAATGATTTAGAAAAAAACCTCTAAATGTTTTCAAAGAATCAAAGAAATAAAAAATCATTTACAATCCCTCATAAAAAGCGCCCTCATGTGGCTGCTTGTACAGTCGGGGAACGGGAAGGGGGAGGGAATAGAGCCCCCCCCCCCCACCGACTATATTAAGTGTTCAACTCACTGTTGAAGTCTTTTGTCCAGTCCGACACGGCCGAACCGAAACGGTTAGCCGATCAAAAACATCTTAAATTATTTGTTTCATATCGTTTCCTACTATAATTCTGGCGCTACAGGCTACATTATCGCGCGATAATTCGTGTCGCGTTGTCGCGATAAAAACATCGTGTACGGGTATCGGAGATGTTCTTGTCTACATTAAAGCTGTTAACTTGTCGCTTTCCGAGTGGCCGACATGGGTGATAATTCGTGCGAATTATGGAGTATTTTATTGAGATGGAGATTTAGTATTCCTTCAAAGAATCATTTTTTTTCTTCATTTCTTCTACCGTAGTAGGCCATTGAACAACTGAGCTTATTTTGAATTCTATCCCACGCATCATATACTAAATGTTTCTAATAATTGTGGTCGGCGTCACGTGGATCCCATAAAATAGTTTCTGTTTCATAACATTGAATGAACTCCAATACTTTTTCATTGCTCCAGTCCATATTGTAGTTTCGTCGTAAGTCGGTAGCTACGCAAGTGAATATTATCGCGACAAAACCCTTTGTTGCGCGCCAGTTTACCGACAGTGCCGCGACGAGCATTCGTGTTTGCCCGAATACATCGCGATTAGACAAAGTACTCGGCCACACTTGTCGCGATGGCTCGAATATTCGCCGAATGCCGCTAATGTAGCCGTAGCATAAGAAATAGGACAATGAGGCGCATGGTCAATCTTTGGTCGCACAGACACTTACAGCTTAGTCTCGATAGTACTCGAAAGCATACTCGGCCAACTTTAGTTTTTCGCTGACTGCACGTGGATTAAACATTATATACAATATATTTTTCTTAAATTACAGGAAGTGTTTTAGCTAAATTTCGGGGCGATGCAAATTTCCTTTTTCTCTACATTTTGGTTTTATTGGGCTATATACACGAAAGTAATTACACAAATGTAAGAGCGCACAAACAGCTACAGATGCTACTGGAACGTGACCCTTGTTTAATAACCTCTAAAAGAAATCCTGGTAAAATCGAACGATATTCATATAGGGAACTTGACCCGAAGAGATCTTCGCGAGTAGTGTGTATAGTGGGGGTATTCGATATAATAATATCTGGTGGAAGGAGCTAAAGCGCGGGGGCACGCGGGGCAGATCGATCTGCGCGATTTATAACCACGGTCGCCGATCATTCTACACGCACCGAGTATGTCCCGCTCTGGCCCTCAGTCTTTCTCCCCGTCAGAGCTAAATTTACTCGCTGGGAACCTACCCAGCTTAAAAATCGTGGCTTTAATATGAACTTTACTATGCATGGTCGACTCTTCAAAATTTCAGCTCATCATTTCCACAACCTGCTGACATGCATGTACGCTTGGGCTGTGGGCTTCCTTCAAAATTAAACCGTATCATCAACGGCGTAAGGTATGAAATACCAACCAAACACGTTAGACCAGATAAAGATACAAGAACCTTTGTCTACAGAATGAAACCACTTGCTCCTGCCAGAAGTTTTGGATGAGAACAAAGGAGAGTGACGAAGGAAGCTCCACACCGTCCACTTGCGTTCTTTGCTCGGACGATAGGAGCGTTCGCACCCACTCCAAAATGAACAGTATCGAGAAATCCGAGACTAGCAAGTTTACCGACTTGAAAACCTCTGAATACTCAAGCAAGGCCGTCGAGAGCAAAACCACGGACGTCACCGTTAGTAAAACTAATTCTAAGCAATCTGAATATAGTAAGAACGAGATTAGCAAAAGATCCGGGGCCAGCAAGAAGTGTGAGGCGAGGAAGTGTGCGTGTAAAGTTAGGAGCGAAATGATTTGCGATTCGAAGTTTACCGATTTTTACTCGGACAGCGACGACGAGGCCGACGAAACTAACAGGTTGATACAGTTGAGGAATTCTGACTATTTGGACATAGTAGACGACCAACTCAAGTTAGTCATAGCGTTGGCAGGGTATCCAAAGTCTAAAATGCGCCTGCAGAACATGGAAGCGTTCCAGAGATGCTTGACCGACGTAATCGATATGCAAGTGAAAGCGAATTTGCTGAAGAAGGTACCCTCGTTTCTCGATTATTATATGAACAGGGGCGCTATAGTTTGTATTTGCAAAGATTTGGAGACTAGAGATTGGATTGTGAGGGTTTCGCCGGGACTGCAAGAGCGTATGTGTACCAACTTAGTGTTATTAAATGCAAAAGTGAAGAGGGTATGCTTGGCTGTACTCAAAATACCGCGCTCTTGCTGGCCTGCCTCAGCCCAAGACTGCTTCAAACTTCTGCAGTATTTCAATCCATCTCTCAAAACGAGCTCGTGGAAAATTTACACGCAGAAAATCATTGACGACATGGAATGTACTTCGTTCTTGATCGACAGAGTGTCCGGAGAAATTATAAGAGGACCTAGTTTTAAAAATATCATAGATTATGACCAGATGGAGTTCGAACTGACTGGGTACACGGAAATTTACTACGAATGCTTGTTGGCTGGCATGGAAGAGGATTTGAGTAGCGTCGCCTCAAGGGTTAAATTGTTGGAAGAAATCAAATCCGCCAACACGACGCCTAGGATCGCTTCCACAGTAAGCCTAAAATCAATTGAAAATACAATACCATTAGAAATAGAGGATAAAGTTGAAACAATCGAACCAGACAACGCAGAAGTTGAGAGTACTAAATTTGATGCAATTGTTCAAATTAAAGAACCTGTAGATTTAAAGAAAGAACTAGAAAAATGTTTAGATGAAAGCGTTTTGAATAAAATCAAGGCTGTCCAGTATATTGCAGAAAATGAAGATGTGATCGTCTGGTCTGATGTGACGTACGCAGATAGAGAAGTAGAAAAGGAAGACGATAAACCAGTTATTGATTATGTTGAAGATAACAATACGACTACTACATCCCTTGTAGCTATGTCGGAGAAATCTGAATCAGTAGCTGAAAGCAGCGACAATTTGCTCATCAAGACAAGTACGATTAATATAGACAGCAACAGAGGAATAGCATACCACAGAAGAACCAACTACCTCCATGTAGAAAACGAACTAAAAATAGCTATAACACTCGAAGGTTATCCACAGAATAAACTTGAAGGAACGCACATCAGGAGATTGAAGCATTTATTCAAAGAGTACTTGCACAAAGACATGAAATCCCAGCGATTCGCAAATTTGATCATTCCAAAATTCCAAGACATATACTTGTCGAACGGTGCAGTTATTTACATTTGTGATAGTTTAGAAACCAGAGATTACTTAACCGAAGTATTACCCAAGTTCATCAACTCGACTGGACTAAAACTAACATTCCGCGACATTACTAACTTGGTTAGATATACAAGGATCGTGATGAGATTGCCCAAAGAACAAGCTAACGTTGAATCACTTGAGATTTTATCAAAACTGCAAGAGAAGTATCCAGATATCAAGCCAGATTGTTGGAAATACTACTCGGACGTTGCCGGGAAGCAGAAGCGACAATTTGGCGTTGATCCTGAATCCTTAGACATTATCAAAAGCCCCGATTTCGATCCAGTTTACGAAGGAGAGAGGCTGATATTCAGAGTGATTGATAGACAAAAACGTGACGTCAGCTGTGAGGAGAGAAATAAAAATGAGATGGTTGAAAATGAACAAGCCAAAAAGCAGAGGCAAGCAGTGGTAAAGAACATGTACGCACCTATCGATCAAGAAATAACGAACGCGCCGCTCAACCGAACTCGTACCAACCATTACTCAGATCTAATAGCTGATGATTTAAAACTATACGTTGGACCCGTGAACTATCCAGACTCGCGTATAGAAGAACCTCAGTTCCATTTAATCCAGAGAAGTTTCGAGAATATTGTCATGAACTCGCTTGAAAAAGGAGATATGGCTGACGAAGCCATACCAAAATTCCACGACATGTACTTATTCGACGGCGTCATATTTATCATTTGTCAGAGTATGTACTCGCGCCTTTGGATCGAGAACAACGTGAATAAAGTCAATGAAGCGTTGAGTATCACTTTGAAGTCGACAGAGTTTAGAGGCGCTGTTGGTATAATAAGCATGGCAGTAAGAACAGACAAGGACACCGACGGCGTCATTGCAATATTGCAAGAACAAAACCCTAGACTACGTACAAAATATTGGAGAAAGATCAGTACAGTGAAAACTAATACGAAATTAGACGTAGTACTGCAGATTGACAAGCAATCAGCTCAAATCATACTAGACCCTAATTTCAATAAGATAATTGGGTATGAGACCGCACAGTTCAAATTAGGACATTTGCAATCTTTGATAAAGCCTAAATTGAGCCTCGAAGAGTTGACAAGAAATGCTGCGAAAAGGAACAAAACCGAACCGAAAAAACTAACAAAGAAGAAGAGTAAGAAAATGGCCGTAATTGATGATATAGACAACATTAAAGATGATGATTTTAAAGAGAAGGAACTGAGTGACCTCGAACTAGGTGAATCTCCTAAACTGAGAAGAGATCAGATTCAGAAAGAACTCAAATTCGAGCCAGATATAGATCCAATCATCTTAGGACCGGAATCACCTAACGGAGTGAAGAAAGCGAGCACAGAATCTGTGATTCCCGAAGGAAACACCCAATCGAAAATCATTATAAAAATACCTCTAAACATACTCCCTGATAGTGAAGACGACTTGAACATAATCTTCGACATTCTTGAGGATAAGAATCCTGGGCTGAATACTGAAATATGGCAAGTGTTTACTGAATCCGCATACCCCAGTAACGGTAAGTTCATAGCGTACATTGACAAGCAATCGCTATCTGTGATCCAAAGCAAAGGGTTCGATTCTAGCGTGGGTGGTGAAAAACTTATGTTTTACTTTTGAAGCATATAAAGCATGAACAACTAGCGTTGTATAAACGCTTATTAATAAGTTACTTAGCTTAGGCGTTTTACGATAATCTTAAGATGTGTAGCGATTCTCAGTATGTTGCATTCCGTAGATTTAAAAACGTTATTGTTGCAAAAAAAATTGTATGTGATATTTTACCCAACGATGTTTTACTTAATCTTTACGTATTTTGATGTTATTTCTACCTCAAAGATAATTGGCAAATACAACTTCTGTGATATCAGAGTCTTGACATAGAAATCAATTAATTTTGACTTTAACCTTTTGATGCTTCAGGGGTTGCCAAAACTTGACTTTTCAATTTACTACTAATTATATTGCCTAGTAATGTATTTTATCAATTGTCTTGATGATGTTCGTGCCATTATGAATCTCTTATTATAAACTGACATGTTTACACTTTTATACTATAGTACTTGTACTTTTATACAATTTATCGTAATGGTAGTGTAGTTTGATGTGAATGACCCCATATTTGGACCGTTTAGACTGACTGTTCTGTTAAGGGGTTATCTTGAAACCATGGGGTTATCAGGCGATAAGAATGGCCCCGGTTCTCGCGCAAAATTTCATTAACGAATTCGTCAATGGCGTGGCGTACCTAAGTGGCAAAATATGGAATAAATTGCTTCTAAAATATGTTTTCTCTGGAACATTTGTCATTTTTACTGTATTTTTTTTTTGGAATGACCATGTTTTTGTTACGAATTTGGTTTTTGATCGATATATTTTTCGATTTAGTGTCGACGTTTTCTAATTTGACTCTGAGATATATTGCTCGGGAATCGACCCTCAGGCCGTTTGCCTGGTGGGTATTAAGCGATAAATGTCGACTCATCTTTTTCGCCCACTGATTACTGCGCTGTGCAAAAATAAACACAAGATAAAATCCCTAATATAACGTTTAGCTTCTTAGTATAGACTTCTGACTCAGCCTTAAGCTGCTCTGACCATTCCATAGGAGATATTCCACGGTGATAGATTTCATTCAAAACATATCCATACATTTCAAATTTAATCGTGAAGTACATACGAATGTTCTACGATTTAATGCGTGCCCTTTCATAATTACGAATGACCCCGAGGTTTCTAGATAGCTCCATAATCCCGTGTTGATATTTTTTCTAAGAGTGTTGCGAGAGTAACGCTGTCATGTTTATAGTGCACTTATCGAGCCCAGCGTCATCTCAACTCGAAATTCATCACATAATAATTAAGACTGAGGAAGGTCATGTCTTAATTAGTTTTTCTAAACATTGGCACAGATTATATACCATTTACGTAGATAGGTTCCTAAATATAACAACCCGGCACGGTTCAGGCTGAGTAATCCTTTCTATAAATATAAGAGATCTTCTACGATACAATCTATAATGATTAACTTACTACACTTACTTTAGGTTGAGCTGATGCTTTGGTGATAGATATATGCATTAAACCTAAGGGGGATAATCCATTGCTGCGGAAACTGGCGCAGACAAGCGTCCCCTGACAACGAACTGAACTATTTACAATAATGTCCTCGCAGTTCCGCTATAGTGGATCGCCATCCTTATTGTACCAACATGTCTCCATTTAGCCCCGTGATGCCATTATTTCCTAGTTTTTAAACAAGTTAGCCTTCAGAACAATTTTTACATAAGTTTTTGGCATAAGTTGTTTGTATGTTTAACTTAGCGTTGTCGTATCTTAGATTTTAATTAGTTTTTTCTATATCTATTATCTGCTTGTGTTAGTTTGTGTTGTTTTTATTACGTGCTTGCATTTAGCTGTTAATGTTTTAATTAAATTTTAAATTGTAATATCAACTTTTTGTTTTCTTTATTTATATTTGCTTTATTATCATGTCATTAAGGCGAAATGGTATCCAAATTTGACGATTCGTCCTCACGATATTTAAAACTAGACCTTGGAAAACGGTTAATTGACTTTATTTTTTTTATGTGTAATAAATGTTCACAAAATACTTTAAATGGCTGTGGTCACCGAAATACGATTAAATAAATTTGTCTCGATAGAAAAAATCACAAAGTTTCCTAAAAATCACTCGTTTTGACGGTCCCGTCGATGGAATGAATCAACTTCATACAGTTTCTAATGTTTCTATCGAAGATATTTTTACAAAAACCAAATGTGTGTAATCCCAACAAACATTCAAATACTTCTGTGGAATTAGTTTTTTGAAAAAACTAATTCCACAGAAGTAAAAATCGACATATTATTAAAAAAAAGTTAAATTACTTTAAAAATATTAACTATAATCGGCTCCCGAGATGCATCACTTTTCCTGCTTACCCTGCACCAAGACGAGCAGGACAAAAATTTGGGAGTCCATAGCGCCTTAATAGTAATCGTTAGGTTCAGAAACCCTCGAACATTCAAAAAGACTGATGTCATTGACGCTCTTTCGCGAGATTTATGAATGTGTTAGCCGATGACAAAGACACGATTTAGGGAGGGGTAAAATAGAAAAGAGGAGAGGGAAATAGAAATAAGTTAAATTAATAAAAAGAACTTTTATGCAGTAGCCATGTCATGATGAAACTTAGAACGGGCTATCACAATTAAATGCGTTCACAAAATTTCGTGACTGTGCTGTTGACCGTTGAAGAGTTCCTTTATCTGGAGCTGTTCCTGGGTGTCGATTCAGCTCATGCTTAACATAAACAGGCATTGTCTTACCAACATGCAAATATTCAACTCCGTAGGATAAGAGGAAGAGGTTCTAATTCAGCTTTGACCTAAACAAACATACATATATACAAACATTGCAAGTTAAATAAAAGCTTTTAAAAATAATTAACCCTACGCTCGCCACGTCTGGCGAAGTCAACATGGCGTTATTGGATGATTCCATAATGTTAAAGTTGTGTTTATATAAATAAATAAACAAGGTGTATGCTGAATGAAATTGTCAGGACAACATTAATAAACATTTTCTATATGAATGTAATTTAACTACTATCATGAGATCTATACTTGATTGATATATCTATACAGGTTCGTAAGGAAGTTTAGAACACTTTGTATTTCGTAGGTTTGATGTTTTTGTCATACTAAATGCGGCCTGCACGGTTTTTCCCGCTGTAATAGTAACCCTATGTTGGTCTCCGTTAGGGTTACGTGATTTGTCTGAAGAATTCCGAACATGACCGTTTTTTGGCCCCAGTGTTCGGATTATTTCATTAGTTAGAAATTAGAAATGAATGAAATGTCTAAAAACGTTTATATTTTATGCTGCAAATAAATTATTGTACAAAATTGTGCCAATCCATACCAATATACAAAAGTGAAACGTTGTTTGTTTGTTTGTTTATTTGTTTGGGGAGCTTTCACGCGATAACCGCTTGACGGATTTTGATGAAATTTGGAATGGAGATAGCTTATACTCTAGAATAAAACATAGGATACTTTTTATGCCGGATAATTCCACGAATTCTGTGGAAGTTTGCACGGGAAAACTGGAGCATGTAGAATACTCGCTGTAAGGAGCGGTTGCCATGGAAATGAAATAACAAGTGTCAAAAATCATCAAGAGAGTTGGTGCCACAGAGTAAGTAATTGATGCTATACCAACAACAAGCCACAGAGGCCATAACCAATAAGTCTAAGTCTACTTTTGCATTGGTTTTTAATATGTAGAACAACGTAGGATGCTTTGTTCGCGATAAACTGTAGTCCGCGTGGACGAAGTCGCGGGCGGGAAAGCTAGTACCTATATAAAAAACACGCGCAAAAGGAAATTGTAATACAATTTTGATTGTAATACATTAATAAAGCAATAAGTACGAAAAAGTATGTACAAACAGTTAAATTAAAAAAAAAACTGTTTGTACATACTTTTTCGTAACGCTGAACAAACTATAAATGTTCACTGTAGTGTCTAGTCATCGAATCTATACTTATAATAAAGCAATAAGTACGAAAAAGTATGTACAAACAGTTAAATTAAAAAAAAACTAGGGTACCTACTTAAAATAAGCTGAACAAGAATATAACATTTTTTAAATTGTGTTTGTCTGTTTGTTCACGCATCACGTAAAAACGATTGGACCGATTGTGATGCTTTCACTGTTGGATAGCTTAGGGTTTGACTTAAAGACTGATGTAATTGGTATCTCAATCCGATGAGTAGAAGCCGAGCAATCGATAAAAATCTTTTTGACGGCTGAAGAAATCTTGATCAAATGTTGCTATATTGGTATTGTTAAAGATCCTGGAATAGCACATATAGTACATTTAACCTAGAGAAATAACGAGTACAGCTAGTAACTATATAATTTTACTCCTGTATATTATATTTGATGTAGCTATCTACCTATTTAGATCTCTCCTACGATAACAGATCGCGACCTCATCGAACAATTCGAATAACACATAAACACACATAAACATGATTGTTGTTTGTGTGTTGTCCAGACTGCATCCTCAAATACATGTGAGACTTGATGGCACTTGATAAATATTGACTCAAAAAATTGAGCCACGTCGTATAATATTGGACTAACAATACTAAGCACGCGGTATGTCTATTAGAGTGCATACGCCTTCCGATTTTTTATCAAAGCTTTTCACACTAACTCCTATATTCATGGAAGTTCATTGGCATGAAGTTGGCGCGGCGCAACGCGCGTGGCGTCCGACCCCACAATCAACTGAGTAATTATCTTGCAAACCACTTGCTTTAACGTACTACCATGCACGTACACATGTTACAGCATAGTCATCACCAGGCTGACGCACACATTCAGCTTTGAAGCGCATAGTTAATCAATGTACACCACTCAAATCCCCGATGCAACACAGCTAAACATTCCCGGGCTCCAGAGCGCGTCGAAGCCAACGTGCGTCGCTTGCGGCGCTTGCGCAGACTGGTACTGCAGCCGCTGCCAAGTGACCCCGTACTGCACGCCGCAGTGCCAGCAACTAGATTGGAGCGTACGGCACAAGGCCGTCTGCCACAACCTAATGCGGTGAGTTATCCTGACCATAGACAGAGATCCCGGTTTTGGTCCCAACCTAAAGTTGTAACCTTTTCATGACCATGTTTATTTTGTTGCTTACATTTACATATATTTAAGATAAATAATAATAAAAATATTTATTTTATAGCATGCAACCAGCCAGCAACAAACATGCGAGTGAGCCTGCTAAAGAGAACATCGACAATGAGTTAGTATTTCATAATAGTGCAAGTTTTACAATACATTAAGGGCCGATTCTTTAATGTAACCAAACAAATTGCTATACAGATTAAAGATAGATTTTTCGACTAATAGCTTGGGCCGATTTTTCAATCCTCAGTTAAAGAATCCGATAGGATTTATTCCATTGATATTTTCGAATGTTTTCGAATTTTTCAATAGTCGTTTAATAATTAGAGGGTATCTGCGGAGTAAAACCTGTAACTGAGGAGTTAATTTAACCGTCTCTTAATTCCGGACCGATTTTTCAATGCTCAGATAAGCAATCAGATAGCGTTTATTCCACTAATAGCATAAGAGTGAATTTTTCAATCGTCAGATATATTCGACGAACAACTCGCTTAACTGAAGAACAAATTTATCTACCCGTTTGACGGCTAGATAACTGCTTAGTCGACTGTTTATTTGAAATTGATGTCTCTAGCACAACAAACAAATGTAAAATATCACCACAGTACCAAGGAGGTTGAATAACGCTTACTGGCCATAGTACAAACAACATCAAACCTCGAAACCAACAAAACCTCGAAATAAATGTCAAACAAAACGACGACATTTTTATTGATTACCAGAAATATTATGTCCTGCTCTGATATTTGTGTTATCAATATATTAGTTTCACCTTTCTGAAGTTAGTGACGCCTGATTTGCTTTATTCGGCCAGATATCAATGACAATTGAAAAATAGGTAACTTAGGGCCGATTTTTCAATGCTCCTATTCAAGAATGATAAATTCAGTCTTATGCTATTACTTGAATAAACGCTTATTCGAGTAATAACATAAGACAGAATTTTTCAATCGTCAGATAGGTTTTATTCGACGAACAACTTGCTTAAACTGAAATAAATTTATCTACCCGGTCGACGGCCAGATAACTGCTTATTCGATTGTTTATTTGACATTGAGACGTTGTTGTCACGACAGCCAAATTTCGTAAAATATGACCACAGTACCAAGGAGGTTGAATTATTAATGAAATACCCCAAGAGTTTCTTGGTGCTCTCTTCTCTGACGGGCGTATTTCCGAAGCACCGGTAGAGTCAGAAGGGTATTTCCTTTTCCTGTGAGAGACTTAACTCTGCTGGCACAGAAAGGGAAATTGCCTTTTCAAACTCAAAGCATACTTAGTTTACCTAAATTTTATTGATTTGATCTTATTTTAATATTTTATGTATTTCTCCTTGTTCATGAGAATTTTGACTTGTAAAAGTGCTATTATTTTGCCTATTTATAATAAAGGCCACAGAACAAACATCTAAAGAAACCTCGAAATAAATGTCAAACTAAACAATTACATTTGATTGATAGACAGAAATCTGTCCTGCTCTAACATTCATTTTATCAATTATTTGTTTCATCTCTCTGAAGTTAGTAACTCCTGATTTGCTTTATTCGGCCAGATAGCTAGCTATCAATGGAATGAATGACAATTGAAATGGGCTGATTTTTCAATGCTCAGATAAACGGGCTAATAACTGTTCGAGGAATAGATTTACTAGACTGTTTATCGGTCTGATATTTAGTTACCTATTTTTCAATTGTCATTCATTCCATGGATAGCTATCTGACTGAACAAAGCAAATCATCAATCAATCGTTACTAACTTTAGAGACGTGAAACAAATATATTGATATCACTAATATTATAGCAAGACTGTTTAAACCAATCAAATGTCATTTTATTCTTCAGTTAGATGAGTTGTTCGTAGAATAAAGCAGTTCTGACGATTGAAAAGTTCAGTCCTAAGCTATGAGTCGAATAAACGCTATCTGATTGCTTAACTGATCATTGAAAAATTGGCCCTAAACAGGTGCATATTTGCAACAGTCACAGGAGGCCGTTGACAGCAGCTTTCATGTCATAGCGTCGTTACTTCTCAAATAGACAATGTCAATAGACAATGTCTTCTCAAATAATTAATTGACAAATAATTTTTAATTAATTAATTTTACTTATTAGTAATTCGAAAATTAGAAGAATTTGCAAATTTTTGAATTTTAGTTGTTGTTCGCATTCATGACCATGATGACCATGTTTATTTGTGTTGCTTAGATGTACACATTTTGAAAAAAAATTAAAAAAAACATAATTACAACATGCAACCTGCCAGCAACAAACATGCGGTTAAGCCTACGAAACACAACTCCGATAATGAGTAAGTATTTCATAACAAATGGTTTCTTTTCTAATGTTCATTATGTTTTATGCATATTTATAGATTTTTATTTAGATGATTATCTCATTCTTTGAGAACCAGTTACCGACATATCTCAGAGAATTAGCAAGCTTAAGCCCCGAACTCCAAATGAGAGGGGTGTTATAAGTTTAGGGTGTGTATAATTGTATGTATGTGTCCGTGTGTCTGTCTGTGTCATCGATAGCTATAATGGGGGGGGGGGGGGGGGGACGTAGCTCCTAAACGAATTATGTAGTGTGAGCCCTCCTGCGCAAGAGGTCGCCTGGGGAAGTACACTAAACCTTAGTCAGACATTCAACCGCCAAGCAGTAGTGTGTAAAGATGAGAACGAATGGACATATTCTGATGCATATTTTTTCTGTTTGAAAACTTAAGTGATCAAGATGCTTATGGGGTCGGGGGTTTATCATCATCATCATCATGTCAGCCTTTAGAAGTCCACTGCTGAACATGGGCCTCCCACAAAGAGCGCCATGACGAGCGATCTTGTGCCACCTCCATCCACCGACTTCCTGCGATGACTATAATGTCTTCGGTCCATCGTGTGGGGGGTCTCCCCACACTTCGCTTGCTTGTTCGTGGTCGCCATTCGAGTACCTTTATTCCCCAACGGTTGTCGGTCGGGGGTTTATATAAATATTTAATTTGTGCTTGTTATCGCTCTAACTGTACATGTGCTTAGAGTTCCGCCGCCGCCGGAGCCGCTGCGCCGTCCGCGCTCGCCGAACACGCGCCTGCAGACGCAACACGACCGCACGCGACCGCAACACGACCGCACCCAACCGCAACACGGCCGCGCGCAACCGCAACACGACCGCACCCAGCCCGCCAACTTTAACAAGGATAAGGTACAAACGAAAAAATACATCTCCATACAGTTTCTGGTGCTCTCTACTCTAATGCGCATATTTCCGAAGCACCGCACACACGGACAGATTGCTAATTTACGATGGAAAAAGAGAATGTAGTGTTTTGATTTACTTTTGACTTTGATATTATTTTTAACCCCCGAACAAAGAGACGGGTGCTATAAGTTTAGGTGTGTGTGTGTGTGTGTGTCTGTGGCATCGTAGCTCCCAAACGAATGAAACTGATTTTGCAGCGGTTTTTTCTGTTCGAAAGCTGATGTGATCGATATGGTTCTTAGATATATGGAGAGAGGGGAAGGGGGTGAGGTGAGAGGGGAAGGGGGAGGTGAGAAAATAGGGGGATGAAAATCTTAGCTTCGAAACAAATGGACCGATTTAGCTGCGGTTGTTTATGTTTGAAAGTTGAGGTTATCGAGATGGTTCTAAGCTATAAGGGGGGGGGGGGTTGGTGAGAATCGTAGCTTTGAAACAAATAGAACCATTTTTATGTTTGAAAACTGATGTGATCGAGATGCTTTTTTTATTGTACAGTAACATGAAAAACGAAACTACTCAGAAACGTGAAAGCACCCCGAACAAACAAACAGACAGACAACGTTTCACTTCTATATATTGGTGTATATTGCATTCTGTCAGAACAGGATCCAACCTTACGTACATAACTTCCACAGACCCGTTTCGTCCCCCCTGGCTACCACCCACAGCCAGTGCGCGCTAACCAGCGCGCCCCCTACAATCGTGACAACAATCAAGACGGTCGCCGCCCCCAGCGACAGAACAACAACAATCAGGACGATGAGGATTGGGAAGCAGGTATATACGGACTATGAATACCTACCGTATTACAATTGATCCAGTAGTTTTTAAGTGTTATTCCCACTAAGTTGTTCTAACTTGGTCGGCTATATGTCAGGGGTCTAGGTTAACAAAATGCATTTTGTTTTGTCTACGGCATTTTGTTAAGTGCAATAAATTCACTCCTCTTTTATGAAATGCCTTAGTATCAAAGGCAGCTATCTCCTTAAACGCAACCTATCAATGTCGCCAATCAAGCAGCAATCTCCTAAAGACTCATTTACACTTCGTTTAGTTAAGTAGCGAGTTAACTTACTACTTCAACAAGTTTAGTTCTTATCATCGTTTAGACAGGGACTTACCAGTTAAGTAGTAAGTTAACGATTAAGTACAGTAAATAGAAAAACGTTCTATTTTTTCGGCGAGTTAAGTACAAGTTCATCCCGCCCGCGCGCCCTTGCGTCTCCCGTACCCCGACAACTAAGCTCGCCGCACGTGTAAACAGACGAGTCTAGTATAGTTCATAAGTTGGCAAGTCGACCGGATACGTTGAAACACTGAAACTTGGAGCTAAACTCTCCTGTATATTTGGACACAACTTATTACTTAACCGAACTAAATCGTTCAAGTCGCAAGTTAACTCGCTACTTAACTAAACAAAGTATAAATCAGCCTTAAGTGACAATCAAATGTAACAAACTCCAAACATTAGTAACAAAATCAGCAATCTCCATTTATGTGAATTATTCATTAAGTTAAGCTCATTTAATTTAATTTTCATTATTCAAAGTTGGGATATACATATGCAGTTGTACATGAGCCAAATCTATAAATCAGTGAACTTCACTATAGCAGATAAAAAATAATGATTTTCACTTCTCCAAAACATACATACTTTGGAGTTTGTTACCTTTGCTTACTAAACCCCTGATGTCGTCAATTTATAAGATGTAGGTAGCCGTGACAGTTTTGTTAGTATATTAATATTATGCACTAATATCCTAATTATTTTTTTATTTCTTTTTTAATCTGTACCTTATCTGTTAGAAGGGCGGGGCGGAGGGTTACTTGCAAAAAGGTTACTTTAGTGCCAAATATAGATGGAACTAAATAGAAACTTACTGAGTAAAAATTTACAATGTAACTTCATTATAATTTCAAATTACCTATGCAATAGGACTCCACCAGAAAGGACAAAAAAAAACATACTTTTTAAATATAGGAGCAAATAAAAAAAAACTCTTAAGTAGCGGTTATAATTATGTTGTTATTAGTGTCTGTACAATATGGAAGTTACAAACAGACATATGGATGTGACGAAACTATAAGAGTTCTTAGTTTGTCTACGAAACTCTAAAGCCGACCTTATTACAGCTTCATTAAAAGAAAGAAAGAAAATACATGTATTTATAACTACACACTACATTATACATAATGAAAAACAAAAAAACAAAATAAAACAATGAAATAGATTAAAATAATAATAGCGATCTTAGCTATTAACAGTAGAATCTAATTTCGCTACCGCGCGCCATTCCTGGCAACAATCAAACAACAATCAACAACAACAAGGACACATAAGTAAAACTGACAGACATAGTCACGCTGCACGTTAGCAAGGCATGAAGGCTATTTACTTATGTATTTAACGTCGAAGACATATAGAATTGATAACTTCATGATGTGGTCGATAATTCCATGGATTGGTTCTATTTCATGAAATAACCAGCTAAAACTTACCATATTGTTGAAACATTAACGTTTAATGATATTTCAATCCAGTATTGGCCGTATCAATATCTAGGGTTTTCATGATACCAAAGGTGTTCAAACAGTTAGGTTTTCAAGGCTACAAAATAACACATAAACGAGAGCGAAGCGCACAGTATGGAAAATGACCTTAAAAACGGACATCCCCTTTTTATTTATTCAATAGATACTGTAATCTATTTGAAATGTATGAGTAAAACTCCCGAAGGTCAGATGTACATAGAATCAGATTTATGACGATTATAGCTATTTCTTAAAAAAAACTTTATTGTTCGATATCATATGTTTAAATTCACTTTTTACTATATTTGTTATTGTCATTGCATATTAGTTTATTTTTATAATTTATTAATCAAAACAATATCATTAAAGCTCTAATAAAAAGAAAGATATTTTGAATTAATGCAATTTTGTTTTTTTTTTTTTAAACTTTTGCTTGCTGTATTTGGATTTTATATTTGCGTTGGCATATTCTGCAAAACTACACTAATTTGTAAAAAAATAATCAAATCTGAATCTGATAGGATCTCGGAGTAATATGCTTCTAAAGTTTTTTCCGGATTTCTCTGGTTTTAGGGGTGTCACATATATTTTTTTCAGTGATCAGAGTTGGTAGAATAATTTAGGGTCAATGATCTCAAACGTACAAGCTAATATGGACATGTCTCCGTGATTCCGGCATTTTAAAATGATTCATACATTTTTTCCGGGATTTCAAAATTATTACGTGGAAGAGTAAGGTAGGGTATGTTTGTTTTTTCTTAACACTTTCAACGCCCTGGGAGCGGCATAGGTGACCGGCATTCTATAAAAATAACTGAGGTGTTCAAAGACTTCAAGTAAAAGCCGTACAAAGTATAAACGGGATCATATTAGTAATAGATACACTTAATAATAATAGGTACCTGTAACTTGGCAAGAAGGGTATTTTGTCACCTTATCTTATACCCTGTTCGCACAACGGTTGCGACCAATCAGAACAGAGTATACTGGACGACTCATTTACTGTTTGTCATAACAATGCGCGCGCGCTCACATCATAGGTAGATCTCCTTCGCTTACTTCGGTTCGTAAAGTGCGTTTCTTTCTTTGCTGTATTAACATATATTTTTTGGATTTTTACCTGTACTGTCAAGATAGACTATCAAAAGGTTGTTTAACTGGTTATGAGCTTGTACTTTCGATTGGACTCTTTCTGTTATTACAGGTTTTTTTTGTGACAGTTTTACAATTCACAAGTAAACATTCAAGTATTTACTTGTGGGAAACGTGTATTCCTTCTATAAAGTGCGTAGAAAATGTTATGAATTTACACACAGCAACTCACCAAAGCTTTAATTTAATAGGATGAAGTTCATGAAAACGCATAGCGAGCAAACAAAAAAAAAACATTCATTTTTTTATTTGACAATTAAACAAAAATCAATTTAAAACGATTAACAATCGCTTCCCTTAAATTTAAAATGTAGTAGTTACTAAATCCCTACTTTAATACATAATATTAAATATTAATAATATTAAACTCAAACCCTTAAACATCGGAACTTTCCGGGAAAAAAGGCTTGCGTTTAAGCTTTTTTAGCACAGGGCCAAAATCTATATAAAATGTCCTCATTACAGATCCAAGAATTATCCTCTGAACCATTATAGAAAAATAAAAATACAATAAATATAAATTTATGTTTGCAATAAAATTAAATGTGATGTTCTCGTACTACTAGATATTTTTTTAAAAGCTTGTTTTTTATTTATATATTGTACATCCATAACTAGGCATTCGTAAATCGACCAAAACATATAAATTTAATCGCCAATATTGATAAAATAATAAAAAACTATTTATTAGAGTTGGTGTCAACCCTAAGTCAGTTTTTTAAATCCTTAATAACTCTCGATTCCTACGTGATTAGTATTAGATATTTTAATGGTATATTAGGAGGTATCTAATGAACATTTTCTTTTAGAAATAAAATCCAAATATGTTAAGAAATACGAGTAAAAAAATAATTACGAAAATAAGGTAAAAGTTAGAGAAATCGTTTGTTATTAGAGCTAAAATTATAATAATTGGTCCATACTAAAGCTTATTTATAATAAAATTATATTCCAAAAAGCAAGAATTGTTAAGTATATTTTCATAGAACAGCTATTTCTATGTTTTTTCTGACTTCCATAGAAAATAAAATGAAATGGCCATATTTCTGGTTCTATGTACATTTGACATTCGGGAGTTTTACTCAAGCATTTTAAATTGTTTACAGTACCTTAGAAAGAAATAAAAAGGGGACGTCCGTTTTTGAGGTCATTTTTCATACTGTGAAGCGTAGCGAACTCGCCTTCGCCTTTTAACCTAACACGGGCAAATCGGGCTTCCGTCCTCGAATTTTACGATATGATCACTAATATTTGACCATATCATGAAGTAGCAGTGCGTTTAGCTGTTCAAATCGTTAAGGTGCAACGTTTCGCTCAGCGCGCCAAATTTAAATTTTCTTGCGTTTTTTGTTAATTACAGCTCTATTACTCATTGTGGGTTCATGGTTCATTTTTATTGTCGTTTTTTTTTATCTATTTTTTCTCACAGTCACGCAGCGTGCTTTGCAGAGAGCTATGCTTGGAGTTTCACTACGTGATAAGATCCGTAACGAGGAAATCCGTAGAAGAACCAAGGTTATCGACATAGCTCTCAGAATTTGCATGTTGAAGTGGCAATGGGCAGGCCATATAGTTCGCAGAGCCGACAACCGCTGGGGAATAAAGGTTCTGGAATGGCGACCATGAACAAGCAAGCGAAGTGTAGGAAGACCCCCCACACGATGGACGGACGACATTGTAGTCATCGCAGGGAGTCGGTGGATGGAGGCGGCACAAGACCGTTCGACGTGGCGCTCTTTGGGGGAGGCCTATGTTAAGCAATGGATTGTTAAAGGCTGATATGATGATGACCTACATATATTTTTTTGCCGTGTTTTATATGATAGTGGAATATCTTTTGTGTTACAGGAAAAACGTCTGAAAAAAAACCCTTGCCAAAGCCGCAAGCATCCGTGCCCAAGATCTCCCCACTGGACCTAAAAGTGGAGAGTCCGAAGCCATTAAAGTCTGAGTCTCACTTCTCAGGGCCTAAGGGCCAAAGTCAGCCGGCGGTGACGCCACCGAAAGCGCTCGCGCTAGTGCCTGCACAGTAAGTAATTGCAACTATTTATTTAAGGCGGGGACAATCCCGAAATCAACAAAAAGACGAATAGCAAAACGTCGAGAACGACGTAATGAAACTACTTTAAGCGAACCAAAAAATACTGTGGATAGAAAAGTATATTACCTAAACAAATAATCGAACAGAACTTTCAGAAATGGCTTAGTATCCTGGGAAGAAAACCACGAACTACCACATAAAAATAATGTATTGCAGCGCTGTTCTCGTTATTTTCAGCGGTTTAAAGTTCCTACATAGTCTGACGGACTGAAAATTATATTTTATTTCAAACAAATACCCTATTTTCTATACTAAAAACGGTAAATAAAGAACATCGAAGTGTAATAGTGGTAGTGGTCAGTTTCGTGACGACTTAAAAATCATCCTGTTTTAAAATTTTAAGTATTGTGACTTGATTTTTATGTTGTAAAGGCTGTACTACACAGTCTGACTATATTTTATTTCAAACAAATGCCCTATTTTCTATATTAAAAACGGTAAATAAAGGAACATCGCAGTGAAATAGTTGTCAGTTTCGTGACGACTTAAAAGTCATCCTGTTTTAAAATTTTAAGTGTTTGTGACTTGATTTTTATGTTGGATTGCTACTGAATGTTACACTTTATCGAAAAAAACAGATACCAAGCTTGAATTGGAATCTCAATTTTCTACAATTAAGTTTCAATTTCGGTTTAGTGACAAGTGAAACTATGCAGATCATCTTTTTTATTTTATTTCATACTATAGCGATTAGTTTTGGAACATATTTTGTAGTGTTTAATATTATAATAGCTAAAACAATATTCAAATATTTTCTGAGTAAAACACCAAAACAAAAGTTATAAAAGATAATTTTGTCCACATGCAAATTGGGACAGTCACTAAACTGACACATCGAAAATCTATAAACTAAGATTACATGCTTTACAAATACAACATAGCGTTGGTAATTAAATCAAAATATTTTTAAAAAACTCATATTTTTTTTAAAGTTGTGAGAACAATCAACTCTGGTATACTCTAGTACAAAAGTCAGATAAGTAACAAATGTAGTCAGTCCTATATATAGGTGACAGGATAAAATGACATTAAACTGACGTCACATTCACAGCCAAGATGTAAAGAAAAAGTTTTCTAATCACTTTTATGATATTTTCTAAGAATAAAACATGTGAAAATATTTCTTAAAAAATATTTGATTAGATTGAAACAGTTAGTGTGGATGTAAGACATCTATATATAAGAAGTAAAAACGTCATAAACCTGACTGAAAATGTGGAACTATAAATGTGGACATAAACAATCACCCTTTTTACTCCTTAAACTTTGAAAAAACTGACCTATTTCTAAAGGCGGCCGTGATCTTTAGATACATTTTGTTATTTTCAATAAATTAAATGAGTTTAGTAATATTTCGATACAACTAGGACCATCACTACCAAATTGCAAATTGCATCAAACTTTGTTCAGACGTCGTTTTTTATCGACTGCTCGGCTTCTACTCATGAGATTGAGATACCAAGAACACCAGTTTTTATGTCAAACCCTAAGCTAACCAACAGTAAAAACTGCATCGCAATCGGTCCATTTGTTTTTACGTGATGCGCGGACAAACAATCAAAAACAATATAAAAAATAAAAATAAAGTTTGGTAGCTTATAAGTCCCCTAGAGCATTTTTTTAGCTATCTCATTGTACACAGACTTTTTGTTACTTACTGCTTTATTATAAGTATGTATTCTCTATGGATATTCTTTATCTTAAAAGCTTTTATTTCATTTAATTTGTATCTATCTATGTATGTATTTTGTCTGCCCTGGAATCTTCAAATTTCGAGCACTTCCCGATTAGCTATCCTTCTGAAACTTTCAGGGTAGCTCACAAACCGAAGACGAAGTTACAAAAAAACATTAAAAAATACATTAAAAGAGAAAAGGCAAACAAATGTCATTAAAAAAAACACGTAAAACTAGTTTTTTTACTTTTTTAATTTACATATGCTGCTCGTTTCTGTATTTACTCGTTTGTTCAGATACTTGGTGGAGAAGCTCCCCATCGGCGAGACGTTCCTGGTCTCCGTGGATCAGCTCGCGCAGGACTGCGCCACCTCGCAGCCTGGGTTCGTCTGCCTGGCCATGCACGCCGACTGCCAGGACCTGTACAATATGCTGCTGACGGACATCTTTGAGAGCGAGCGCCCGTTCAAGTAAGTATTCATCATCATCAGCCTATATCTGTCCACTGCTGGACGTAAGCCTCTCCTAATGCACGCCACTGAGCTCGATCTTCAGCTCTCCTCATCCATTCTCTTCCAGCCGCTTTTCGCAGATCGTCACTCCACCTGGCCGGCGGGCGCCCTATGCCTATGTTTGCCTAAACCGCGGTAACGAAAAGACTATGTAGTTTACCAAGTCAAGTGAGCATTAGCACAGAATAAATAATAGTACTACGTACAGAAGACTCCTCCCTTAGAAAACTCGTAAATACTTACTGAAATATACTTACAGTCGTAAAATATATTCAGCGCAAGACAATTTGTACTCTACGCGTATTGCAGAACGGCGATATTACGAGTACACTGAACCGCTTGACTCAATGGATGCGCGTCGCTATTGCTCGTCTCTACTTGCGGAGGCCCTCACGCGGCCGTGCCCCTCTCTGAAGTCGGTCGGTCGTGTAAATAAAATCGTAATAAAACGAATTGTTACAGTTTTTTTTGTATAAAATATCGAATTAAAATTTATATAAATACATTTTTTTAAAAAGAATGGCTTTTGTGTTAGCAATTGCCCGTTCACCTTACACAGAACATACTGTTACACTAATTGAGTACATTCTGAACTGATAATACAATAATCAAGATTTTACTTCGAACAATCGGCGGCCTTATCCCTAAGCAGGGATCTCTTGCAGGCAACCATAGGCTGAATAGATACACAGGCTGTTACAAAGGATGGTAGTGTGCAGAATTATAAAAATATACCTACATATATAATGAATGATACAAATTACACGAATATTTATTACCATTTAATAATACATACAAAATAATAATAATATACTTACTGTTAAAATAAAATAATTATAAATATTATATTACATACCTAAACTTATGAGTGAGACCGGCCTAGTGTTAGTCAAATTAATAAGTTATTGGTTGAGTCTATAGCGTAAGTTTAGATGACGTAGGTTGAGCCTTGACGATAATCTGAGATTTTGACGTAGATTTAGGGTCTATTTCACGACCTTCAAGTAATGTTTCGAGTAGGCTGGCTGATCGCCAGTTAAACCATTTCTATAAAAAAAAACGTGTCGTTTTTCCAACATCTCGTTACTTTTTGTCGTTTTTTGTATGGCGTTAATGTCAGACGCTGACGGATAGTAAGCGTGAACGGGTTTTTTTAAGATATAGGAACCGGCGATTAGCAAGTAAGTGATCAAGCTTTACTTATAGGTAGTGAAATAGGCCCTAAGAGGTGTTACCCCGCCTTTGTATGGGCAGGCCAATGTTCATCTGCGTGTTAGTTATCTTGTGATTTATCAATAAGTTGTGTGTTTTGTCGTGCAGGCCTCAGCCGGGCGACACTTTCGCGTACCTGGACCCCGCCGACGGCGGCTGGTACCGCGCGCGGTGTCTCTCAGCGGCGCGCTGCGCGCTGCTCGACGCGGGTAAAGTCGCGCCTCTGTCGGCCGTGGATCAGTGCCGCGCGCTCGCCAACGAGTACAGGGCTATTCCGGAGTTTTGCTGCGTGCTCAATGGGAACGCTAAGGTGAGTGGGTGCAAAAATGGGGCATAAATGTAGGTTTTTTTAAATAAGTTTTTGTATGTATGTATGTTTAGGTCAAATCTTGCAAGCTGAATTAGAACCACTTCCTCTTATCCCTACGGAGTTGAATTTTTACATGTTGGTTCAGTTTCGATGGCAATTCATTTTTAAAGTAAGTATGATACGTATCGACACCCAGGGTTAGCTCCAGATAAAGGAACTCTTCAAAGGTCATAGACACGAAATTTTGTGTACGCGTTTTATTATGATAGCCGGTTTTAAGATTTACCATGACATTGTTGCTGTACTCAACGTTGTGTCCTGCCATCCCCACCCAACTCCACCTATCCCTACACATCCCTAACAATCTCCATCCATCCCCACCCATCCCCATACATCCAAACCCAATGTCTCCTCACTATGTTGGTACTATAAAAATGACGACTTTTCCACCTTTGAAGTCACTTTGCGCTATGTTGCCATAGGTTTAGGCCAATTAAGTGTGAGGTATTTTATTGCCAGTGAATTGGTATATAATCATGACTGTACTAGCTGTGCCCGCGGCTTTGGCCGTGTTTTAATTTTTCTGTGTTAGAAGTATCCTATGAGTTATTCCAGGACCAAAAGTATTTTTTTTTTGATATAAGCGCCATACAAAAAACTTCAAAAGTAACGAGGTGTTAAAAAAACGACTCGTTTCATTTCTACAGAAATGGGGGGTTACTTGACATTTTATAGCCATCCAGAGAAGTTCTGCTGTGTTAAAATACTGATACTCATAATATGTGTTAATGTGTTCAAATTGTTTCAACAGATCTCAATGTCACTGAAGTGCACTATCCTGATGAAGACCGCTGAAGGCTACAAAGTGTCCATAGAAGACGAGCTCCAAGACAACTACCTCGGTGAAGCCACAGTCACCCGTTGGACGCCGGAGATTGAACTCGCAGCTTCCGGTAAGTTGAACTGAGCTAGACGGTGTTTAAAAGAAGACTGACTCCACACCGCCATATCGATAGTGAAGCTCCCAAAATATACCGATCCGCTCGTACGCACAAGCCTCACGCACACACTTACACAATGTTATGCCGACCGGTCGCCACATTGCAGCAAGATCTCGACCTTGTTAGTCGTGTTAATTCTGCAAGTTCTCACAAAAAAAATAAAAACAGTGTAGACTTTTGTGATGAAATGGTGTATCAACCACAAAACACCACATATTATCCACTTACGCACACATACGCAGCCGCCATTAGCTCCATTAGCTATGCTTCACTCGTTTGTTTGGTGGAGTAGACTCCGCCTTAGTTTAAAAGCTTCTTGATTTTCCAGTTACTGTTTACCATTTTCCTGGAATAGAGTATCCTATATTTTATACCAGGACCAAAATCCATTCACATTTCCATACCAATATTAGCGAATATAATATGTGTTTCAGTTTGTTACCTCTTCACGGCTAAATAGCTAAATTGATCTAGATGAAATTTGGTATGGAGATAGTTTGAACCATGGGGAAGGACATAGGATACTTTTTATCGCGATAAACAGTAGTCCGCGTGGACGAAGTCGTGGGAAAATGCTAGTTTGTTTATAATTTTAAAATAAAGTCCTTTGTGTGGTCGCTTACACTTTGGCCACAAATGTGTGCAAGTAGGCATTTGAATGAAAAATAATTAATAGATGAACCGTAATTTTATGTAACGTATTGTACATTCTCAAATCAATTATTTTCATTTCACAGCTCAGCCGATCCAAGAAAAGGTCCAATCTCAACCACGTCAAGAAGTCGTAAAATCTCCGATTCAAGCCGCAAAACCCTCATCTCAAGCTGTATACACCCCAACTCAAGCCGTAAAACCCCCAGCTCAAGCTGTCAACACCCCGACTCCAGCCGCAAATACCCCAGCTCAAGCTGTCAACACCCCAACTCCAGCCGCAAAAACTCCAGCTCAAGCCGTAAAAGCCCCGACTCAAGCCGCGAACTCCCAAGCCCCCCAGCAGCCCCAGCTGCCTGTAGTGCCCCGTCCGGCGCTGATCGGCGGCGCGCTGTACTACCTGTTGCACGCGACGTCGCTCGCGCGCGCGTGCGTGCGGCCGTGCGACGCGTCCGCCGCCGCCGAGTTCGAGAGTGTGCTGCAGGATACTGTGCTGTTTGGACTGCAGGGAGGTGAGTTTTGCTATTTTGCATTCGACGACGGCTTGGTCTAGTGGCTAGTGACCCTAACTTCGAAAACAAACGGTCGTGGGTTCGAATTCCACTAGGTAGGTACATTTGTGTGATGAGCAGTAATGTTTGTTGCCGAGTCATGGATGTAATATTTATATCCATGTATGTATATTCTTTGTCTAGTGCCTGTATAGTACTGGGTATCCCAGTTTGGGACTAGGTAATTGGTGTGAATTGTCCTGAATATGTTTATTTTTTATATAAAAGTGTAACGTTGTCTGTTTGTTTTTTTGTTTGTTTGGGGAGCTTTCACGAGATAACGGCTGGACGGATTTTGATGAAACTTGGAATGGAGATAGCTTATACCCTGGAATCCAAAGTAAAAACTGGAAAAAAATTGATTACTCGCTGTAAGAAACGGTGTCCATCGAAGCGAAATAATGAGTACGTCAAAAACCATCAATAGTGGTGCTATACCTACTTTTGCATTGGTTTTTAATATCCTAGAACAACATAGGATGCATTTTTTCGCGATAAACAAAAGTCCGCGTGGACGAAGTCGCGAGGGCGGGAAAACTAGTAGGCTCATAATATCAGTGAACGCGTATATGCGTCACCGCACCGGCTTGTAGCATACGGAGAATTATAAATGGAAAGTAACTGTCGTCTCTTTGTATGTTTGTTACTTTTTCACAACTAAACTGCTGAATCGAACTTGGTGAAATTTGACAAGTAAATAGGGTGCATCTACAGGGAACGACGTAGAGGCAACTTTTTTGACCTATTACTTTTACTTATTTAAACTTTATTTATTTTTTATTTTATACACCGGAAATTAGATAACGCGAGCTAAGCCGCAGGGCGCAGCTAGTCACACTAATTAGATAACGCGAGCTAAGCCGCAGGGCGCAGCTAGTCACACTAATTAGAAAACGCGAACTAAGCCGCAGGGCGCAGCTAGTCACACTAATTAGATAACGCGAGCTAAGCCGCAGGGCGCAGCTAGTCACACTAATTAGATAACGCGAGCTAAGCCGCAGGGCGCAGCTAGTTACACTAATGAAATAAATAAAAAGTAACACCGTTTATTTCTGTTTGTTACCTTTTCATGAGTAAACGGCTGAATCGATCTTCATGAAATTTTACTAGAAGTGGTGTGCATCCTAAGTATAAACTATTTTGACGACCGGTTGGTCTCGTGGCTAGAGAACGAAATCGAACGGTCGCGGGTTCGAATCCTGCAAGGTGCAATCATTTGTGTGATGAGCAGAAATGTTTGTTTACGAGTCATGGATGTATATATGTATATTATGATTCGTATTTATGTATATTTATCTGTGGCCCAATTACATAACTTGGTTACAATCGGATTATCACTTTTTTCATAGCAAATTCGACTCTATCGCAAGGCATTAGTGGTTGCGATACTGAGAATTCGATTGAAGCCAAGTTATGGAATCGGGCTACTGTTATCTAGCGCCCATAGCACAGGGTATCCTAGTTTGGGGCTAGATAATTGGTGTGGAAATGTCTCGTTTTTTTTTTTGATTATTTTATTTTAACTTGGAGATATGTCCAAACGGGCATAACTGGGAGTGATTCTTTTAATTTATTTTTTTGCTGCTTATCTACACTAATATTATAAAGAATACTGAATCGTTTTTTTTACCTGTAGCTTTGTAGCTACATTACCAGCGAGTAATATGACACTATTTATTTTTTCAAGAAATTCGAGATCCCTACGTAAATTGCAATAATGTAACCCAAGGTGTCAAAAATGCAGAACGGAATGACACGTTGCCATGGAAACGAAATAATAACAAGTCTGTCAAGTAATACTTAATAATTTGGGTTTCATGGTTCCTTTACTATTTTCCAGCGAAACAACTGACAGAACCGCCGCTGCGGGGCCAACTGGTCCTCAGTCTGTACGAAGGCAACCACTACCGCGCGCTCGTAGTACGGACCAAAGCGGCCGACAACCGGTACAAAGTCGAATACCTAGAGTATGGTGAGTAATGAACAACTGACAGAACCGCCGCTGCGGGGCCAACTGGTCCTCAGTTTGTACGAAGGCAACCACTACCGCGCGCTCGTGGTACGGACCAAAGCGGCCGACAACCGGTACAAAGTCGAATACCTAGAGTATGGTGAGTAATGAACAACTGACAGAACCGCCGCTGCGGGGCCAACTGGTCCTCAGTCTGTACGAAAGCAACCACTACCGCGCGGTCGTGGGACGGACCTAAGCGGCCGACAACCAGCACAAGGTCGAATACCTAGAATATGGTGAGTAACGACCAATTGATAGAACCGCCGCAGCCGGAGAGCCATAGAATAAGCGTTAGTTACTGAGCTTCAAAATTCAGTGCTATAACAATGACAGCAAACATTGTAAGTTTTATCATACTTTCCCGATTTCTCGGAAATTTCAGATTTTTTGGTCCCCTCTGGGTTTTTTGTGTAGGTTTTTTAATTTTACAGAAATCTTAAGGCCAAAAATCCTTTTGTAAATGTAAATAAAATTGTGATAGTGTGTGAAGGCATCCTTTTTCATCAACGTTACAACCTCATAGTTTATCAAAGTGCTTATTTAACTATTCTACACATTCATACACTATTCACACATATTTAACTATTCTATTCAAAAATTCAAATAATCCTATCGCAGCCATAATTTTTTGTCGCATTCATATTTTTAACGCATTAGCTCCAAAGAGAATACGTAAGATTAGCTCACTACGCCTTGTGCTACTGCAGACTTGTCAAATATACACTCGTGGACAAATAATAAACGAACGTAAAAAAATGTGTGTATATAGTCGCTAAACGTTATTTATTGTCAACTTGCAGGCAACGAGGAAATCGTGTCTCTGGAGAAATTGTACTCGTGTCCAGCCGAACTCGATCTAACAGCGCGGCCGACTCAGGCGTCGATCATCGCACTATCGACCATCGTATCGAGCGAGCTCACTCCGTCCGCCATAGAGTTCCTTGAACCTATTAAGGAGCAAGCAGAGTTGGTCGCAGTAAGTAATGTCATCTATCTATCAGCGCGGCCGACTCAGGCGTCGATCATCGCACTATCGACCTTCGCATCGAGCGAATTCACTCCGCCCGCCATAGAGTTCCTAGAACCTATTAAGGAGCAAGCAGTGTTGATCGCAATAAGTAGTGTCATCTATCTGTCAGCGCGGCCGACTCAGGCGTCGATCATCGCACTATCGACCTTCGCATCGAGCGAATTCACTCCGCCCGCCATAGAGTTCCTAGAACCTATTAAGGAGCAAGCAGAGTTGATCGCAATAAGTAGTGTCATCGCACTATCGACCTTCGCATCAAGCGAATTCACTCCGCCCGCTATAGAGTTCCTAGAACCTATTAAGAAGCAATCAGAGTTAATCGCAGTAAGTAATTTCATCTATCTGTCAACGCGGCCGACTCAGGCGTCGATCATCGCACTATCGACCTTCGCATCGAGCGAATTCACTCCGCCCGCCATAGAGTTCCTAGAACGTGTTAAGGAGCAAGCAGAGTTGACCGCAGTAAGTAATGTCATCTATCTGTCAGCTCGAGATAGGCCGCCCATTGTACCTTTCATTTCATGAGTTTATCCTATATATTACCTTCTTCTTGGTGTGCAATAAAGTGTTGTTGTATTGTATTGTATCGACCTTCGCATCGTGCGAGCTCACTCCGGCCGCCATAGAGTTCCTAGAACCTATTAAGGAGCAAGCAGAGTTGATCGCAATAAATAGTGTCATATATCTGTCAGCGCGGCCGACTCGGGTGTCGATCATCGCACTATCGACCTTCGCATCGTGCTAGCTCACTCCGGCCGCCATAGAGTTCCTAGAACCTATTAAGGAGCAAGCAGACTTGATCGCAATAAGTAGTGTCATCTATCTGTCAGCGCGGCCGACTCATGCGTCGATCATCGCACTATCGACCTTCGCATCGTGCGAGCTCACTCCGTCCGCCATAGAGTTCCTAGAACCTATTAAGGACAGTTGATCGCAGTAAGTAATGTCAAACCTTAACCTATCCAACAGTGAAGACCGCATCGCAATCGGTTAAGTAGTTTATATGTGATGCGCGAACAAACATACAGACAAACAAACAGACAGACACGATTTAAGAAAATGATATATTCTTGTTCAGTAGCTTAGTTTAAGTACCCTGGACCTTTTTTTTTAAATATCCTCTTTGTACAGACTATTTTGTTCTTATTGCTTTATTATAAGTAAAATAGATATATAGATAGATAATAGATGTATAGATAGATTCTTAAGATATAATCTATGAACACGAAGTATTATTTATGTTTAAGTATTATTATTTATGTTTACTATCATCTACACTATTCTAGACGATCCCCGGCGGAGAGAAGACGGCACCTAGCGGCAGTGTAGTGCAACTGGCGCTTGCGAAGAACAAGGAGTCTATCAATAGCAAACTGGAGGAGATGTGTATTCCAGAGTGGAAGAAATTGGAGGAGGGGGGCAAAGACGTCACGGGTAAGGAATTATCTCATTATACGGGGGTGAATAATTATCTCATCATATGGGGTGTATGTAAGGGGTCCTTCATACCACCTTTAGGACTTAAGCCAACCTAACCTGCCCGTGGTGCACCCTGCTGACAAACCAACGAGGCTCTGGCGACCCACCAACACGCACTGGACCAGCGTGGCGGGTTACGGTCCAAACCCCCCTATTTCATGCATAGAAATAAAAAAGACAGGCCCCAAGTGCCCGGCGACTCCAGTGTCTGTGCTGGTGGGGACGGACGCCGGCCCTGTACTGGAGTTAGGGGAGCTAAGAATCTCCGGGCGGCATCGATCAACCGTTCTACGTCCTATAATCCTATAATGTCCGCACCTTGATGAAGGATGAGCGTCTACTGGAGCTTGAGAATGCACTCAAAGACGTCAGGTGGGACATATTAGGCCTAGCAGAGGTGAGGAGACAAGGCGAACAGACAGAAGAGCGGAACGACAATATATTTTTCTACTTCGGTGAAACCAGCGGACTTCATGGTGTAGGTTTCCTTGTAGCTAAAAAGTGGAAAGATAATATTATTGAGTATAAAATCTAACAAGAAAAGTAAAGCAAATTTATCAAGAGAAACACAGAACCTAATACATACTAGACAAAACTTTGAAATTTGCACTGCAGAATACAACACAATAGACAGAAAAGTAAAGCGTAGCATCAGGAACGATATTCGTAAACTTAACTGTCATATAGTAAAAGTTGCAATAGAACGAAATACTTCATTAAGAATAGCTAAACGGAATATCAACAGGAAGACGATGGATAAATAGCTTACAAGATGATAAAGGAAAAAAAAACAATAACAGAGATAAAATAACGGAAATATGCACTAACTTCTACAAACAAATGTATTCCGATGGTTCGAAAAATGAAGAAGACATACAGTACTTTCGACCTGATGCCATTCCTTATATAACGGGCCAAGAAGTTCACAAAGCTTTAAAAACCATGAAAAATGGCAAGAGTTCTGGAGAGGATGGTGTCACGATGGAGACTCTGAAAATAGGTTCACAATCTTTACTGCCACCCCTCACAAATTTATTTAATTCCATACTGGAAACAGGAAAACTGCCTAAAAACATGTGCCACTCAATCATCGTCCTGTTACATAAAAAAGGTGACATATCTAATATTGAAAACTACAGACGGATAAGCTTTAATCTCACATATCTATAAAACCTTTATTAAAGTAATCCAAAACCGTATCGCAGGAAAGCTCGATAGACATCAACCACCCGAACAAGCCGGATTTCGACCAAACTTCTCCACCACTGATCATCTCCACACAATCAACCAAATAATAGAAAAATTCACCAAGTTCCATAAGCCTCTGTACCTTGCTTTTGTGGATTATTCCAAAGCTTTTGATAGCTTAAAACAGCCGTAATATTTTCAGCATTAGAACAACAAGACGTTGATAAAACTTACATAGACTTAATTAAAATCATCTACAGCCATAGCACAGCAGACATCAAACTTCATTCATCCGGTCCTTCATTCCCAATAAGCAAAGGCGTAAAACAAGGTGACCCACTCTCTCCCAAATTATTTACTAGCACCCTCGAAGAGGTTTTTACACTTACAGTTTCCTGGGCAACAAGGGGCATAGAAATCGGTAACAATCGTATCACAAACTTAAGATTTGCAGATGACATTGTCCTTTTTGCTCCATCTGCACCTGATCTTGAGAAAATGCTCCAAGAACTGAGCATGGCAAAAAACGCAGCTGATGACCAACAGCATTAAGCGTAGGGTTGAGTTTGATGGGCAAGTGATAAATTATGTCGATGAGTATGTCTATCTGGGCCAGTTAGTATCCTTCGAAAACAGGCAAAACAAAGAAATCGGTCGCCGTATCGATAACGCCATAAATTATGTCGATGAGTATGTCTATCTGGGCCAGTTAGTATCCTTCAAAAACAGGCAAAACAAAGAAATCGGTCGCCGTATCGATAACGCCTGGAAGAGCTACTGGTCTATGAAGCGGCTTATGAAGGGAGACCTTCCGATCTCTCTGAAGCACAAACTCATCGACATGTGTATCCTGCCCATTCTAACGTACGGCGGCCAGACCTGGTCACTTACTGAATGTCAGAAGTCCCGACTCAAGGTTTGTCAAAGGGCAATGGAACACAGCATTCTAGGTATAAAGCGAATTGATCGAGTCAGATATACCGTACTACGTTCCATGACAGGTATTGCAGATGTAGGAGAAAAAACTGCGAGGCACAAGTGCGAAGCCGCGGGTACAGCTTGTTGAATTATAAAAATAAATGTAACCCTAACTTCGACAGAGTCCGCGGTGATGATGTACGACCAAATGGAAACGCAACCGCTGCCCTTAAGCAGACCATTCGTGTTCGACATCACCGACTTCGGGAACTTAGAGAGCGGCGTGCTGTGCGGCTACGACAGGGGCGCCGCCAAGCAAGCTGAATACGTGTTTGGACCACTTACGGACAAGGTAACTATGAGACGTCATCAAATAAGTGAACATACAGACCGGTGCGCTGTGCGGCTTCGACAGGGGCGCCGCCAAACAAACTGTACTTGTTGAGACCGTTCACAGAAAAAGATAACTGAAACTGGTTACCGGAAATACTAATAATACGTAATAATGCGTTTTTAAGATCTCTCAAATTAGCGGAGGCTGGATTTATTATCTTGGTAATCTCTGAGATTACCAAATTCTAAATTTGAACATGATTAGTATAATCAGTATTTAAAAAAATCTGCTATCAATTTTTGACGGATGAATATGACAGAGCAGAATCCCCTAATGTACTGAACATATCATCATAGATGGCTTTTGATGATAGCCCCTTCTTATGGAGGTACTTAATGACGCTCTCTTTGCTCCATTCGCGGAAATTATGTAGATTGCTTTGTTAATAAATTTATAAAATCACAACCAGCAGCCTTATTGTCTAACTCTGGTGATAATGAAACTGACGTTCATTTACACCATTATGAACATGAATTTCCCAATTCGAATTATCGAACTATCCACCGGTGATCTCCTCGGTGATCTTCACCGAGTCCCCACTATCAGCTGTTTTTAAGCAAAATGAATGAACGAAACATCATATTTTGACATATATTGGTATTGTCTAAATTTTCATCGCCACCGAGACATGTCAAATGAAAAAGGTTGCTCTGTCTTACAGAGCAACCTTTTTCATTTGACATGTCTCTTCATGACCTTTCGTATCAACTGGCTTTGAGTTTGTGACGAAATTATAGTTTTATTGAATTAAAAGTTGACTGTTTGCGTAAGTTCAAAGGGAAGGGGTAATCTAGGTATCATAATTAATTGCGGTTTATTAATTTCAGGCATTAATTCTCCGAAAATTCGACTTCCAAACTTGCGAAAGTCAAACAGAAAATTCATTGGTTTTTTGTGATATATATATAGTTCGATACAAAGAGAATATTTCGATATTTACTTCTACTAGCACTTATTTCAGTTTAACATACCTAATTTATTCGATTACAGGCACTATAAGTACCTAACCTACAAAAACATAAAATGAAGAATATTTTGATGGGCGAATTTGTAGCCAACTGCAGAAAAACAACATCTCCAAACTAATGGACAGGCTCTCAAGCCCCTAATATTGGTGCTGACCATGTGGCTATTATAATATCTATGGATGTTCAATGTTTAACAACAAATATCAACAAAATAGACCAATAAATTATTAGGTATCTCTATGCACTTCAAATCAGAAAAGTTTTGATAACAAGGTGGACAGTGGAAACTAAATATTTCCCAAGTAACACCCAGGTGGACAAAGGTAAGCTATTGTAAAAAAAAAAACTTTCCACGGTTCACCCCGGTGGTCGTGAGAGATGGATTGGCTAGTGCCCTGACTTAGAGTCAACAAATGATTGCAAGTTCGAATCTCGCAAGGTGCAATCATTTGTGTGATGAGCACAAATGATTGTTTCCGAGTCATTGATGTAATATTGGTTTATATCTATGTATGTTTATTTTATAGAATATTTATGATGAGAGAATTTGTAGCCAGCTGCAGAAGAAAAACATCTCCAGAAGGTATTGAGGAACAATCACAGGCCTTATTAAGCGGGGAACTGCTCTTTAGAGCGAAACTATTGGTCAAGTTAAAAATACATGTTTTTCTCTGCAACTTTTACTCAATCCAATCTTCATGACAAACTAAAAACAAAACACACACCACTCAAAAAGTATAAAAAACATAAATCAATAAAAAGGACAAATATATATAGTTATATTATATAAAAATTTTATTAAAAAAAAAAAAAAAGGCCGCAACATCCTCCCCCTTTGTGGAGAAACCACAGTATTAAAAATATTAATTTATTCAGGGGATAGGTACTTGGGAAACTTGGCTGAGCAGGGGCACGAGTTTTATCAAAGGCCGCCTCAATATACCAGCTATTGTTTGCACGTCAGCCACCCTTATTACGTTGTCACGACCTGGGTGAAGTGCTACGACTCTTCCTTTTGGCCACATTCCTCTGGGCAACGCTCCATCCACAATCATGACTATGTCTCCAGTCTTCAAGTCGGGACGGGCTCCCAAGCCAGCTCTTGGCAGCAATGTAGGTAGGTACTCTCTGCACCATTTGGACCAAAAGTAGTCATCAAGATATTGTGACTTTCTCCAGTCGCTTCGTCCAAGTAATGCTCCAGCATCAACAGCTAGTGGGATGGGTCGATAACCAGATGACGACCCCAAAATGAAGTGAAATGGAGTTAATGCTTCTTCAAAGTTCGAGTCTGATGGAATATGGGTCAATGGGCGACTATTAATCAGCGCCTCCGCTTCCAGTAATACAGTGTGAAGAAGGTCGTCTTTTGGAGTTCGGTCCTTCATTGTGGCCTTCAGGGCTACCTTGACACTTCTTACAAGGCGTTCCCACGATCCTCCCATGTGAGGAGATGCTGGTGGAATAAATTTCCAATTAATACCTCTATCAGCTAATTCCCGGGCCATTTCTTGTCTATAAACTTGCTTGAGAATGTTATTGGCCCCAACAAATGAATTACCGTTGTCTGAAGTTATAGTATTTGGTGTTCCTCGACGTGAAACAAATCGTCTTAGACACATTTCTGCAGCATCCGCTGTTAAATCTCGTACAACATCTAGATGTATTGCTCTCGAGGTCATGCAGGTGAATAGCGCAACATATCTCTTCTCACGTCTTCTGCCCACAGAAACTTGGATTGGACCCATGTAATCAAGCCCTACGTGTGTGAAAGGACGTTTGTTAAAGGCGAGACGCTCTGGTGGCAAATCTCCCATCGGTGGGTTGAATTGGCTGGTCTTTTTAATAACGCACATGTGGGACATGCATTTGTTACAGATCGGACAGTTCCCCTCAGACGAAGCAACCAGAAGCGCTGACGAAGCTCATTTATTATGGTCTCATGGTTACCATGAGCTGCTTTTTGTGGTAAATCTCAATTAATAGCGTAATCTCGACTGTCCAAAATTACTGGTCGTTTCAGGCTCTCAGACACGTCTTCGGCAGCTCCTATCAGACCAGATAATCTAATCAGGCCATCTGAATCTAAGACTGGAGACAATTTCCTCAATGGACTTCGGCGATGAACTGGTAACGACGCTTGAAGCTTTGCAAGTTCATCCGGAAAACTCTCCAACTGGCTTCTTCGTAAAATGTGCAATTCAGCCTCCATCAGATCAGAAGAGTTCAGATATGGTGACAATGGGATTCTTGATTGATGAGCATGTGATGTTGATGGTTGATTCGGATCACAAGCCAAACGTTTGTTTTTTAATTTGGAATTTAAAATTTTGCCAAATTGGTGCGCGCGAGCGGTCGCACGAACCATTCGCATCCAATCACTAAATCGTGTTGGGTCTGGTGCGATTGGAAGAAGAGAAGGTGACAATTTGTCTGCTTCCGATAGCACGTTGATGACATTCAAATCGTTTTTAAATTAATTTCGAAAGTTTTCATCTTTTGGAAGATGCTGAACCTCTGAGGGCCACAAATCAGGTGAAGATTTTAGAAAATCGGGGCTTTTTATCCAGCGTGTTGGAAAATCTTTAACTAAACGTGTTCCATCATCAGCCACATTTAAACTAGTGGGAACCCAATGCCACTCAGATACTACTGAATTTTCTAAAATCTCCCCAACCCTGTTAGCTACGAATGGCTTCAAAGTTCGCGCATCTGTTCGTAACCAACCCAATACATTCATAGAATCAGTCCATAAATATCGCTTTATTGGACTCCCGACATGTTCTGATTCTATGGTAACAGCTAAACGCATGCCTATTAAAGCTGCTTGAAGCTCAAGCCTCGGAATGGATACTGGCTTCAAAGGCGTTACCCTGGATTTGCTCGCAATGAGCGAAAGTTTCACGTTATCGTTTACGGTAAAACGCCAAAATGCTACGCATGTATACGCCAATTCACTTGCATCACTAAATATGTGAAGCTCTCGCTCATGATAAGAAGCAAATTGATACCAACGTGGTACCAATCAAATCCTTAATTTGGGACTCAAGCAACAGCCAAGCCGCCCACTGAACTTGTTGGTCCCTGGGTAGAGAATCATCCCAGCCTACACCTAATCGCCAGGCTTTCTGTAATAAAATTCTTCCGTGAATAGAAACAGGAGCCAACAAACCCAAGGGATCGAATATTCTCATCACTAACGATAGAGCATTTCTTTTTGTCAAAATGGGAGGATTATTAGAATCCGTATCTGACCGAAAACTTAAATTGTCTGAGCTTGGGTCCCAGATTAAACCTAAAGTGCGAACAGGAGCGTCGTGCATATCTCCTATTGGTACCGCTTTACTAGAGACTGCCCGCAATTCTGTAGGAATTTTACTAAGTGCTTCGGGGACATTAGATATCCAACCTCTCATTTCAAACTTGGCTTGCTGATGTAAGTTTGTTATGTTGATGGCAATTTGTGACGCCTTATCAACATCGTCCACGCTTCCAACGTAATCGTCCATGTAATGATTTTTACTAGTAGCTAGAGCCGCATCGGGATATAAGTGTGAAAATGCATTTGCATTTTTATTTAAAACAAAATTTGCGGTACACGGACTTGATGCAGCACCAAAAATCAAAGAACTCATTCGATACTCTTTAATGGAAGAGTGAACTTCTCCATTACGCCACAAAAACCTTTGCATATCCCTGTCTTCAGTGCGTATTTTAATTTGAGGAAACATTTCCTTTATATCGGCCATTAAACCTATTTTCCCCTCCCGCCAACGAAACAAAACTCCTAATAAAGATTGCAGAAGGTCGGGGCCCGTTAGTAACATAGAGTTTAATGAAACACCTTGAGTAGTTGCTGCTGCATCATGTACTACGTGCAACTTATTTTTTTGGGGATGAACAACGGGAAAATGCGGCAGGTACCAAAATCTAGGCATATCTACAAGTGAAACAAGATCAGCATGAGTTGTTAAACATTCTTCTGCGTACCCCTTTTCTAACATTGCGTCTATATTGTGCTTATATTCCGTCGCGAATTTATTGTCTTTAACCATCCTACGCTCTAATGTTTTTAATCGTGATAACGCCTGAACATAACTATCCGGGATCTTCAAATGATCTTCACGCCAAAGCATACCTATTTCGCACCTACCATCAGGCAATCTATGAAAAGATTCGTTTAATATTTTAAGCGCTCGATCATGTAAAGATCCTACTGAAGTAGACCGTTTACTTATACCTATATCATCTAATCTGTACTGCTGTTTAACAAAGGTTTCTAAATTACACATATTTTCGTCGAGTACGACTGCTTCAGTAACCGCAATCTTATCAATAAATTAAACTGGTTTTGCACGACTGTCCAACACGCCATACAAAGACCAACCCAAAGCAGTGCCCGCAGCCACGGGTTGACTAGTTGTTCCAAATTTAATTTCCAGCGAAACGGACAGGTACCAGTTCTGATTTCCTATTAAGACTAAGGGCTCAGTGTCCTCGTAAACCATTCATGAGCAATACCTGTCAAATATTCAAGTTTCATCGCGTCATCTATACTTACGGATTGGGTACCTACACCGAGGTTTGCGATAGAGGAAGCATTGTCTATTGTAAATTCCCTATCCCTATGCTTGCCTCGAATTTTAAATGAAACATGATGAACTTTGTCTTGACGGTTCATCCTTGCACCTTTCCCATAAATATCTAGTTCAGGACCCGTGACACCTATACGTTCCGAAAGTTTAGAATCTATCAGTGTAACACTGGCACACTCGTCTAAAATTGCTAATGTCTCTACACTGCCTAATGGTCCCGAGACTATAACTGGTATCATTTTTAGAAGTACTTGCTTACGATGTTCACGAGATTGGTTCCTCGAACACACTAAAACCTTACCTCTTTCAGAATCAAGATGAACGTCCTCTGGTTTTGGAAAAGGTTGAAGTTCAGATGAGAGTTGAACAGAACCTATTTCTTCTATTCTAACCGTATTTACAGAAGCGGATTGAACTGAAGTTGAACCTTTCACAGTAGCACCATGCAATAACGGGTGATGGAAACGGTTACAGCTACCCACATTGCATCGATGATTGCAAGAGCGCCAGTTGTGTTTTTTGTTACTTAAACAACGAAAACATCGACGAGTTTTCGTTACAAACCTCAACCTATCATTAACTGACATTGAACCAAACTTTTTACATCCGGTCAAGGTGTGATGTAAATTACATAAGTCACATTTGAAATTGTCACTATTGTCATTACTGATGACAAATACATTTTCCTGACATATGTTTTTCTTGTTGAGTTGTGGTTGGAAATAAAAGGCCAAACTTTGAATGATTTTTAGCTTCAGATCTAAGAAAGTCCGAAAGTAACTCGAGTTTTGTGCAGTTTGATGGATGTTCTGCAGCATATCGAGTCCACAAAGCACGCAGAAGCGGCGTCAACTTATTTGTCAAAAGGACAAATATATACAAAAAAGGCCGCAACATCCCTATTTACACCCTAGACCATTCATTAGGAAAGAATTTGCAAAAATAACAGTCAAAATGTATTAAAAGTATCGACAAAAGATACCAAGTTATATTAACAATTAAAACAAAATAAGTACAAAACCTAAAATGATACCTTTATAGGTAATCAGTTAAAATTTCATCGGGAACTGAAACTTCAACCCATATTTAATGCACCTTTTTTTTATTACGTTTTATGCAATTGTTTGACCATGATCTCACCGGATGGAAAGCGATAATGTGGTCGAAAGTGTAGCACCCTTGCCTAGTTTACCTATTCACTCTTGACTTGAACACACCTGGATTCATTATATTTTACCAGAAACTGACGAGAGCATGGCATTCCACTCTTTAGCAGATCTTACAATGAATAAAAATAATAATACTATTTATTGACATAAAAAAGATTACAAAATACATTTGATCAATACACTCCCCACTAGGATTCCCTGTCTCGGGGGGTCTATTTCTCTTCCAAAAGTTCCAAGAATAAAATAAAAATAATCTTAATTAATTGAAGTAGTTAGTTTTTTAGTTTAATTTTAATTTATTTAATTATATTTGTGTGCGTGTGTGAGTGTGCGTGTATATATTTATTGTGTATTTGAGGGTGCATGTTGTGTGTATGTTGTGTGAGAGTGAGGGTGAGAAAAAGCTCACAATGTTTATGATTTATGTAGACCTTTATATAAAACAGAGGAGAAGTTGCTCTGTCTCCCTACAATTTTTATTTTGTAACCAGTTACAGAGTTTATCTTGCATTCATATCTGGAAAGATTAATTATGTTTATTTTTTTATTTATTTTATTGTACAAGTATGGACCCAGATATGAATGGAATCTGTGTGCAAAGTGTGTGCGTGTTCGTTTGGTTTTCCATCTCAGTCTACGTGTTCCCTGACCAAAAGCAAATTTATTTGCGATTCTGTGTAATCGTATATTACGATTTCACAGAAGTAGCAAGTATAAAAATTTGTCTTACTCGTAAGACTTTTGATTCTTCATATAGTGCATCAGTGGCAAATCGGAAAGGCTTTTTGTACGCGACTTTAAGTATTGCTCTCTGCGCACGTTCCAATATTAACAAATGCGTTTTATGTGCCGCACCCCATGCCGTGATCCCATAACTCAGAATACTTCGACATAATGCGGTATATACAAGTTCCAAAATTTCTTTACTCGCAATTTGTCTTAATCTTTTAAATATATGCATAAGTTTTCTGACTCTTTTACTAAGACTTTTGATTTGAGGTTCCCAGGAAAGACGATCATCTATTAGAATACCAAGATATTTGATCGTGTCTACCGTGTCTATAGTGGGGCAAAAACAATCATGCTGAAAGTTACATGAATGTAGTTTTAAATTGACAATAATGTTTGGACAAGAGTTGTGTGAAATTCTAAAACAGAGTGCTTTAGTTTTACTTGCATTTAAAGACAAATGGTTACGTTCCAGCCAATTAGAAACCTTACGAAGGCCCTCCTGAGTTGTATCTATTACACTTTCCCAAGAATCTGCATAAAATATTATAGCAGTATCATCTGCATATGCAAATATTTCAGCATTTTGTAAATTTAGTGTGCAAAGGTCGTTAATATATGCCAAAAAGAGGGTAGGACCAAGCACACTACCCTGAGGTACACCAAAGTTTCATAGTCACTTACATGATCACCCAATTTTATTCTCTGCTTACGATCTGTTAGGTACGACTGAAACCATTCAAGAGCAATACCACGAACACCAAGCTGTTCCAGCTTTTTAAGCAGAATTGGCCTAGACACGGTGTCAAAAGCTTTGGCAAGATCTAGGAAGACACCGACACACCGAAAGCCATCATCCATTTTACTTGCTACAAAATCTGTTAGGTTAGTGACGGCATCTTCCGTCGATTTGCCAGCGCGAAAACCATACTGATTGCCTGCGAAAAGGTTCCGTGACTCCAGGTAATTCAAAAGTCTTTTGTTTACTAATTTTTCAAGTATTTTTGATAGTGTACTCAATAAAGATATGGGTCTAAAATTAGATGCAACTTTAGTATCCCCATCTTTATGAATTGGACATACATTTGCTACTTTTAGAATATCAGGCACTATACCCGCACTTAAACTAAGATTACATACAAACATGATTGGTGGGGTCAATTCTACTTTTACCATTTTCAGAATGTCATTTGAAATATTGTCAGGACCTGAAGCTGACCGTTATTTTAAATTGCTTATAATGTTTATAATTTCAATTTCATTAGTGGGATACATAAATAAGGACGAAGGTGATTTGTTGCGGGATATATTTACTGTGCTTGATAGCTGATCTTCAGATTGTTTTAGCTTATGAAGAATTAATTTAGCATAAGTCTCACCTACTGAGGTAAAGAATTCATTTACCTTGTTCAATGAGTCTTTAGGACAGGATTCTATTTTCAACAGATCTGCGTTCTTGGGTTTTGTTTTTTTCAGATCACATACCGTTTTAACCGCATCCCACGTCTTTTTGCTATTGCCTTTTGCCTCTCTTATTAGCTGACGGTCATATTCGTCCTTAAGATTTTGGAGTATGTTGTTGCAGCAGTTTCTATACTGTTTGTATGCATATTTAATTTCATCACAGTTCAAATTTTTTCTAGCCCTCAAATGCAATTTGTCACGTTTTCCAATACACTTTAAAAGCCCTGGTGTAATATTACATTAGGATCCCTAACCTTGCATTTCTTTGTTTGATAGCTTAGGACCTCGTTAAAAGTTTCTATAATTTTATTAGAAGCTAAATTTACGTCAAAAATATTGTACAAGCTAGACCAATCTATTTCTTTCAGATCTTTAGCTAGGCTTCTGTAATTAATTTTAGTCTGTATTTTTGAAAATGGCTTTTGAAGAAATGAATGAAGAAGTGTAACTCTTCGTGCTTGTGTGTGGTATTTCTATCATAAAAAGGTGCCGCATTGCCAATATTCTAGTTTGTACGGTGATAAGGGAATCAGATTGTGCAGTTCTTATGCTCACTCTCCATAGTGCAATCTGATAACTAGAATTTTGCACATTGTCATATTTGTCGTTCAAAAAGGAGGTGAAAAATTCATTTTGTCATTTACATTCAGTGCCACTACATTTGGCAACCAGTTGGCCGAGTGGCTAGTGACGCTGACTGAAAGTCAACCAATGGATGCGGGTTCGAATCCCGCAAGGTGCAATCATTGTGATGAGCAGAAGTATTTGTTTCCGAGATATGAATGTAATATTCATATCTTTGTATGTGTACTCGTATCTATTATCTAGTACCCATATTTAGTGCATTCAGTGTATTTATGTCAGCGTACAATACATACAAAGTTTTATAAATTTTTCTTATTTGTTTCAGATTGAGTGACATGAATACTACTGGCATTTACTCTGGTTTAGAGATTGTTGTAAGCTATAAGACTGCCGATTGTGTTACCGCTACTTCTATATTATATTATGTACGATTTACTTCTAAGTATATACAATAAAGAGTTATCTATCTATCTATGTTTTGTTGTTATTTTTTAACTACAAATTATTATGTAAGTAGAAACATACATTGATACCTATGAAATAGTATGTCACAAGCGACATACCTACCAACTGATTCACAGACAACACATAGCCTAAACCGGTGGACCTAGAGATTTGCAATTTGGAGGAAATATGTATTTAAATTTCGAACGAGGCTGGCAATGTTTGCACAAGAGCAAAGCCTCGGCATGCAGCTAATTTTAGCATAAATATAGACTGAGTATGGATAGAGAAACGGAAAATTAAACAAATTTTATTAAATAGCATGTTTATTTTATTGTAAAAAACTTTCTTAAAAAAATATAACGGTCAAGTGTCTTTATTAAATAAGGACTATACATAAAACATTCTAAAAACTTACAAGCCATTACTGGCTCACTGGTAGCCCACTAATTACATTGTAATTATATAGTAATTCACAACAACAAAGTAAATATTTCCAACACACCATTTTATTCAAATGGTATAAAAAAGTGCTGTAACTAGGTACATATTATAATACAAATATAACAAGTAGATTTGAGAAGCAGCATCCTTTTGCATTTTATAGACATGCTATGAATCTCTTCCCGCTGCAATCCGACTTGAAATGATCCTGTTTACTGTGATAGACAGGTACTGAACTGAATCTGAAAATAAAGATATAGCTATGATCATTTGTCATTATCTACATAACAAGTACTACATAGTCAATATTGTAATATGCAGTATTACTTTTGTAGAGTTAGATCAAATTTGTAAACAATTCAAAAGAGAGGTTAATTTGTTGAATGTCTACCTACAGCTACATCAGGCTTTGTGATAGCTGGAAATGTTCATACTGACACAGGTGCAAGCTGCAGCCCATCTCCTGAACCCCGGCTGGTGCTCAAAGCAAACATAATCGGTTATGTTTTGTTGACACAAAACATAACCGATTATGTATGCATTGATATGAGGTAAAAATCCATTAAAATATGTATGTTGTTGATGAGCATTTGTGAAAATGCATATACCTAGTATATATGTCTATGTACCTAGTAGGTAAATTAAAATAGACTCGAATAGGTGCTTATATAATATTCATTAGTCCACCAGAATTCCTGTATAGCCAAGCCAAAGACTGTTAGAACTTGCGATATATTTGTTCAAAGTTTCGATCTAACTCGATGACCAATTGTAGGGTTATGCAAAGACCACTTTATCAGATGGCATTCTGAAATACAATATGGTACAGTACGTATTTGTTGCAAAATCAAGGCATATTTGTCAATTTTATATCCGAAAACGAACATAACCTCGACATACATTACATCTCACAAAACAATTCCACTTTTAGTTTATCCACGTTTCGCACAAACTCACACAAATCTTGTGACTATAACCTACCTATTTAATTATTTTTTTTCCATTTGATTTTCATTTCATTATTGAATGCTAAAGTAAACAACAAACAAACACATACTTTAGTTTAGGTAGTTATGGTCCAGAATAAATAATAACTCGCAAACCAACGTTTCGTTCTACGCAACGTCAGGCTATAATATACTTGAATATTATTTTTTGAAGAATATCCATTTATTAAACAGCATAACTAATAAAAATTAGATTATAATAAACAAATAAAACACTACACATGTTTAAATGGCTAAATTTACATTTTACAACCATTAGTTCAAAAAAGCACTAAAAAGTGCTCAAAGCTGTTCTTCATGAAATGGAACGCAAGAGCATATGTTTTTGGTGTTATGTAGTCTGTGGAAAGAACGAAATGACCTTCACTTTTTCAAGACGATTACCACCGAAAATATTAGACAATTCCCCTGGACGGCGAACTGGAACCGCCAATGGTAATGGTAATGGATTTGATTGCCATTACCACCAGAGTTAGACAATAAGGCTGCTGATTCCCACATCACCTTTTCATCACCGTACAACTAGACGATCAGCAAAGCGCCACCCTTTTATAGTTGAAATACCTCGCACAACAATGAAGCGTTATGCTTCTTCATTTATTATAAGAACTGCAAAGGAGTGGAATGCCCTGCCCTCGTCAGTGCTTCCGGTAAATTATAACCCAGGTGTGTTCAAGTCAAGAGTGAATAGGTATCTACTAGGCAAGCGTGCTACACCTTCGACCACATCATCGCTTTCCATCAGGTGAGATCGTGGTCAAACGATTGCAGAGTCCGTAATTAAAAACAACAACAAAAAACTAATTATTGCACACGTTTCGAACTTCACACAATTAATTAACTAGTCTGAACTGAACTAAAATAAGTACTTTTAAATCCACCCTCGTATATCTCACTTTGTAGGTACTTTTAAATCCACCCTCGTATATCTCACTTTGTAGGTACTTTTAAATCCACCCTCGTATATCTCACTGTGTAGGTACTTTTAAATCCACCCTCGTATATCTCACTTTGTAGGTACTTTTAATGCTGGAATAACACGTAAGAGTTACTTTTAAATGAAATGAGAATCACCCAAATAGGATAAGAAATCCCAGAGATATGAACATACTAAAAAACAGCCGAATTGAAAACCTAATAATAATTATGGGAGTAATAACTTGCTTTTTTTTAAACAGATCAATGAATATTGCAACAGCAAGCTGTGTAATGAATCCTATACACCGGTGATGGAGGAACTCTGCCTCGCACGATTACCGCCTTGTGAGTACATTCCTTTACACTTTTTTTTGTTTTTTTTGTCACTTTTAACCCCCAACTCCAAAAGAGAGGAGTTTTATAAGTTAAAGGTGTGGTTAATCTTTGTATGTATGGATCACTGTAGGTATTTGTGTGACTGTCTGTGGCATCGTAGCTCCCAAACGAATGAACGGATCTTGATGTGTTTATTAATGTTTGAAAGCTGATGTGATCGAGATTGTCCTTAGCTATAATGGGGATGGAGGGGGGTTTAGACCCTTCGAGCCTTTTATCACTTCGGTGCAACATATCGTAAATTGTTTAGTTATATTTCAGACCCGCAGTGGTTCCGCGCGGTGGTGATCGACCACCAGGCGGGGCAGCCGACCGCAGCTGTGCTTTATATCGACTACGGGAACGTGGAGCCGTCCGTGCCTGTCGCCAACCTCCGCAAGATTATGCCGGAGTTCTGCGCACAGCCCGCCTTGGCTGCCACGGCCGATCTTAAAGGTACAGCCGACCTCAGCAGTGCTTTACTTCGACTACGGAAACGTGGAGCCGACCGTGCCTGTCGCCATCTTGCGCAAGATCATGCCGGTGTTCTGGGCACAGCCCGCCTGGGCTGCCACTGCGGATCTTAAAGGTACAGCCGACCGCAGCAGTGCTTTACTTCGACTACGGGAACGTGGAGCCGTCCGTTCCTGTCGCCATCCTGCGCAAGATCATGCCGGAATTCTGCGCCAGCCCGCATTAGCTACCACGGCCGATCTTAAAGGTACAGCCAACCGCAGCAGTGCTTTAATTCGACTGCGGGAACGTGGAGCCGTCCGTGCCTGTCGCCAACTCTGCCCAAGATCATGCCGGAGTTCTGCGCACAGCCCGCCTTAGATGACACGGCGGATATCAAACGTCTGTTACTTTTTACATCGACAAAAACAACGAGGAAATCTAAAAAAAAAAACTGTTACAGAACGCTACCCGCCTTTTTGGGACGGGCGTGACGTCAAAACAAGCTTCGGCTTGTGTTTTGACGCCAAGTTTAATTATTTTAGACTTTGTTTCAGAATGTCCGATAAAATTTCCGAGCTAATATGAACTAAACTGTTAAATAAACACTGTACTTGCGTTTCTCAATCACTGAATAGGCTTAACCGTAACAAGTTATGTTATTATATATGTCAGATCAAGTGTTAATTCAAATTTTATTAGTCAGTGTGGGTTTCCACCAAGGATCGTCACTTAGCCCCTTGATCTTCAATCTTACCATGGATTACGTCACCAAAAGCTTACAGTGCAAAATACCATGGTGCATGTTATACGTGGATGACATCATCCTCATCGCGAAGAGTACAACGAGTCCAAAGAGGAGACGTTCAGCAAATGGGTTAATGAGCTCGAAGGGCATGGCCTACGGGTCAGCCGCTCAAAGACGGAATACATTGAATGTGACTTTGGTGGTGATGAAGAGACATGTTGCAAGAGTGCTGGACAACCAGCAAAAAAACACAAACAACAATTGCACACAGCTGAAATGAAGATGCTGCGCTGGGCGGGCGGTGTAACACGTCTGGATAGAATACGCAATGAGCATGTGAGAGGATCGTTCGGAGTGGCTCCAATAACGGACAAACTAAAAGAAAGCAGGCCCTAGATGGTACAGCCACATTATGAGACGAGATGATAGTTTCTCAGTAAAAACAGCCTTGAATATGCCTACGAAACGCATTGGAAGAGGAAGACCACCCGCTACATGGTGGTCCAGTATCGAGAGGGAGATGAAAGCGCAAAACCTAACTCCTATGACAACCCAGGATAGTGCTTCCTGGCACCTCTGTACGAGAAGACCCGACCCCAGATAGAACTGGTATTAAGGGATCGAAGAAGAAGATTAAGACAAAAACATGATTAACAGAATTTCATTCGAAACATTTTCTTATAAAAAATTACATGATTTTTAGTAATTTTTCCAATTTTTTTCTACTCAACGGCTTAAGTTTTATCTCTAAAATAAATCTCACAGCAAGAAAATATACTTTATTATCTAATGTTAAGACAATTTTTACCTGAATAAACTACTACACTACTACTAACTTAACTTTTGAGACTCAGTTACGCAGGCATTTCAGTACTTATTGCGGGTAGCAGAGTGTAGGGTAGGTGGCAGGGGAGTGGGAAAATGTAACCTTGGAGCCTGGCCTTAAATGTTGTAGTTAGAGAATTCGATCCTGGGATTATTCCGATATTACAGGTTACAAATTAAAAATAAGAAAATCTTACAGAAATCAGGTTCTCAAAACTAATCAAAAAGGTAGGTAATTAATGACTACACTTTTTCAGTGCCACCTAGACGAGTTGTCATAATAGCTCGGGAATTACAAGAGCCAGAGATTATGAGAGCCAGAGTGGCTATGACAAGTATTTACAATTTAGTTTGCTAATTTCTCTTTTATGCTTGTCCTTTTGTCATGCCCCAGTACAATTAACTTCAATACTGTAAAGTATCTATTATAAAATAAAACAGTGATGTTTTATATGTATGTTTTAAACATGTTTAACACATAATGTTTTAAATAGGTGTTTATTTTTCCAGTGTTTCAAACACTTGTTTTAAACTAATCTTTTTATCATTATCAATCCTGTATCATTTCCAATAATTTCACTGGAAATATTGCTCTTGAAACAAGGAACACACTTATGTTTGCACAATACTGCTTGGCGGTTGAATATCTGGCAAAGATTCCCCAGGCGGAACCGCAGCAGACCTACCACAAGAGTTCATTAAAAATAGGAGTCAAAAAGTCCATTCTAATATTTTTCACATGCTAATATTTTTCGTTGCAGATTGGCCAAAACCTATGACGGAAGTGCAAATACTCACAGCGATTGAATTGCTCAAAATAAACGAGGAAGGCCGCGGGGAACTGTCCGTCAAGAGGGCCAACAGAATGGGAGATGACATGGGTTACGAATTAGAAGTTCCCGACTTCATCGCCGCAATCAAAGCTGTGCAAACGTAAGTCTCACGCAGTTCTGTACACCAACAAATGCACCTTTCCTTACAAAAGTAGTCACACCTTGTAGAAAGATTTAGTTATCAAATAACGATGTTTAAACCCCCTTTTGCTGTAAAATAATCGATCAGAAAAAGCTCTTTAACACGTTTGTGGACACTTGCTTGTCGTTTGAGGTAGTGCGGGCCTCTGTGTATTAGAGTTTGTTATGCCCAATGGCCTCGCACATGCTTAGTCAATAACAGCCAGGACCGATAGCTCAACGTGAAGTCCGAAGCATGGAGCGATGAAAAACCGCACAAAGACTTGGGAAGGACTGTACAATACATAGGGGGGGAGGGGTAGCAGGGGGTAGCCCTTCACCTCACCCATCCACCCCTCACCTTTAATCAATGGCATTAGAAGTAAATTTGAAAGTAAGGATGGAAAAAAAAGAAAAAAAAACGGAAAGGGGGCCTGCGCAACTTTTCCTTCAAAGGGGGTTAATACATCCCCGCCCTACCCCCTCCACCCCTCCGCCCCCCCCCCCCAAAATCGATTGTATATATTGTACAGTTTAGCCGAGCCTAGGACCGTATCCGGTATCGTTGGATTCTAAGTCGCACTAGTAAACTCCTAGATGACCATCGCTCTGCGTGGACATAAATGCTTATTGTTTCAGTTTACCTTTAAGAGATGCACACATTATAGCATTCGAACTTTGTTCCTTTTCTTTTACGAAATCGCTATATATCTCCGTTGTAGAGGTAAGACTGTGGAATGCGTTGCCGGTAGACGTAAAAAAGGCAAATACTAAGGGTATGTTCGAGCGCCTAGTTCGCAACTTTTATGTCGAAAAGATCTATCATTCATAATGTCTCTCTTTTGTTTTTTGTTTTTGTTTTTTTTTAGGTGTAGTATGGATTCTTTACAAAGTATTTTTTTAAATTATTATTTCGTTTTTTTTTTCACCTGTCGTACATAATGTTAAATGATAATATTATGATTATATATTTTTTATATATATTAGTGTATTTCTTATAATATTCTTATGTATTCTATAGTTTTAGCTTTATTTATTCCTAATTTTTTATTTATATCTAGCTATTTCTATTCACTTTGTTCTTTTTTTACTGCACCTCTACCATTTTTCTTGCATTTCCAGGTTGACTGGTAGAAAATGTTACTTAGCATTAAGTCCTCCTTGTACATTGTATTTGTGTGCTAAAGAATAAATAAATAAATAGCTGCTAATAGTTTTCGGCCCAATTTTACATTGTGAGAAGTCGATTAAACAGTAAGAACAGTAAGATTTGACTTAACATTTACATTGTGAGAAGTCGATTAAACAGTAAGAACAGTAAGATTTGACTTAACATTTACATTGTGAGAAGTCGATTAAACAGTAAGAACAGTAAGATTTGACTTAACATTTACATTGTGAGAAGTCGATTAAACAGTAAGAACAGTAAGATTTGACTTAACATTTACATTGTGAGAAGTCGATTAAACAGTAAGAACAGTAAGATTTGACTTAACATTTAGGTGTATGTACATTAGAATTTGCAATGGGCTCAACTAGACAAAGTCTATATCTTGGGCGCTCTGAAGAACGTGTCACTTTGTCACGTGTCACAGATTGTTAATAATAGTTAAACAAAATTATTATATAAAGTTATGCAAAAGTTAGGAATACGTTACTAATTAAAAAGTGAAAAATTATGAAATGAGCTTATATTTTTAGGAAGCAGGAATAGGTAGATCTAAAAAAAAGAAGAAATTACATAAATCAAAGCTTATTTCTAATTTAAACAACTAGGTATCTCATATTAACAAAAAATAAAACAACTCAGCAATATCATGAAAAACACAGACTCAATCAATATAATTATTCGACACGTCAGTCTAGCATGAAGTCTCCGCAAGGTGGAAGCGCCGCCAAAGACAAAGCTGTTCCATATACATATACTCGGCCGGTCTCTATCTAACAATATATTATTTAATTTATAATTAAAAATTTAAATATTCAACTAATAGTCACTTTATAGTGGTTGAAGGAATGACGTAGTAGATGTACTTAGATTGTGATTAGATATACCACCATTTTAACTGGATATTTTAAAATATTAAGGATTCACATAATATTGGAGTTAAAGTAGGTACATAAATACACTTCAGCCTTAGAATATGTACATAGGTACACTTATAAATTAAGCCTACTAATTAGATATTAATTAATTTCCTGATTAGTTTCCCGTGTGTGTGTGATTTAGACACACACATGGTGGTTCTACCCGCTACACCTGCACCTGCACCTGCACCATGCACACGGCTTCCATGGCAGCTCCAAAAGTCCCATACAAAAAATACTGTTAAACATGGGTAACTAAATGTCCCTGAATGTGTTAAGTTGGGGAATTCTAACTAGCGCTAAGAATTTTATTTGGCGACAAGACCGACCTTCTGAATTATTTACTGAGCAACAGGAATATTAAACTCTTCTAAATGGCATTTTTATGCATTGTAAAACTAAGTTGTCCTCAAAATTACTAGTTAGACGACCAACTAGCAACATACAGAAAATTTAAACTTGTTTTTTTTTAACCGATATCGCATACTCCATTCTATATACTAAATTCGATTACATCTGAATGTCTTCCGTTTTGTATGATCGGGTGGCGATATATCGCCAACACGCCTCAGTGCGTGGCGTACGCACAAGGCGGCAAGGTACTGGTTCTGTTCTGGCGATGATAAATTTGAGCATTCACTTGTAATGGGCACCCTAGCGAATGACACAACAGGTAAAACCTGACATGAAATAACTGGGTTCAGATGGCCAAAATTAAAAAGTTCTGGCAGATGTGTAAACATTTTCAATGTTTTTTACACGACAGAGACGAAGAGCCAAGAGCGCGCGGCGACTCGCCACACCAAGAGTTGGCGTAACTCCCGTATCGCGCCATTAGATGTTTACAAATCAAAAAGCTTTTATGCAGTAGCCATGTCATAGTGAAACTTAGGAGGGCTATCACAATTAAATGCGTATACATAATTTCATGATTTACCGTTGAAGAGTTCCTTTATCTGAAGCTATTCCTGGTTAGCTTTTCTTCAATGTTTTGTTACAAGTGAACGCTCTGGTTGCACCTACAATTCTTCAGGTCAGATGCACTGTGCGCCTTGCAATAGGGCCTTTAAGACCAAATTTGGCGCTGCCAGTCCTATTCGCTCACACAAGAGATAACAAGGTTCGCCGTTGACGGATACGTCAAGGAGGACATCATCATTATCATCAGCACCTTAAAACATAATTTCTTGTTTTTTACAGGTAAACATCCTTTCGCTGCGAATTACCACAAGGGCCCAAAACAGCCTAAATTTTAGGCCATTTCATAACATTATCTGTATAAAATCACAATATAGGTTTAATTCGTGTGGAATTGTTCCGAATATATTATTATATTATTATTAGTTAAATAAGGAAGTTTGCTTCAGTCATCAGACAATTTTGACATGAACACTGGACGCGATGGCGTGTCATAGGTATCTAATAACGGATAGCTCGGGCGATTAAATTGTTCAGTGGAATATGTGCGCTGTTACGGTTATATTAGATTTAATATCGCTTGCGTGGAGCAACCTTTTTTTAAGTTTAGTCTTTATTACTTTTTAAGATTTTACCAGCACCTTCTGTACGTTAGTACTCGAAAGGTAGCGCTGTATCACAATGCGTGCGAAAAGCACCAATAACACGAAGTAAATTGTTTTTTTTTTTAGTTTGTCTAGCTCTAAGTTTGACAGCTGTTTTGTGTAACAAATTACATATAGTTATAAGTTTGACAGTTATATGTGTGTACTCGAAAGGTAGCGCTGTATCACAATGCGTGCGAAAAGCACCAATAACACGAAGTTAAATTCATTCATTTCATTTCATTCTTTTAAATTTCTTATTTTTTCTTCATTTTTTAAAGTTTATGTTTAGCTCTAAGTTTGACAGTTATTTGTGTTATAAATAACAGTTTGGTTGTAAGTTGCAGTGTAGCAACGTTTTAGATGTAATTATTAATCCAATATTTTTGTACTCTATAATTGAGATTTATGTTGTCAAGTGACTTACAATAATATATTGTACGTCATAAATGATACATGACTGGTACATGTAATATCGTTGCTGATCCCATGTGCCGAAATTAATGGGGCACAATGTTTCATAAAACAATACATGAATGCAATAAAAAATAATTGACATATTGGGTGTAGGTGTATACCCAGACTACATTGACCTTGATCAGGCGTACAGACGTACATTGTACTGACCTCTCTGTATAGGCAAAGTTATAATGTTACAAAATTCAATAGTAAAGACATGCTTATTATATAATTACTAGTGACTCGTCACGGCTTTGATAATTTCGGTAATTATGAACAAAAAAAGGTGTAGATAGATGGTTTCACTCTCGCTATGTTCAGGTCTCGTTTTGAGTCGACCTTGGTATTGTAGTGAAGCACGGCTTGTGGGTTTGTGTCGACTTCTAAACGTACAAATCTTCGTAATATTTGTTCTAACGACATCCGCGAGATCCATGTAGTTTTTCCAAGTAGATGGACTACTAAAGCTTTTTTTTGGAGTAATATTTTGTTCGTGGATGTAGAATCTGCTACTTATCCTACTGTTGGGATACCGTCCTTCTCTCAGAGAGTGGATTCATCACGATGGGATACCGTCCTTCTCTCAGAGAGTGGATTCATCACGATGGGATACCGTCCTTCTCTCAGAGAGTGGATTCATCACGATGGGATACCGTCCTTCTCTCAGAGAGTGGATTCATCACGATAGGATACCGTCCTTCTCTCAGAGAGTGGATTCATCACGATGGGATACCGTCCTTCTCTCAGAGAGTGGATTCATCACGATGGGATACCGTCCTTCTCTCAGAGAGTGGATTCATCACGATGGGATACCGTCCTTCTCTCAGAGAGTGGATTCATCACGATGGGATACCGTCCTTCTCTCAGAGAGTGGATTCATCACGATGGCGTAGTACAGGTTGTTCTTGAATGCTGTAGGACTTATTGGAGAGCTTTCTGTTTGGATGTTCACGCCGTATGTTGAGGGTATGATGATGGGATACCTTATGGGCTGAGACGGATATGACGGTTCATACGTTCCGTCTTGCCACCCAGATGTTAGATCCTCTGGCCTCTACTGTAGAGTATTTCGTGTTTACAGTTTTAAAAAACATTGAAAATGTATTTCACCATTTTCGTAACGCTGTTAGAGAGATACCTCAAATATCAAAATATGTTTGTTCACACGGACTCAAAGAGTGCATGATTATAGTAAATGACTACCACCGAATTCTGAATACAACCAGTCGAGAAGAACCGGCAAGAAACTTGACATTATTACGTGATATTTCAGCGTCGTATTGCAATGATTTAAATTTGCCAAGAGCTTGACATTTTGCAGATTTTTCAGACTTCGTTTTTTTCAATTTTGTATTTCTTGTTTCCAGTTTTCGAAAACATCGAAAGCTTTAAGTTATTTCACCATACTCGTAATGCTGGTAGATACCTCTACTGTAGAGATACCAAATCAAAATATGTTTATTCACCACTGGTAGTCATTTACTTTATTCATGGGCCAAGAGCGCATGAATAAAGTAAATGACTACCACTGGATTCTGAATACAACCACTCGAGAAGAACCGGCCAGAAACTTGTCATTTTCACGTGATATTTAAGTATGATGTTTCGAATTTCAATTACCCAAACGTTTGAAATTTAGCTTTCTGATTTTCTTTTTTCACAATTTTGTATGTAACGTTTCCAGTTTTCGAAAATATTTTAATGTTGAAGTTATATCACCATATTCGTAACGCTGTTACTAATGTCATGGATTAAATGACTACCACCGAATTCTGAATACAACCAGTCGAGAAGAACCGGCAAGAAACTTGACATTATTACGTGATAATTCAGCGTCGTATTGCAATGATTTAAATTTGCCAAGAGCTTGACATTTTGAAGTTTTTTAGACTTCGTTTTTTCCAATTTTGTATTTCTTGTTTCCAGTTTTCGAAAACATCGAAAGCTTTAAGTTATTTCACCATACTCGTAATGCTGGTAGATACCTCTACTGTACAGATACCAAATTAAAATATGTTTATTCACCACTGGTAGTCATTTACTTTATTCATGGGCCAAGAGCGCATTCTGAATACAACCACTCGAGAAGAACCGGCCAGAAACTTGACATTTTCACGTGATATTTAAGCATGATGTTTCGAATTTCAATTACCCAAACGTTTGAAATTTAGCTTTCTGATTTTCTTTTTTCACATTTTTGTATGTAACGTTTCCAGTTTTCGAAAACGTTTTAATGTTGAAGTTATATCACCATATTCGTAACGCTGTTACTAATGTCATGGATTAAATGACTACCACCGGATTCGGAATACAACCATTCGAGAAGAACCGGCAAGAATCTTGTCATTTTTACGTGATATTTAAACCCTCGCTTGTCGCGTTAACACAAGACACTCGACGGGTTAAGCATGATGTTTCGAATTTCAATTACCCAAACGTTTGAAATTTAGCTTTCTGATTTTCTTTTTTCACAATTTTGTATCTAACGTTTCCAGTTTTTGATAACGTTTTAATGTTGAAGTTATATCACCATATTCGTAACGCTGTTACTAATGTCATGGATTAAATGACTACCACCGGATTCGGAATACAACCATTCGAGAAGAACCGGCAAGAATCTTGTCATTTTTACGTGATATTTAAACCCTCGCTTGTCGCGTTAACACAAGACACTCGACGGGTTAAGCATGATGTTTCGAATTTCAATTACCCAAACGTTTGAAATTTAGCTATCTGATTTTCTTTTTTCACAATTTTGTATGTAACGTTTCCAGTTTTTGATAACGTTTTAATGTTGAAGTTATATCACCATATTCGTAACGCTGTTACTAATGTCATGGATTAAATGACTACCACCGGATTTGGAATACAACCATTCGAGAAGAACCGGCAAGAATCTTGTCATTTTTACGTGATATTTAAACCCTCGCTTGTCGCGTTAACACAAGACACTCGACGGGTTAAGCATGATGTTTAGAATTTCAAATTTCATAATTTAGCTTCACGTTTTTCTTTTTTCACAATATTGTATGTCACGTTTCCAGTTTTCGAAAACGTTTTAATGTTTAAGTTACATAACCATATTCGTAACGCTATTACTAATGTCATGGATTTTAGTCTTACGCCAGTTTTCTTATCAGCGGCGTAGCAGTTCATTGTGGACACCTTTGACTATTTTTTTGAGCGCGGTGCGTAGTAGCTGCGTACCATCAGCTAGACCTGCTGTGCGCGATGTCGTTTGAAATCCTACGCCAGCATCGATAAGCAAACGGTGTAACATTATGAAAAATAAAAAACAAAGCTAGTTATGAACACTGCACAAGGGATAAAAACATGTTGAGGTCGCGGTTTATGTGAGGTGCCCAAAACACTTGCAACAGTAACTTTTTGAATAGTCAGGCTAATTCGTTGACCGCAATAGGCGCCAGCTCTTTCTATTAAGCGTCAAATCACATGTCTTTAGCAAAACATCGCGCATTTGGACCCCAGGGTAGTTTGAACCCCAAACGGAAGAGTTATGTATACAACATCGGTAGATGCACAATTCCTCCGTGTGAGGCTCTCCGCTGACTGCTGCAGCACCTTCCGCCTTCGAACCATTTTGAAGGCGAGAAGGCGCTAGAGTTCCTAGTCATATTTGAAATACTTTTACTTTTTTAACTTTTGAAGATATCAATCTTTGTAAATTTTGTTTTCTTCCCAAATGTACGTATAACTAAAACGATATAGTGTTTTTTGTATTTCATGTTTACAGTTTTCAAATAGTATAAAACTTTTAAAGTAATTTCACATTTTATCGTGACTGATAGTATTTTCATGGGGTTTCATCGACGACTTTCAGGAAGTCTTCAACGTTTCGGAACGACTTCCGTTTGAACATTTCCAAATTTGATGTTGATCTACGAAAATGTCTTAACCAGTTTAAGATTTCAACGAAGATCTAAAATCATAAATGTTTCATGTTTAGAAATTTCAAATAGTTTGAATTTGTTTGGAATTTCAACCTTTTATCGTGACGTCGTTGTTACTATTTTCGTGGAGTTTGATCGACGCCAGTTTCTTTTATCCCGGCGTTAATGTTTCGTGAATAACACCAATTAGGCCAGACTAGCAACTTGAAGCCAGTAACCCCTAGTACGAGTTTTTATAGCAAAAACGTTTAGTTCCATACAGTTTCTTTACTTCCTGCAAGTTACCGCTAGAGGCGCTGCCAGTAAATGTATGGAACTAAACTAAATTTCGTTTCTTAAAACTATAAAAACTCGTACTAGTTGTACTGAATTTCGACCCGACCTCGCGTGATTTATGATTCTCATTTTGCGACACTGATATCCAGTGTCTTTTTATCATGTCAATGGCACTATATTGGCATGGATGATAATTGTATTTTTTTTTAGTGACGATAGTAAATTTCAAGTATATTTAAATCCACTTGGAGCAATAGATAGCAGCTCCTATACGAGCTACGCTGGCTGTAAAGCATTGCCAAAGGGGTAAATAACTCTCCAGCAGATGTGACATGGTCAATCATGCCCCACTTACTCAAGTTGCATCTACAGTGACCTGGGTACAGAGCCTATGGTTTTCAACGCTGGCCGTGAGTTCGTAGTCAGGTTGACAGCAGCTGTCTAGAATCTCGCTGACCTTGACTTGTCTACTATAACAGGATTTCTTACTTATTTCTTCCTATCATAGAAGAGTTGGAAAACGTTCTGCTTGCGTCTACAATTATCTAATTTTTTTTTGCCGTGTTTGTCATACTTTAAAAACTTCACAGAAGATCCAGTCATTGAGAGTTTTACCTGAAATGATTTCCGGGAGTTTTATCGGCGGTAAAATATTTGTATAGATTTAGACGTGATCTTTTCACTTTGATACTTCTTGTACCTTTGCCTATAGCGCCAATTTTGAAAATTGGCGCCTAAAGCAGATTTTTATCAGTATATCTCCTTTCAGATATGTGTATTGTAGGTATATAAGTGATTTCACTTTTGAAAAAAAATGAAATTTGAGAGTATTCTCAAACATTAAATATATATATAATTAATTAATATATATTTTGAGAGTATTTTTAAACATTTCAGACATTTAATTTTAATTATTTCCCCTCGTTGTGTATTTCAAGATTTTTTCCTCTTATTTTATCTTAAAGTCAGGGATACTCATCACAATTTGTTCCTGTGACTCTGAGTACGTGGCTGCTGCAAAAAGATGCCTACTTCAATAATACTCTTTCTTTAAAATGTTTTTGGTATTACGTTTGTATGGAAAATTCATCCTCCGCCGGACTCTCCATCAACCAAGACGTCCATCCCAGAAGTTGCGCAGCGAGGGCCCGACGCGAACTGCGGACAGCCGACTAGCGAAGGAAAGCATTCGACTTTTCGGAAGCATCCCATTTTCCTTTTTAATTGATGTTACGGGGGCACTCCATTTTCCTACTTGACATTATGGGTGACTGCAGATTCTCCCTTTTGACGTGACGGGAGCTTCTTTCACTCTTTTGGATATACAATTTTCCCTGTTGTCTTTGATTCTTGATATGTTTAAGAAAAGCATTTATTACTTTTCAGATATTTTGCGTTCCTCAGTGTACGAAGCTATGTATTTACAAATGTGTTTTATTATGTATCATTATTGTATTAATTTTACGAATTAATTAAACGATACATAATAAAACATATTTGTAAATAAAATTAGATTCTTCAATGTATGTGCCCAGACTGGTAATTTTATTTGCAAGTACCAGTGTTCTTTTGTGTATTTTTGCTTATAAATAAATGTATGTTTGTAATTTATACTTTCATTTACGCATTACCCTGTCACGAGGCGATCCTGGGTTTGGGTTAGTTCCACTAGACACAAAAGTGCAGGAACAATAGGAGCATTATTACCACAGACTTATCATGCTTCAACAATCTGGATCAAAACAAACTTATTTAGGTATTTTTTATAACATTATTATTTGGTAAAATTCGGTTTTGCTAATCCAATCAATATCGGAATGACAGGTTATTTGAATATGACAAACTATCAAATGGAATGAAATGGATTATGAAATAATTAAGAGAATCCATCCACTAGGTGACAGTGCATTTATTTCTTCCCGTTGTCCCCCACACAAAAAATCTAGTTGCTTATTCTACCACTGGACAGAGCACCTTTGTTTCCCAATGTCCCACTGTGGTGGACAAAAAGTGGGGGACAACGGGAATAGACGCTTAGTATTAATAGGAAAGTAAGGGTGCGAATAAAAACGACACGATAAGAGCTAAAAATCGTCAGTTTATTCAGCAGGCAACTTAATTCATAATTAAAATCGATAATCGCTTATAAGATAGACATCGAATTTACGGTGCTATTTTTATTCGACTACTAATAATGAGGATTATGATTTTAGCAGTGTATGTTTGTATTTATGTAATATATATTATGTTATGTCCCTAACATAAACATATTATTAATAATACATTTATCTACGCAATAATTACTCGAGTGTACGGAAAGATATCAAAGTGATAAGATATCGTTGAATCCGTCTCTTTCGTCCGCGTAATAAAATTATTTACTAATAACCTACGAATAAGTAATAAAAACTAAAATCATCATGACGGGTAAAATGCGAGATTCAAGAACTATTTCAAAAATAAAATACAGTTTTTTTTTTATTTGTGCTCGTTTAGAATCTTTAATAGACTAGAGTGAAACAAACTCGAAAGTAATATCAAAGTATATCTATCACCTAAGAATAACAATTCTACATAATATAATAATAAATCCGCGACTTACCCGTGGTACTAGTGGTAGTTAGTACCACGTTTTTTTTTTGCCCGTGGTACTACCAGACAAATCGGTTGTACCACCGTATTCGTGATCAAAGTCACATTTCTTTTTAAGCGACTTCATTCCGTTCTTCCGTCTGATTTTCGGGTGAGGACGGTTTATTCCCTATCGCTTTATGTCCCACTCCTAAAAACTTGTACAATTAGCAGCAGGTCCCGTACGCGATATGTCCCGATCGCGATAGGTCCCATTCGCAATATCTTTATTGATTGTTAAATTTTCCCAAAAACTATATGTTGATATAAAAACTGCCATATCAAAACTAAGTAACGGGTAAATTAAATAAAAAAAACTACATACAGACAAATAATATTATTACAGAGTTCGTTCGTTCAAAACTCAAACACGAAAGTAAAAAAAAAAGGATTGTTTCTTTAAAAAATCACGTGAAGGCGAAATAACTATTAGGGCCATATGCGAAAGAGACATTACGCGAAAGGGCCGTATTGAGTATGCGGGACATATCAGGAGCTTAACCCACACAGCATTACTCAGATTGTCTTCCAATCATTCAATTGCTATTATATTATACTTGATTGATAATTATTTACACAGAATTTAGAAAGCTCTATTCTTTATAAAACATTTTTTTCTGCCTTGGCGAGCAGAATAATGGAGCAACCCTTTCTAAGGCAAAGGGAATAATGGAGCAACCCTTTCTAAGGCAAAGGGAATAATGGAGCAACCCTTTCTAAGGCAAAGGGAATATTTTTCCCTGGATTCTGACAAAATATATTTGTGGTAGTCTTTTTTTATAAATGCACTAGCAACATACAGAAATGTGAAGCAAAAATTTGGATGTTCAAAAAGTACAGTCTTCCTAAATATATACATAAATTGAAAAAAATGATTTGGTCTCTATAAATTTTATTTCCCATCAGGAAAATATGGCCAAACTAAATCAAATCGTAAAAAAAAAATATTATTACGGATATAGTAGATTGATATTACTATATTTACTGTTTCTATTCGTGCTTAATAGCACAGAATAAAGGTAACATGTTGTCAATATCGTTAATCAGAACGGAAAATGTAGAGGACTAGAGGAAATCATTTATGTTTACTTTAAGTTTGTAACTCTAGTCTATTACAGTAGTCGCAGCAAATCTATATAGGCTCTGTAAACGATTGCGCAGGTACTGCTGTGGGGATAAAACAGAATAAAGTAAGAACAAGATAGAATATGCGAAAAACGTAATCGAGAGAGCGAGGCAGTTATACAATGCTGTCTTCACCTTCAACATTGGGACTGCGCTTGAAAAATAGCAGTTTGCGCAGCGACTTGCAGACAACTTCCGAGACACATACTTCCACTGCGACTACTGTTTGTACTTCTGCTTAATTTTGTCCTCAAAGATATCATTGTTCCATGAACATTTTATTTTAACTTTTATTTTACAATGAATTGAGTAGGGACAATATGTTGTCATAAATCACATTTAACTAATATTTAAAATGTTGGTGGAGAAAAGGGAAAACTTTTTTTAAAAATTGTCTGCCTCTCCACCAGTGGGATAACCTTGTGGGAATTATGACAAATGAACCGAAGACTCTCACTGAAAATGCGTAAATTGCTACTGAAATATACCTACAATCGTAAAATCTATTGAGTGCAAGACAATTTGTACCCTACGCGCTTCGGATAATGGCGATATTACACTGAACCGCTCGGCTTGATGACGTCACACGGCGGGAGCGCCGACACTGCCAGGGCTGGCATGTCGCGACAGCACCAGTTGACAATAGGTACGTAGATAAATGTTATCTTAAGTTATACGTAAATGACTTCCCGAAGTAAGAACTCCTTCCGCTTTTAATTTATAACCCTAGTCTACGAAATTATTTATTTTTTGAACGAAGATCTTTCTAGTTACGAACCTAAATACTAATTCTAATCTAATCAGCTCGTATCCACCCACTGCTGAGTATAGGCCTCCTTTCGTTCATGCCAGTCTTTCCGGTCCTGTGCTAGCCTCATCCATTGGCCTCCAGCGTACCTCAAAATATCGTCTGACGATGCTCAGGTGCGATGAAGGCTGGTGGTCTGCACCGAGATCTCAGCACATCTCTTGAATACCATTCGGTGACTGCCTTTGTCCACCTGTTTTCCTCCCGTCTTGCCAAATGTCCTGCCCATTTCCACTTTAGCCTATCATACATCTTCAACTTTGGTACGACGACGTATTTCAACCTTTTGTATGCGATCTACCAGGCGGATGCTTAGCATGGCGCACTCTAAGGGCTGGTCTCTACCAACATGAGGTCGTCAGCGAACCGCAACTACGACATGTGACTTATTCTAAACAAGAATTAGGTAAAATTGATAAGTACATATAAATATTACTTCGACCTTGGTCTCGCTAAAATCTCTAAGCAAGGAACATTTTGAAATAAGAACATACACTTATTTACCTACATTATACCTAACTACTCTCACTACACATAGTTAAGACATTAGGAAGCAAAGTATACGATATAAATATTAGCATCGAAGTAGACTGTAGATATGAAGTGACGACACGAGCAGTCGCGGCGAGCGCGCGGCACGCACTCGCTGTAGGAACCGAAGGCGGTATTCAAGGTTGTAGGCACGCGACCGTACCTAAGCTTCACATTGTCGGGTCTGGCCGCTTCTCACATTGCAGTAGAATATATCTTGTTTGTTCTTAGTTTCGGCCAAGTCCTTGCCTCATGGTATAGACGCGCGGCGACCTGAAATAACAACTTTTTAACTACTAAATAATAAAACTAGCTGACTACTTTAAACAGTTAGACAACCCACATGTTATTAATCGCAAGTGTTCCAGCCCACTACCAGTTGGCAGCGTACCCAACATGCTGGCGGCATTGCCCCGCTGAATTGCAATGCTAGTCTAGTCTATCTCGTCACTTGAGAACGCCAGAACCGGTTTGGCAAAAAAAAGAGTTCATAACATTCCGAATAAGGATTTTATGGAAAGAAAAATTGAAAAACTGAAATACCTTTTTTGTGTTGGATGTTTTATAACGGATTTTGATGAAACTTGGTATGGTAAGTTATATAAAAAATACAGATAGCTCTTTACTAAAGTCAATGCAGGCAAAGCCTCGGGGCGCATGAAGTAAAAAAATACAGATAGCTCTTTACTAAAGTCAATGCAGGCAAAGCCTCGGGGCGCAAGAAGTAAAAAAATACAGATAGCTCTTTACTAAAGTCAATGCAGGCAAAGCCTCGGGGCGCAAGAAGTAAAAAAATACAGATAGCTCTTTACTAAAGTCAATGCAGGCAAAGCCTCGGGGCGCAAGAAGTAAAAAAATACAGATAGCTCTTTACTAAAGTCAATGCAGGCAAAGCCTCGGGGCGCAAGAAGTAAAAAAATACAGATAGCTCTTTACTAAAGTCAATGCAGGCAAAGCCTCGGGGCGCAAGAAGTAAAAAAATACAGATAGCTCTTTACTAAAGTCAATGCAGGCAAAGCCTCGGGGCGAAAGAAGTAAAAAAATACAGATAGCTCTTTACTAAAGTCAATGCAGGCAAAGCCTCGGGGCGCAAGAAGTAAAAAAATACAGATAGCTCTTTACTAAAGTCAATGCAGGCAAAGCCTCGGGGCGCAAGAAGTAAAAAAAACGAGTAGTCAAACATGTCCCGCATGCGCAGGGTTCTGTACTTCAAAGGCCTTATTTGTATAGCCGTAGGACTCATTTCATGAATCACAACTAATTTTTGGTTGGTACTGTTGTACAGTTGAATATCTATAAATAATCAACATAAGTACAGTAGGCGCTCGATAATCTGGCACAACACTTTTTCCCCGATTGCTGGAAGTGCCGGAGTATTGGATTTGTATGGGAAATAAAAGTTACAACTTAAGACCAGGCTCCATTAATACATTTCCCCATGCTAGCTCCGCCTCTACACTCTGCTACCCCGCAATAAGCACTGAGGTGCGCGTATCAAGATTGAATATCGCGAGCGCTGTTTGAACACACTTTAGCTCGTAACTAAGTAAGTCTCAAAAGTTATTTATTTTATTGGCAGGCCAATAATTAAGTAACATAAATTTTGTCTTGACAGTGGATTATAAACTATATTTTCTTGCAGTAAGATTTATTTTAGTTATAAAACTTAAGCTGTTGAGTAGAAAAATGAAAATATTACTCAAAATAACGTTATTTTTGATAGGAAAATGTATCGAATGAAATTCTGTTAATCACGTTTTTGTCTTGATCACGGAGAGAAAGATCTCAAAAACATGTATGATAAGCTTCACATTTTTCAGGTTTGTGGTTGACCTAGCATATTTGTGGGAAAAACCCTTAATTAATTGACCTTAATTCTCGTTTTTTCTGTCAACAAGCGACGCTCTGATGCCCTAAAAACAAAACAGACATGCGGTGGCACTGTCAAGGTTAGGCCCGGACCACGAGCAATGCATGTACGCTTTCCCGCTCGTAATCCGGCATTCAGCTGTATAAACTGCCGGATTATAGAGCGGGTCACCAGAGTCGCAAAGTGCCGGCCGGACTAACGAGTGCCGGATTATCGAGCGCCTACCTGTATATTAGTTGTGAAGATATAAAGTATGCTTAGTGTCGAAAATAAGCTACTTTTTATTTTTTTATTTTATTTGTTCGGATCACCTAACTGGCTATACACTTGTAGGCTGAACACATCCGGTGCAACGGAGAGTGTGAGCCATTATTAGTACGGTATAAGGAGAGATAGAAAGTTTTTCTGTTGTGGAAGCGGCTATTAGAGCTTCAAGTTCTAAGTCAAACCGTTCACGCTCTATAAGCTTTTGGACAAACGGACAGACAGACAACGATGGGATCGTTAAATAGGTGAAGTTTTATATAAAAGAGGTCGGCGGACAAAGAATTATTGTCAGTGCTTGATATTCGTATGAGGTAGGGCTGGCCTCTAGTGTCAGAGTTTGTCAGGTCGCCCGAGGGCCTCTGACATAGCTTAACGACCGCTATTAAGACCAGGCTCTGCTTTTTAAGGGTTTTTTTTTCCATAAAGTTGCTGGTTCAACCATAAACCTGATAAATGTGAAACTTAACATACATGTTTTTGAGATCTTTATCTCTATAATACTAAGACAAAAACATGATTAACAGAATTTCATACGATATATTTTCTTATCAAATATTACGTTATATTCGGTAATATTTACATTTTTCTACTTAATGGCTTAAGTTTTATCTCTAAAATTAATCTCGCAGCAAGAAAATATAATTTATTATCTAATGCTTAGACGAAATTTAAGCATTAGAACTAAATTATTAGCCTGCCAATAAAATAAATAACTTTTGAGACATACGCCATATAGTTCCGAGCTAAATTGTGTGTTCAAACAGCTCTCGCGATATTCAACATTGTTATGCAGGCACTTCAGTAATTATTGCGGGTAGCAGAATGTAGGGAAGGTGGCAGGGGAATGGGGAATGGGAAAATGTAACCTTGAAGCCTGGCCTTAATGTTATGCAGTTGTTTGCATAAAATTGTTTTATTAATTAACTACGCTTATACGTCTTCGTATTTCGAAATTTTTCAATAAGTTCAAAGTTACAAGCACCTAAACTGGCGGGTATTTGCGCAGAAACTATAACAAATTCAAAAGCTCTTTTTCAAATTCAACAAGCTTTCTTTTTTTCTTTCTTTATAATGAAGCGTAGATTATATTCCATTCAAGCGATTGAAACTAAACAAAATATTTCATCACAATTTAAGGAGTGGAAAGTGTTTTCCCCAAAACACCAATTCTATCAAAAGCTGTACTAATAAAACTCTCGATCAACAACGCTCTCTATCGCTCGTATCGGCCCGGGTGGGGGGTAGGGGGAGGGAATGAGGTAGCAACACTTTTACCTACATTGCGAAAGTCAATGTCATACAATGCTAGTTCGGTCTATAGTTTTTATGTTTTGACTACAAATGTTGTTCACACTAATGGCAGGGTGGTCGCACTCCGCAACAAGTACAAATATTATACCTAAACTTCCGGGCCGTAATATTTGGGTTCATTCAGTAGTGTCAAGGGTGCACTCGATGAGTCGCGCGCCGTGTGCTTAACGATGAAGTACCTATTTACGTAAAACGTAAAGTTATTGTCAAATTTTATTCATTTCTTAATTATGAATACTAAGGACAAACCTAGAAGGTACTGCATAGCATTCGGTCTGACAAATCTCGTAAAATACCTACATACCGACATTTTATTACGTAGGTAGGCATTTCTTTTTCATTAATTATTAAGCATCGAAGTCAGACAGGCAACTTTTATTCATCAAAGTGTAACCTATTATGATATAATCAAAAAATGAGGTACTAGGTCTATTCTGATAAGAATGTCATTATATGTAGTTAATAGAACTATCAACATTTATAACAGTAAGTAATAAAATAATTAATTTTTACATAATTGTTTATTCGGTTACAATCTCTGTCATATTATATCACAGAATAATTACTAGTGCAATTACCTAGTCATATCTTGATACAACCCTACCGAGCGTAAAAGTGACAGAGCGATTCTGAAACGATTAGAGCAATGGAAGCTCTCGCACGTTGTGATACGGTACATTCTAGCCTGCAGGCGATGCGTCAGCGCCTTCTAGGTAAATATAATTGAAAGCTCGCAGCGCTGTGCGAGTTAAATTGCACTTAATTGCGTTCTAGCTAGAGTTGCTATTTAATTAAATGACTTTACTCAGTTATCCTTCTGTACTTGTACTATTATTTATTCTGTGCTAATGGTTCATACAAATCATCATAATCATCATCATCATCAGCCCGTGTCCGTGTCAGTCATAGGTCTGCTGGACATAGGTCTCTCCCAAAGCACGCCACTGAGCCCGATCTTCGGCTCTTCTCATTCAACTTCAACAACCGGCCACTTTGCGTATATCGTCGCTCCACCTAGCTGGAGGGCGCGCTACACTTCGATTACCGAGTAGCGGTCTCCCCCAACGATTATCAGTCCTTCGACAGATATGACCAGCCCACTGCCACTTCAGCTTACTAATTCTAAGAGCTATGTCGATAACTTTGGTTCTCTGATGGATTACCACATTCCAGATACGATCTTTCAGAGAAACTCCGAGCATAGCCCTTTCCATAGCCCGCTGAGCGACCTTAAATTGGTGGACTATTCGCACCGTGAGTGTCCACGACTCGGCTGTTATAACAGGTAGGACACAATGGTTGAAGACTCTTGTCTTCAAACTTTGCGGTATTGACGACTAGAAGACTCGACGAAATTTCGCAAATGCTGCCCAGCCCCGCTGTATTCTTCTGCGGCTTGTCTTCTCTCGAATTTGTTTTTACCTAGTTGCAAAGTTAGCCTCAGATAAACATACTCCTGAAAAACTTTGAGAACAGTTTCATAAACGGCAATTGGTTCAGGAATAATATGTTCTTTGGACATAACCTTGGGTTTGTCCAAGTTCATCCGGAGACCAATTGTTTGTCGTATGAGGTAGTGCTGGCCTCTGATGTCAGAGTTTGTCAGGCCGCCCGAGGGCCTCTGACATGGCTTAACGACTGCTATTAACCAATAACAGCCGGGACCGACAGCTTAACGTGCCCTCCGAAGCACGGAGCGATGGAAAACCGCACATAACTGAGAAAAGTCATTGGTGCGGGACCCTAGGTTTTGAACCCGGTATCGTTGGATTCTAAGTTGCACTATTGAACCATTAGGCCACCATCGCTCTTGTTGAGACGAATCAGCTAGGCTGTCCAATATCTGTTGCAAGTCCTGCGACTTTTCTGCCACAATGACAAGGTCATCTGCGAATCTCAAGTGTGGGATGTACTCACACTTGAGATAATGTTAATGCCACATCCTTTCCAGTCCAAAATCTTAATGCATATCCCCCAATGCATTTGACAAAAAAAAACGGAGAAATTACGTCCACTTGTCTTACACTTCGATGCAGGGGGATATGCTTAGTTTGCTGGTTCTGTACTTGGACGGTCATTGTTGCGGCATCATACAGACATCTCAACACTTGGATATACCGCCAGTCGACTTGGCATCGTTGCAGGGACTCCAAAACAGACCAAGTTTCGCTAAAGTTAAAGGCTTTCTCATCGTCCATAAACGCTAGGCACAGGGGCTGATTATACTCTTCTGTCTTCTGTATAATCTGCCGCATTGTATGGATGTGGTCTATGGTGCCGTATCCTCCCCGAAACCCAGCCTGCTGTGTTGGCTGGAATTCGTCGAATCTCTGCGCAAGAAGATTCGTGATAACTCTCGAAAACAGTTTGTAGACATGGCTCAGATGGGAAATGGACCGATAGTTTTTCAAAAGGGTCTTGTCACCTTTTTTGAAAAACAGGACCACCACACTCTTGTTCCAAAAAATGACTTATAAATTACAGTCCTCTGGCCTCTAAAATACAGTGCTAAGGTAAGTTAATTAAGTAATGTTTAAGTTAGTTCCTATACATATTTATGCTGTTGCACTCCTTTAACTCATTTTGCATGCGATACTCATTATACGAGTACATCTGTACTCCTTCACATTAAGCATGCTGTTTTACATCTGTGCATATCGGGTTCGGTTTACGACGCGTGTGACACGTACAGTCGGCCATAGACATTTTCAACTTCCACGTGAACGACACGTGGGTTGTACGAAGACTTTTGACCCCCGATTTCACTCTATCGCTTCTTCTACATACATATGGTTGCATAAATAAAGATTTACTTACTGCGGTGTTGTTATATTAACATTAAAGGTGGTTCAGTGCGCGCGCTTGGCGAGGTCGCGCGGCTCCGCGAGGCCGCGGCGCTTGCGGCGCGCGGGCGGCGCCTCGTCCAGCGACGCGTGCGCCTGTGCCGCCAGCAGGATGCCCAGCTGGTACGTCGCCTATACGCAAAAACTACATTAACACTTGCGTTTCGTATGGCCTCTGGTGTCAGAATAGATAGATAGATAATACTTTATTGTACACCAGTTTCCAAAAATTTACAACAAATAGGAACAATCTTGTAACTAGAGTACAACGGGCCATAAGAATATGTCAGACAAAGGCTTAACGACTCCTATCAATCAATAACAGCCGGAACCGACAGCTTAACGTGCCCCCCGGAGCACGGAGCGATGGAAAACCGTCCATAATTAGTAAAGTCAATGGAGCGGAGCAGAGGGCCGTACCCGGTGTCGTCGGATACTAACTCGCACTAATATACCATCGCTCTAACACTAATGCCCCCTCCTATACATTGTTGTAGTAACAGGCCTTCTTTAGGACCTGTGTGTATACGAGTATGTCACCGGTTAATTGTAATAACCGATAGATGACAATCTGACGGATTCTAATTCGTTTTATTACAAACAGACGAAAAATTGTGAACGAACATGCACGATCGAATATTACCGATCAATCAGTGCACAGTACGAGTATTACAGTATATCGGATATAACAGGTGACAGTATCTTTAAAAATTTGTATAACTGCATACTGATTAGTCCATAAGTTAGCGAATAGCATGTCCGTTCACGATTTTTCGTTTGTTTACAATCATACGAATAAGGATCCGTTAAATTGTAATCTATCGGTTTTAACAATATTACGGTGACATATTTAGTCTTCTTCTTCAGTCCTCTTCTTGCATTACCTTGGCCATGCTGTAGACGCTGACGACGCTGTGCTCACTGCTGTTGTACATGAGCGCGCACAACAGCATCAGTAGCACGGCGTGCTGGAATTGTGCTGTTGTGTGTGCGAGTATATACAGTACCTCTTCTTGCATCGCCTTGTCCATGCTGTAGAAGCTGTGCTCACTGCTGTTGTACAAGAGCGCGTTCGACAGCATCAGTGGCACGGCGTGCTGGAATTGTGCTTTTGTGTGTGTGCGTATATACAGTACCTCTTCTTGCATCGCCTTAGCCATGCTGTAGACGCTGTGCTCACTGCTGTTGTACAAGAGCGCGTTCGACAGCATCAGTGGCACGGCGTGCTGGAATTGTGCTTTTGTGTGTGTGCGTATATACAGTACCTCTTCTTGCATCGCCTTAGCCATGCTGTAGACGCTGTGCTCACTGCTGTTGTACAAGAGCGCGTTCGACAGCATCAGTGGCACGGCGTGCTGGAATTGTGCTTTTGTGTGTGTGCGTATATACAGTACCTCTTCTTGCATCGCCTTAGCCATGCTGTATACGCTGTGCTCACTGCTGTTGTACAAGAGCGCGTTCGACAGCATCAGTGGCACGGCGTGCTGGAATTGTGCTTTTGTGTGTGTGCGTATATACAGTACCTCTTCTTGCATCGCCTTGGCCATGCTGTAGACGCTGTGCTCACTGCTGTTGTACAAGAGCGCGTTCGACAGCATCAGTGGCACGGCGTGCTGGAATTGTGCTTTTGTGTGTGTGCGTATATACAGTACCTCTTCTTGCATCGCCTTAGCCATGCTGTAGACGCTGTGCTCACTGCTGTTGTACAAGAGCGCGTTCGACAGCATCAGTGGCACGGCGTGCTGGAATTGTGCTTTTGTGTGTGTGCGTATATACAGTACCTCTTCTTGCATCGCCTTGGCCATGCTGTAGACGCTGTGCTCACTGCTGTTGTACAAGAGCACGTTCGACAGCATCAGTGGCACGGCGTGCTGGAATTGTGCTTTTGTGTGTGTGCGTATATACAGTACCTCTTCTTGCATCGCCTTGTCCATGCTATAGACGCTGTGCTCACTGCTGTTGTACCTGAGCGCGTTCGACAGCATCAGTGGCACGGCGTGCTGGAATTGTGCTTTTGTGTGTGTGCGTATATACAGTACCTCTTCTTGCATCGCCTTAGCCATGCTGTAGACGCTGTGCTCACTGCTGTTGTACAAGAGCGCGTTCGACAGCATCAGTGGCACGGCGTGCTGGAATTGTGCTTTTGTGTGTGTGCGTATATACAGTACCTCTCCTTGCATCGCCTTGGCCATGCTGTAGACGCTGTGCTCACTGCTGTTGTACAAGAGCGCGTTCGACAGCATCAGTGGCACGGCGTGCTGGAATTGTGCTTTTGTGTGTGTGCGTATATACAGTACCTCTTCTTGCATCGCCTTAGCCATGCTGTAGACGCTGTGCTCACTGCTGTTGTACAAGAGCGCGTTCGACAGCATCAGTGGCACGGCGTGCTGGAATTGTGCTTTTGTGTGTGTGCGTATATACAGTACCTCTTCTTGCATCGCCTTGGCCATGCTGTAGACGCTGTGCTCACTGCTGTTGTACAAGAGCACGTTCGACAGCATCAGTGGCACGGCGTGCTGGAATTGTGCTTTTGTGTGTGTGCGTATATACAGTACCTATTCTTGCATCGCCTTGTCCATGCTATAGACGCTGTGCTCACTGCTGTTGTACCTGAGCGCGTTCGACAGCATCAGTGGCACGGCGTGCTGGAATTGTGCTTTTGTGTGTGTGCGTATATACAGTACCTCTTCTTGCATCGCCTTGTCCATGCTATAGACGCTGTGCTCACTGCTGTTGTACCTGAGTGCGTTCGACAGCATCAGTGGCACGGCGTGCTGGAATTGTGCTATAGTGTGTGTGCGTATATACAGTACCTCTTCCTGCTTTGCCTTGGCCATGCTGTAGACGCTGTGCTCACTGCTGTTGTACAAGAGCGCGTTCGACAGCATCAGTGGCACGGCGTGCTGGAATTGTGCTATAGTGTGTGTGCGTATATACAGTACCTCTTCCTGCTTTGCCTTGGCCATGCTGTAGACGCTGTGCTCACTGCTGTTGTACAAGAGCGCGTTCGACAGCATCAGTGGCACGGCGTGCTGGAATTGTGCTTTTGTGTGTGTGCGTATATACAGTACCTCTTCTTGCATCGCCTTGGCCATGCTGTAGACGCTGTGCTCACTGCTGTTGTACAAGAGCGCGTTCGACAGTATCAGTGGCACGGCGTGCTGAAATTGTGCTGTTGTGTGTGTGTGTATATATACAGTACCTCTTCTTGCGTCGCCTTGGCCATGCTGTAGACGCTGTGCTCACTGCTGTTGTACAAGAGCGCGTTCGACAGCATCAGTGGCACGGCGTGCAGGAATTGTACTTTTGTGTGTGTGCGTATATACAGTACCTCTTCTTGCATCGCCTTGGCCATGCTGTAGACGCTGTGCTCACTGCTGTTGTACAAGAGCGCGTTCGACAGTATCAGTGGCACGGCGTGCTGAAATTGTGCTGTTGTGTGTGTGTGTATATAAACAGTACCTCTTCTTGCGTCGCCTTGGCCATGCTGTAGACGCTGTGCTCACTGCTGTTGTACAAGAGCGCGTTCGACAGCATCAGTGGCACGGCGTGCTGGAATTGTGCTTTTGTGTGTGTGCGTATATACAGTACCTCTTCTTGCATCGCCTTGGCCATGCTGTAGACGCTGTGCTCACTGCTGTTGTACAAGAGCGCGTTCGACAGTATCAGCGGCACGGCGTGCTGAAATTGTGCTGTTGTGTGTGTGTGTATATATATATATACAGTACCTCTTCTTGCGTCGCCTTGGCCATGCTGTAGACGCTGTGCTCACTGCTGTTGTACAAGAGCGCGTTCGACAGTATCAGTGGCACGGCGTGCTGAAATTGTGCTGTTGTGTGTGTGTGTGTATATAAACAGTACCTCTTCTTGCGTCGCCTTGGCCATGCTGTAGACGCTGTGCTCACTGCTGTTGTACAAGAGCGCGTTTGACAGTATCAGTGGTACGGCGTGCTGAAATTGTGCTGTTGTGTGTGTGTGTGTGTATATATACAGTACCTCTTCTTGCGTCGCCTTGGCCATGCTGTAGACGCTGTGCTCACTGCTGTTGTACAAGAGCGCGTTCGACAGTATCAGCGGCACGGCGTGCTGAAATTGTGCTGTTGTGTGTGTGTGTATATATATACAGTACCTCTTCTTGCGTCGCCTTGGCCATGCTGTAGACGCTGTGCTCACTGCTGTTGTACAAGAGCGCGTTCGACAGTATCAGCGGCACGGCGTGCTGAAATTGTGCTGTTGTGTGTGTGTGTGTGTGTATATATACAGTACCTCTTCTTGTGTCGCCTTGGCCATGCTGTAGACGCTGTGCAGACTGCTGTTGTACAAGAGCGCGTTCGACAGTATCAGCGGCACGGCGTGCTGAAATTGTGCTGTTGTGTGTGTGTGTATATATACAGTACCTCTTCTTGCGTCGCCTTGGCCATGCTGTAGACGCTGTGCTCACTGCTGTTGTACAAGAGCGCGTTCGACAGTATCAGCGGCACGGCGTGCTGAAATTGTGCTGTTGTGTGTGTGTGTGTATATATACAGTACCTCTTCTTGCGTCGCCTTGGCCATGCTGTAGACGCTGTGCTCACTGCTGTTGTACAAGAGCGCGTTTGACAGTATCAGTGGCACGGCGTGCTGAAATTGTGCTGTTGTGTGTGTGTGTGTATACAGGATGTCCAGTGGCAGATTTCAAAGTTCGAAAAATTGTAAAAAAAAAACTACACATCTAATACAAAGTATGTTTATAGTAATTTAAAAACAACAAATGCGGATTTCATTTTTTTAAAAACCACGTTCTCCAAATGGCGGCCATCGAGCCTGACACACTCTTCAAGTCTGTTACGCATGTTTTCAAAAACGCGTTTACAGAGCGACTGGGGAATCCTGCTGATTTCAGCTCGAATATTTTCTTTAAGTTATGTCACTGTGCTCGGATTTGTTTTGTAAACAACAGATTTTAAGTATCCCCATAAGAAAAAGTCACATGGGCTTAAATCTGGTGACCTGGGTGGCCACGGTATGGTGCCGTTTCGGAATATGTTTTTTTCTGGAAATAACTGCCGCACTGCATTCATGTACACATTAGCAGTATGAGCTGTGGCCCCGTCCTGCTGGAACCACGTGTTTTGGTTGAAGTTTGGACTGTTCTGTAGTTCCAGTCTAAAAAAGACATTTATCATCTCCGTATATCTCTCCGAATTCACAGTTACAGTTTGGCCACGTTGGTTTTCAAAGAAATAAGGCCCTATGATTGCAGATGCAGACAATGCACACCAGACTGTAACTTGAGGTATATGTAAAGGCTCTTGATGCATTTGTCTTGGGTTGCAGACATCCCAGTAACGGAAATTTTGCTTATTCACATATCCTCCGAGGTGAAAGTGGGCTTCGTCACTAAATAATATGTTACCCATCCGAGTAGCAGTACGAAATCTCAACAACATCACCTCCGCGTAAGTTTTTCTTAATGCAAAGTCAGAATCATGTAAATCTTGAACGATTTAAATTTTATACAGATGGAACTTGAGTTTTTTTCGCATTATAACCTGTAAAGTTGATTTCGTAATTCCCAATATCGATGAACGTGCACGAAGTGATAAACGGGGATTTTCAGTGACAGAAACCATAACCCGTTCAACATTTTCGTCCGTGGCTACTGTTGGTATAGGTCCTGGTCTGGGTATATTTAATGTTGATTTTGTAGCTCTGAACTTTGCTGCCCATGACTGAATGAGGTTGATCGATAGTCCATCACGTAATCGACGAATACCGTAACGATTATTAAATCGACGGTGTGCTTTAGACAGCGAAAAACCACTCGAAATGTACGCCTCGATGGAAAAAGCGCGGTGCTCTCCACTCCACTGCTCCATGGCTACTAAAAAATCCGCAGCGCTTGCGCTTTCAACGACGCCCCCCGCACCCCTCTCACGAATTTTGTTCAGAAACTATGTTTGTTCAAACTTTGAAATCTGCCACTGGACACCCTGTATATACAGTACCTCTTCTTGCGTCGCCTTGGCCATGCTGTAGACGCTGTGCTCACTGCTGTTGTACAAGAGCGCGTTCGACAGTATCAGCGGCACGGCGTGCTGAAATTGTGCTGTTGTGTTTGCGAGTATATACAGTACCTCTTCCTGCATCGGCTTGGCCATGCTGTAGACGCTGTGCTCACTGCTGTTGTACATGAGCGCGTTCGACACCATCAGTAGCATGGCGTGCTGGAATTGTGCTGTTGTGTTTGCGAGTATATACAGTACCTCTTCCTGCATCGCCTTGGCCATGCTGTAGACGCTGTGCTCACTGCTGTTGTACATGAGCGCGTTCGACAGCATCAGTAGCACGGCGTGCTGAAATTGTGCTGTTGTGCTGTAACCAAAGCATTCATTTGTCATTTTTTGATGTGCTGTCAAAAAAGTATTTTTAGAATTAACGAAAGAACAGGAATATTAACCACGATAAATAATTGAACTCCTGAACTTTTTTAAAAATCTGCTAATAGAAATAAAATTAATTACTTCGCTGCGTTCCATTTACTCTCTTTAAAAGCATATTGTGTGTGTGGTATACCTCTTTAAAAGCATATTGTGTGTGTGGTATACCTCTTTAAAAGCATATTGTGTGTGTGGTATACCTCTTAATCAATCTATATTACAATAAAAGCCCAAAAGCTAAAATAAAGTATTCGGTCACAGGTTAAGAGGATCCCCTCCCCTGCGGCTTCTGCAGGTTTTACCTCACATTTTCCGTGAAATTTGCGTTTTGGGAGAAAACGTTTCGACCATACTAAACCATATAATAATTTTGGTCTTTATATATGACCAGATAATATATTAACTTTATTTATCACAGAATAAACTACGTTTATAGCTTGTTATTTTTATCATAATAATTATAATTATAAACATGTTTATTCTGTCATTAATAAAAAAAGACCCGTATTTTTGGATTTGATTATGGTTTAGCATGGTAGAAAGGCAAATTTCGCGGTAAATCCTGTAGAAGCCGCGTTGGTTCCCTATCCTCTTAAGACTTTAATGGTACGGCAAAGCAGGCGCCGCGCGGAGGCTCGGATGACGCGGGTTCGAGCCCCATCCGTGAGAAGAAAAAATATTAGACATAGTTAGTACAGAGTGAGCACGCACCGCACGAGTCCGTTCTCAATGTTTTTCCTGATGGTGGTGAGGTCCATGGGCCGCTTCACGACCACGCTGTAGCCCGGCGCCTCCTCGTCCGTGATCGGCCGTTGGAACAGGGACGCGTACTTGTGTGCGCACAATCTGAAACGGGACCAACAGTGAGGCGAGAACGAGCTCTGCACCGCCGCAGCTCCGCAGGTTCAACTCGCGGACGCCGCGCAGCTGTCAGTAAGTGAAACAAATGCAGAAATGTCGAACATAATACTACACGCTCAAATAGCCACTATTAATATTCCCCTGAGACCACGGTCGCGCAACTGAGGTCTCTATGAACTATAAGGAGATGCTAGTTTCAAAATGGACGTCAAAATCAAAGTATGTATTTATTGTAAGCTAGCTGCACCCGCGGTTTCGCACGCTTAGTCATTTCTCTAGGTTAAAAGTACTCTATGTGCTATTTCAAAATTCCAAGACCTAAAATACCAATATACCAACATTTGATCAAAATTTCTTCAGACGTCAAAATGATTTTTATTGATTCGTGATTCTCGGCTTCTACTCAAAATGAGATTGTATTGAGATACCAATTACACCAGTAAGTTAAACGCTAAGTTATCCAACAGTGAAAACCGCATCGTAATCCGTCCAGTAGATTTCATGTGATGCGCGAACAAACAAACAGACGGACATGATTAAGGAAAATAAAATTGTTCAGTAGCTTATTTTAAGTAGCTAGACCATTTTATTTTTATTTATCATCTTTGTACAGACTTTTTCGTTGCTTTATCATAGGTATAGATATTTTATACTTCAAAATTAGCATAACTGGAACCCCTATCCAGCAGAAATCTTTTTTTTTTTTGGTATACAATAGGCGCGTTCCACATAAAGCAAAATGCTAGCAATGTTAACTTTTTTAGCCCCAATGTCGTTCCGCAAGCCCTCCGATGCTAGCACACATAACAAATGTCAAACGTTCCACAATGCAAAATGTTAACATTTCTAGCTTCGGAAACTAGCATCGTCAGACCCATGTTGTTTTGTGGGTTCGAAATGCTACTTTTGAAAGTGTCAAAATTTAGCGGCAGAGCATGTAATTTTAAATAAAAAAAACATTGTTTTGCTTGGCCTTGCGGTATAAGTGTAAGCTTTTCGATAAATATTTTAATTTCCTAGTTTTAAATAAATTGGGATGAGGGAATGGTGTACAAAATTAAATAAAACAGTAGTGCTATTATCTATCTTGGTTTCAATCCGATTTTAATTTATCGTTGCGATAGAGTCGAAATTGCTATGAAGAAAGTGACAATCTGATTGAAACCAAGTTCTGTAATACGGCCACAGTTGTGTTGAGCAGCAACACGTTTCACTTGTAGATGTCAACCGTGCTAACATTGCTGGTTTTTCGTAAGAGAAACGCCGATTGAGCGCTAGTAATTCGTGTTAACACAAATGGTATAGCATTTATACGTGGAACGCGGCAAATTACTCCTCAATTTTAACCCATCATATAAAACTATAGTAGTTTCAGCGTGATACGAGTTCTTTTAAATAATTTTCAACCAATATCCTGCGGGAACTCATTTATTTTTCGGGGTGAAAAGTATCCAATGTCCTACCTCGTAGTATGAACTCAAATTATGCCAAGTTACAGTTGAATTCATTCAGTAGTTTTGCCGTGATGCGCGGCCAAGATACATACAGAAAGACAGACAAAAATGAAAAAAAATACAGATTTAACTTCAGTACCGAAAATAGAGTAAACTCCAAAAAAAAATTGTACAGAATTGGGCTTGTTACAGTTTTATTATAAGTATAGATAGGTAAAATAATATCACATATTACAATTCGAAATATAACATCTCATGAATAAAGTGTAAAACAAATTGTTATAAATAGATCAAAACAACTAAATTAGGTAAACTAAGTAAGCTTTGAGTTTGAAAAGGAAACCCTTTCATGTTTCCACTCAGAGTTGAATCTCGCACAGGAAAAGGAAATAACCTTCTGACTTTACTGGTGTTCCGGAAATACGGAGAGCACCGGAGAGCACTCATGCTTTACTCGTATGTGCTGACGTTAATTAAAGGGGGGAAAAATCGTCCTGGTAAGGATAATACGTTATCATCTATTAAGACCTGAGAAGATATCCATACAAGCTCTTTAACTAAATATGTGAGAATGTCTGTAAGATCATTTGACGAGCTACTGACTCTGACCAAAAATAATGTATTGAAACCTCATGAGGAATGAATGAGAGCTTGCGAGGGAAGAGTGGGTCACTGGCAGCGCAACTGGTGGCGCATATATTAGTGGTTGCGCAACCAGTATGGGCAACCACCTGGTATATTCAGTGCACGTGTCGATGCTGGCTGCGCCCCAAAACGAACACCAGATGAGGTATGTAAAGTATTAGTGGTTGCGCAACCAGTGTGGGCAACCACCTGGTATATTAAGTGCGCGCGTCGATGCTGGCTGCGCCCCAAAACGAACACCAGATGAGGTATGTAAAGTATTAGTGGTTGCGCAACCAGTGTGGGCAACCACCTGGTATATTCAGTGCGCGCGTCGATGCTGGCTGCGCCCCCAAACGAACACCAGATGAGGTATGTAAAGTATTAGTGGTTGCGCAACCAGTGTGGGCAACCACCTGGTATATTCAGTGTGCGCGTCGATGCTGGCTGCGCCCCCAAACGAACACCAGATGAGGTATGTAAAGTTGTATATATTTTGTTGGCAGCGCGACTGGGTTGCACCGCAATCTCAGTAGTCTCTAAATATGTTTTTAATGTGTTTGTAAGTTGCGCGACTAGTCTCTAAATATGTTTGTAAGCGTAATTCTATCTCTTTGGTTTGCAGCTCTATGTACACACGTGTGCAAACGTCATCTGTTTATATGTGAGAATAGTAGGTACATCAACGTGGTTGTATGGAGTGTCAGGGTGTAGTGTGCACTAAACAGACTCACCTGCTGTAGACCAGCATGACGGACTTCTTCCAGAGCCGGTGTTCCCTCTCGGCGTCGCTAGCGCTGGGCGACTCGGGTGCGCTCGCCTCTGCAGCGCTTTCCGAGCCAGAACACGCTGCACAAACAGTGACGTCATGATAAACAATACTTCTATACCTACTAGCTGCGCCCAGCAGTTTTGCCAGCGAGCAATCTTTGCCAAGTGGGTGCACTTATAGGAATATTTCCTACAAATTTCAAATCTCTAGGTCCGCCGGTTTAGACAGTGCGTTCTCTTCCAGTCAGTCTTTCAGTCACGGTACTGTTTTAGGTCGTAAGATAGGTTAATAGATGCCAGCATGGCGAGTTATTTTTTTTCCTTTTTAACCCCCGAACAAAGAGACGGGTGTTATAAGTTTAGGGTATGTATCACTGTGTGTGTGTGTGTGTGTGTGTGTGTGTGTGTGTGTGTGTGTGTGGGCGCGCGCGCGCGCGCGCGCGCGTGTATGTCTGTCTGTGGTATCGTAGCTCCCAAACGAATGGACCGATTTTGATGCGTTTTTTCTGTTTGAAAGCGGATGTGATCGAAATGGTTCTTAGCTATATGGGGGGAGGGGAGGTGAGAAAAGGGGAGGGGGTGAGAATCGTAGCTTCCAAACGAATGGACTAATATAGCTGCGGTTTTTTATGTTTAAAAGCTGGGGTACACGCGATGGTTCTTAGCTATAATGGCGGAACGAAAGTTTTTTTGGATATGGAACTCCATACAAATAAACTGATTTTTAAGCGTTTTTTTATGTTTGAAAGCTGATGTGAACGATATACTTCTTAGCTATAAGAGGGGGGAGGGAGTTGTGAAAAGGGGGGGGTGCCAATCATAGCTTCCAAACGAATGGACCGATTTTGATGCGGTTTTTTTCTGTTTGAAAGCTGATGTGATCGAGATGGTTCTTAGCTATATGAGGGGGGGAGAGGGGAGGTGAGAAAAGGGGGGTGAGAATCGTAGCTTCCAAACGAATGGGCCAATATAGCTACGGTTTTTTTTATGCTAATCATAGCTTCCAAACGAATGGATCGATTTAGCTGCGGTTTTTAATGTTTCAAAGCAGAGGTAATCGAGATGGTTGGGGGGGGGGGGGGGGTTGAGAAAAGGGGGTGCGAATCGTAGCTTCCAAACGAATGGATCAATATAGTTGTATATAATTTAAGACTAGCTGCTGTGCCTTACGGCTTCGCTCGTAAATTTCGTATTTCGGGTATTTTATTTTAATAAAGTAATCTAGAATAATCTTGTTTTACTGTTTCATAGTTTTTTTTATAGTTTTTGAAAAATGCATTTAATGTCGATTCTCCCAAGCTGAAACCGAAACAAAGCCTGTTTTTAATTCAGAAATTAATACTCACTTCTGGAGTCAGGTTTCTTCTTCCGCGAGTAGTCTTTCTTCTTCTTCCCATCTTTCTCCTCTTCTCGGCTCAACTGAATAATTTATAAATTATCATTGGAAGTTAACATCAATTTAGCCAACCTATGCTATTTATTATTATACTAGCTGTGCCCGCGGCTTTGCCCGCGTGGTCATTTCATTTAAGGCCCAGAGTGGCCGCGCGGAGATTTCAATTTTCACCCCCACTTCCCCGCGTGCATTAATCGCGATAAGCGAAAAACGGTGTTCTAAGTCCACAAGCTCCCTCTATTTAGAATTATGAAAACTACTTTATATTCTCTAAATCTGTACGTAGTAAACCGCCATCTACACGAGAACTCGGTTCGCAACACAGGTTTTTATGACACAGTATAATTAACTACAGTACAGCAGATCAGCAGTAGCACAGTAGTATCGTATGGTAGTAAAGGTTTGATAAATTGATATATAGGCAAATTTACGACTGACTAGCTAGTGACTATTTAATGAGTGGTGGTAGAAGAATTTTGCAGGTGGTGACTGAACTGACTGACCAAAGTATGATGATTTAGTAGAAATAGATCTGGTCATATTAGTATACAGTATTAGGTGACAATAATAAACACTAGCTGATGCTCACGGCTTCGCACGCGTGGTCATTTTAATATATAGCCTATGACACTCACAAATAACGTGGCTTTATATTGGCAAAACAATTTTTCAAATCTATTCAGTAGATCCAGAGATTACCCCCTACAACCTCACAAACTTTACTTCTTTCTAATATTATATAGTATATAGTATAGATGTATATAGGTATTATATTAATTAACCACTTATACTATAAAACTTACTTTGAAATTACAAAAAAAAAACTATTCCATACTTATATCGAGTTGACATTGCAATGACAACTCGATTAAAATGAATGAAACAGTAGTAATTTTTTTGTGACTAAAGAGCTGGTCTGATAATAAAGGAATGGCAGTTGTTGGTGTACGGCAAGTACTCGGTTAGTATGTGGTGGCTACATTCATTATCAAATAGAAGGTGGTACGAAGTTGGAACTGGTGGTGGTAGGTGGTAACTCATAGTGGCAGGTGGTAAACAATGGTTATATGAGTTGGTGGCAGGTAATGTCGGTTGCTTTGTAGTTGTGGTTTGTAGATTGCAAAGAATATGAACTAATTTATTGTAAGTATATCAAAATAATAAAATAAAAAATATTTAAAGAATATGAATAGGTACAAAGTCAAAGTATTTTATTGTAAATAGGTAAAATAATAGAGCTGTTACAATTCAAAATTAACATCTCATGAAAAAATAAATACATAAATATTATAAATAGATCCAAACAATAAAACTTAGGTAAACTAAGACTGCTTTGAGTTTCAAAACGAAATTACCCTTCCATGTGCCAACCAACAGAGTTAAATCTCACAATGTAAAAGGAAATCAATACCCTTCTAAATTTACCGGTACTTCGGAAATACACCCGTTAGAGAAGACAGCAACAAAAAACTTAACGAGGATGTAATTTTTTCCATATTTGTTCATTCTTTTGATGAGATTTACTCTTCGCCCAAGTCCTCCCCAAATCCAAAACCCCGAGAGCTTTCAGTTTGAACTCCAAAATCGCTTCCAAATCCTTACCGAATGCGATACAGTGGACGAACTAAACAACGGGCTCATGGAAACTGTTCACGCGGTCGGGTCGGAGTTCTTTAGGAACAACCGCAAAAATAGAACACAGAAACTCTCTGAGCATACACTCAAACTTATGGCAGAACGAGGCGAGATGAGGCTGCTGTCTTCAGTGGATATGTCGAGTAACAGCTTGCTTAATAAACAGATCTCCAAGTACATGCGATACGATGGTCGGGGTGTACCCTTAGGGGCGCTATGGAAAAAAGACTTAAATGAAGATCTCGATGAGGTCTATCACTTCTGTAAAGAAACTACTAGTCTACGGTCAATAGTTTCAGAGTTGTAGCCATTTTAAGTTTGACAGCTGTCATGTGAAATGAAGATCTCGATGAGGTCTATCACTTCTGTAAAGAAACTCATTTTTCAACGGGCAGCGGAGGCTTCGTAACTGCTAGTCTTCATACGTACAAGTTTCCTTCAGCTATATTCAGCAAACTTAGGTTTTGAAATGAAATATATTTAGGTAGGTATATATTACGTGTGTATTCTGTCTTTTTAAAAGTTAGGTCGAAACACAGACTTGAGCGAATCAATCACAATTTAAGAATGACAGGTTGTTTAAATTTAGAATGAATAATGACCAACTATCAAAATGAAAAAGAAATGGATTATGAAAGAATTAAGAGATCAAAAGAGTATCATTATGAAAGAGGTTTTGACCTCGTCACACGTTAAGCTGTCGGTCCCGGCTGTTATTGGTTAATAGCAGTCGTTAAGCCATGTCAGAGGCCCTCGGGCGTCCTGACAAACTGACATCAGAGGCCAGCACTACCTCATACGACAAACAATTGTATTATGAATGCAATAGAGCGAAACATGGGCTCCAAGGTGTTCGCGAGAAATCTGTCTCTATTGGAAGCTTGTTGACAGCTGAAGACCAACAGTGGGAGCATCGTTTCGTAAAAGCCAGAGATTTTGAGCAAGCTCAGCTTAAGAGCAACAAGGCACCAGGGGAGGATGGAATAACGACAGAGCTACTGAAAGCGGCTGGCACACCGGTACTTAAAGTACTTCAGAAGCTGTTTAATTCGGTCATCCTCGAGGGTACTACGCCAGGAACGTAGTGGTTTTATTCTTTAAAAAAGGTGATAACACCCTCTTGAATAATTATAGGCCCATTTTGCTGCTGAACCACGTCTATAAGCTGTTTTCGAGAGTATTTACATACTGTCGTAGCTTTGCCGCTCGTAGGTTCAATGACTTTCAGCCTCCCGAACAAGCTGGATTCTGGAAAGGCTCTAGCACCGTAGACCACATCCATACGCTCCGGAAGATTATACTACAGAAGACCGAAGAGTATAATCGACCACTATGTCTCACGTTTGTGGACTACGAGAATGTGTTCACCTCTGCACTAGAAGATATATTCAAGTTTCTGAACTAGAACGGATATGGTATTAATATCAATGGCGAAAGCATCACATCTACGGATTTCCTCATTTCGGATTCTATCACGTAGTGAAACACTGAGCATAGCTCTCTCCATTGCACGCTGCGCAACTCACTGGCAACACGCACTGATTATAAACTTTCGTCTTGAGGCTCTGCGGTATCTGCTACGAGAAGATATGGCATAATTTCCCGAACGCTGCCCGTCCTAGTTGGATTCGTTGGTTGACCTTTTTGTCGAAGTTGGATCTACCCAGTTGGATCGTCTGAGCTAAGTAGACATGGTGATAAACAGCTTCGATACTATCTTTCCCAACATAAAACAGCATGGGTACGACATGGGCATTTGACATGATGTTCGGCTTACCCATGTTCATTTTCAGACCCAAATGTTATAATATTGAGGTCAGTGAGCATTGTGCTTAGGTTTTTCAGGGTTTCTGCCATGATAACTATATCATCGGTAAAGCGAAGGTGAGTGATGCATTCGCTATTGATGTAAACACCATATCCGTTCCGATTCAGAAGCTTGAATATATCTTTCAGTGCAGAGGTGAACAGTTTCGGAGAAATAACGTGGTCTACGGTGCTAAAGTCTTTCCGGAATCCAGCTTGTTCGGGAGGCTGAAAGTCGTCAAACCTACGGGCGAGCTGGTTTGTAACTACTTTCGAAAACAGTTTATAGACGTGGTTCAGCAGCGAAATGGGCCTATAATTCTTCAAGGGGGTGTTATCACCTTTCTTAAATTATAACAACACCACTACGCTCATGTGCCATGCCTCTTGCGTAGTACCTTCTAGGATGACGGAGTTAAACAGCTTCTGAAGGACTTTAAGTACCGGTGTTCCACCCGCTTTCAGTAGCTCTGTCGTTATTCCGTCCTCCCCTGGTGCCTAGTTGCTCTTAAGCTATTTGAGAGCCATTCTGATCTCGTATAGGCTGACGTCCGGGATATTTTCGGTATAATGTCGGGTCAATCAGGCTCTTGCATCGCTAGTCGTGCTAGGAGGCCTACGCGCTGAGGTGTATAATTGCTCATAGAACTTCTCGAGCTCACTCAAAATCTCTGGCTTCGACAAACGATGATGCGACAGCCGGTCTTCAGCTGCGTCAACAGGCTTTGACCATTAGACAGATATCTTGCGAACACTTTGGAGCCCTTGTTCCGCTCTATTAGGTTCTTAATACGAGCGCATTATAAGAACGCAAATCGTGTCGCATCGACATGGATATCTGTTTATTAAGCAAGCTGTAATTTGACATATCCACTGAAGACTGCAGCTTCATCTCGCCTCGTTCTGCTAAAAGTTTGAGTGTATGGTCATATAGGTCATACCTGTATGACCTGTATGACCTTCAACGAATACCGTTCGGTAATTCTGAGTATAAGGTATGCAACCCTGCTCAAAACGCTTTTGATCTTCACAATATTGACGAGGGACTTGTGGACTGGAAACCCGATACCGTGTTGGGACTGCAGGTCACCCTCCCGGTAACAGAGTAAGTTGCCGGAATTTAGGATCATCGTATCCTCTCCCTCTTTTCGGACTTCTGATAACCCTATAATACCACAGCGCAGCTTACGACATCCACGGGAAGATTGGGAGGGGTCTTATTCTAAGCCGAGAGCGCCACGGCCCAAAGTATTTTAGACCATTTTTATAATAATCTTTGTACAGACTTATACTTATTGCTTTATTATAAGTACAGATATTGATTACTTCAAAATTAACATATTTTTAAAAAAGGAACCCATTATATTTTCGGGATAAAATGTGTCATCAATTTCAACCCAAATTTTGAATTAAAATAGTAGTTTCGGCGTAATGCGCGGTCTAAATAAAGACAGACAGACAGATGGACAAAAACAGTTTTAGCTTCTGTATGGAATATAGAGTACCCTCCAAAAATATTATTAATTACTTCAAAATTAACATAGCTTTGGCCCCCGATCCCGCAGGAACCCTTTATTTTTTCGGGATGAAAGGTACCCTCAATTTCAACGAAGCATATAATCTATGACTGTGCCAAGTTGCATCAAAATCCGTTTAGTATTTTTAACGTGATACGTGTTCTTTTAAATAATTTCAAGCCCTATCCTGTGGGAACCCTTTAATTTTTTGGGATGAAAATATCCAATGTTCTACCTCGTATTATGAACTCAAACCATACAAAGTTTCATTTGAATTCATTAAATAGTGTTGGCGTGATGCTTGGTCAAGATACAGACAGACAAAACATCTAGATACACATTCAATTCACACCCAATCTATAACAATAACACCAAACACTAACTAACCTATTTGATTTTAAAAACTAACGTGAGTTAAATTCATATTACAAATCTCAAAAAAACGGCTTATAAAAAAAAACTGCTTTTAGGCGTTTGATTGATATTTGTGCTAATTAACCTTTCGAAAGATGGAGTGTGACACAGCAAAGTGTCACAGTCTTACAATACTTGTACATGGCACGATATTGTCAAGCAATATAAGGTCAGATCTAACAAAATGATAGACTTAGTGTATTTGAACATTTAAATTAAAACACACAAACACACACTCATGCATACGTGATTTTTATTTAGCACGTATGCAGGTACCTTAAATTGTATATGCAGTTAGTAAGTATCTAATGCGAATATTGAGAACTTATTTTTTTTTAATGTTTATTTCTACCTGCAGACAAATATATTTACGTTCCAACGATTTGAACATTTTTATCACCAACTCCTTGATTAGGCTTAGTACTTGGTAATGCATTGTAAAAGATATTGAAATTATTAGATCTGAAAGAAACGATAATCTAATAGTATTTTATTCTCGAGTAGTTGAGTATGTGTGGTTGTGTTACCAATTTTAGCCTAAGTAAAGCGTGTGATTTGGGTAGCATGTTTGCCTACTGTTTCTACTCTGTACTGTGACTCTAAAAAATACCACAGTCCTGTGAACTGATTCCTTGTTTTTGTTCGGCAAAAGTAATATAATTTAAATTGAACATTTTCAGAGATGAAATGAGGTTTTTCACACATGAATTTGTACCTTATGAAATTGGGATAAGGCTCACAATAGGTATATTCATTTAAAAAATACATAATCGTCACTAACAGCAACTATTGTGCTACGTACTTATTTTAGCGATCATACGCTTGTGGCGATATTTGTAAAGCTTCTTTCTAGATCTGGGGTGTTTTTCTTTTGGTTTACCCATTTTTTCATTCACTTACAAGCTCCAAGTCAAAACGGACAATAGTAGCGCAGGTCCACCTAGCAACGCGGCTCGCCGCGGAATGGCAGAATTGGCAGAGACCGCGAAGCAAAATACGTAGATTGCCGTGAAAGAGTAGTGCGGCACGAAATTGGTATCGCTCCGAATTAAAGAGCGTGAGCGACATTCTAGAAAAATCCCAATTACACATAAATAGTCTTCCTAAAAAAATAGTACAAAGACACGATTTCTTAATATACAAATAATATTTAGGTACAATATCATATCGAAATACCATTAAATGTAGGATATATTTACGGAATTGTTCATTTTTAGATGTGGGTTAGGCTTTTTTATCATCGAGCCAAATAAGTGCATTCATGTTTTGGGACAAAGATATTGTAACTTATATCCTCGAGTATCATATATTTTAATTTCAGTAGGATACAGTGAGTAGTTTTTGAACAGGATCGGGAATACTTTGTGTCATTTGCCCAATCCTGCCCCTTAAAAGTAGCCCATACGAGTTATTCCAGGACCAACAGTACCTATAAAGTACAATATTGAATATACTACATTTCTTCAGTATTCGTTCAGCCGTCAAATAGTTTTTAATAATAATCATCGGATAAAGATACCAAGTACCCCAGTTTTTAAGTCAAACCCTATCCACCAACAACCAACAGTGAAAACCGCACCACATTCGATCCAGTAGTTTTTAACAAACAAACAGACAGACACGATTTAACATTATATTCTTGTTCAGTAGCTTATTTTAAGTACGCTAACCATTATATTTAAATAATTTTCTGTTTACATATATACCGCCAAGCAGTAGCGTTCATACATTACCGTTACATGTATTCTGTGGTTATTGTGCGATATCGAGTGAGCAGTGCTCGAAGGGAGGACAATATTTCCAGCGAAATTCAATTCAAGGCAGTGCCGAAACGCCTGCTCGGTTCTTCATTCAGTTGTATTAATACAACTGTTAGTTAGCTCAAAATAATATAAATGTTTTTTTTTTTGTCTTGACAGTAGATAATAAACTATATTTTCTTGCCTTTAATATTTATTTTAGAGATACAACTAAGCCGATGAGTAATTTTTTTTTAAATTATTGATAATAAAGTAATATTTGATAAGAAAGTGTATCGAATGAAATTCAGTTAATCATGTTTTTGTCTTAGTCATAGAGATAAAGGTCTCAAAAACATATATGTTAAGTTTCACATTTATCAGGCTTGTGGTTGACCCAGCATATTTATGGAAAAAACTCCTTAAATATTGGAGCGTGGTCTTAATAGCCGTCGTTAAGCCATGTCAGAGACCCTCGGGCGGCCTGACAGACTTTGACAAAGCCAGCACTACCATATACGACAAGCAAACAAAACCCATCAATTTACGAGTACAATTCATCAATTAAATAACTTTTACAACAAAAACATGATTTTCATATCCAAAATACTCCTTTTAAATCAAATTAATTTTCATTTTCATTTAATATGAAAATTTTTTTTTTTATTTGTTTTTGTGCCTAAAAATGCATTGCGCCTAAGAAACCAGGTAGGTTAGTTAGGTTGAACATGATGATTTTAGGTTAATATTGCCATTTGAAGGGCCAGAAAAATGCTGCGCGTTTAGATAAATAGCGAAGCGTCACAAACTTAAATCGTTGCTTAGATAATAAAATTTTAAGGTAAATATTTTGCTATCAGTAGTTTTGATGGGAAATGGGCATCTTTTATTTTTAAAAAGTAGACGTTTTAATTTGCAATTAACTAAATCACCGAACTACTGAGAATGCCCGGTATGTACTTACCTACGTTATCTTGGTGTGCAATAATAGTACAACAAATACATAAAACAAGCCATTTATCAGGAACATTTATCCACCCGAGCCGAAGGCGAGGGTAGATATTGAAGTCGAGTATACAATGCCTTGTTTAATATTCTCTGCTTTTCACTACGATTACACAGAGCAATGGTAACCTAACGGTTCAACAGTGCAACTTAGAATCCAACAATACCGGGTTCAATCCTAGGCTCCGCACCAATGATTTTTCTAAGTAATGTGCGGTTTTCCATCGCTCCATCGCATCGAGGGCACGTTAAGCTGTCCGTCTCGGCTGCTATTGATTAATAGCAGTCATTAAACCAAGTCAGAGGCCTTCGGGCGGCCTGACAAACTGACGCTAGAGTCCAGAGCTACCTCATACGACAAACAAACAAACAAACTACGATTGCGAGGAAATGAAACAATGATATTTTAAATAACCAAACAATTGAATACTGCTCACAAAATACCTTTTCATCAGAAGATCTTTTCTGCCAATTTTTCTTAAAACTTTCTACATTAAACTTTAGTTTCGGATCGGAGACCACGGAGAATTGGAGAAGTATACACTAGAGCATAAAATGCAGTTTGAGTCTGCTTACACCGAGCATAAACAAGAACTTAACAAGCATGAGAATGCCAGTTTTTGTATTGTTGTACTTACTTCCATCGGCGTATCGTCATCAGTTTCAGTGTGTGCCTCTTCAGTGGTACGGTCCTCGCGTATCGTACGCAGGGACTCTTCGCGTAACATCTGTTTCAACGGGATCGAATCCTGACAAAAAGTTATCGTATTAACTACGTCACTATGGGTAAGATGAGGGTGTGACATAGGGAGGGAGATTGGTAAAAATTAAGCGGTGATACCGCTTCTTTTTTTAATGTTAGTTGTCTTCCTTTTTGTCGCGTCACGCAAAATCTACTGGACCGATTGAAAAGCAGTTTGATTGACATACAATCTAATCTACTTAAAAACTATTAGACGGTTGAACAAATTTTGATAAAATGTTTTGGTGTCCTGGAAAATCACATAATTGATACTTTTATCTTAGAAGAATGTCCACGCGGGCGCAGCTAATCTGTACTAATATTAAAAAAGCTATATTAACTATGTCAGTTACCGTTTTACGACTAAACGGCTAAACCGATATTGATGAAAGGTATGGAGATAGTTTGAACCTTGGGGAAGGATATTATACTGTTTTTTTTTTAAATTATTCGCTCTGTTGAAGTCGCAGCCAAAAGCTAGTAAGTTAATATATTACGCGGAATTATTAACGGCACACCAGAAAAATATTCTTACATACTTTACACCTAATATTGAACATCAAATTTGATTTTCTGATCAACATTACTGATTACACATCAAATTAACTTATATTTTCACTTACTATGTTTAATTTGCGCCTAAAAACGCATTGCGCCTAAAAAACTAGGTAGGTTAGTTAGGTAGAACATGATGATTTTAGGTTAAAATGTTCATTTGATATTCATAATACATTAAATAGATGTTAAGTGTAATTTATTTATGTGTGCAAATTTTGGTGCTCCTATCAGTATTTTTTATGTACGTAAAGTAATATTCTGTTGAGAAAAATGGACAATTTTTGATGTGCGTTTAATTACTACCCATACATTAGGATTGTCATACATCACTCACTTCGGCATCCTCGTCTTTTTTCATGTCCTCTTCAATCTTTTCATCAGCGGGCGGAACTTCGGTGCTCGTTTCCGGTTCCACTTCCGGTATATCTGCTTTAACTTCAGGTTGCAGCTCTTCCTCAACAGTGCGTACTTCCGGTTCCGGCGGGAGAGGTAGTTCTGTTGGATGTAATTCATTGTTATTATTGTGTGTGGACGCTTGTGTGTTTGCTGACACACTTATGTGCTTATCTCCGCACTGAATACTTGCGGAACTAAGGACGGATGCTTGCGGACTTAGGCCGGGCCACGCTACAAGATAGTTACATACTGAAAAGATTTTGCGTTACCACCCCAGAAGCTCTTATTAGCAGAGAATAAGTGTTAAGTTCTAATATCAGTTCGTGTGTGATCGTGCCGCCAAATTTATTTTGGTTTGAGGAGTCTAGTACAAAGCGCGGAGTGCCTTCCGGCGCGTGTTACAATTTTACTGACAGTCATTTTCGTACAACGGCCAACTTAAGAGGATAACATTAACCAACGCGGCTTCTACAGGGTTTGCATTAGATTTTCCGTGAAATGTGCGTTTTGTTGAGAGAAAACGTTCCTACTATTTTTCATTTAAACAGTACTAGTACTTGAGAGACATGTTACGTGAAAATATCGTCATTTAAACAGTGTTTATGTCTCTCAAGTTCTAGTACTGTTTAAACAGTGTTTATGTCTCTCAAGTTCTAGTACTGTTTAAACAGTGTTTATGTCTCTCCAGTTCTAGTACTGTTTAAACAGTGTTTATGTCTCTCAAGTTCTAGTACTGTTTAAATGAAAAATAATAATAGATTAAGAAAAAAGAAAAGCTACAAACGTAGTTTATTCTGTGATTAATACAAAATATACACAATGTGATTAATACAGAATTATTGGATTTGGTTATAGTTCAGTACGGTAGAAGCGTTTTCTCCCAAAAAGCACATTTCACAGACATGTTACGTGAAAATATCGTTACTTAAACATGAGTGTTTATAAAACGATATGTTCACGTAACATGTCTCTCAAGTTCTAGTATTGCTTAAATGAAAAATAATAATAAATTATGAAAAAAGAAAACCTATAAACTTAATTTATTCTGTGATTAATGAAATATATCAGAATTATTGGATTTGTTATGATTGAAACGCTCGTTTTCTCTCAAAATGCAAATTTCACAGAAACTCTAAGGCAGAACCTGTAGAAGCAACGTCGGTTCCCTATTCTCTTAGCACGGAATGTTTGTGGACTAACACACGGAACTTTTTCGAATGAGGCACTATGTTTGCAGACGCAATATGGTTTGCGGACTTGTTTTTTTATCCCTCGCCAATTTTTCTTATATTTATCTTTATGTGTACTCTGTCCCTCTCTCTCTAACCCACGTCTCTCGCCTTACTTGAAACGTCAGGCTCGGGTGGCAGCGGTATGTCCCGTGTTTCTATGACGTGGGCGGCGAATACTTCGAAGACCGGTGGCGGTGGCGGTGGCGATGGAGGTGGCGGCGACGGAGCCGGTGCCGCCGGTCGCTCGACCGTCGTCTCTGCGTGTAGATCCCTGAAACATTTGTTAAAAGGTTTACTGGAAGAGGTCACTTATTCCCTGAATATTAAAAATGCGATAGTTTTTGTTTGTCACGGCTGAACGGATTTTCATGAAATTTGGAATGTAGATGATGTACACTATAGACACCAAAAAGTAACTGTCCCGGAAAAAACTATACCAGCAAGATATTTTTATTTTAGTTTTCCAGACGAGCCGAGAAGAGGAGAGAAATGGGAAGAAGAAACAAGATATGAGTATTTTAAAACGCGTTATCTTTACGACAAGAAGTTAATTGCAGTATTATCCGTGTTTGGTTGATCAGTTTAGAACACTACCAATAGATGGCGTTACCGTCCCCCTAAGACGGATATAAAAACTGGGGGGAAATTTGGATGATGATGTAGTTAGTCGTCACGGTACCTGATTTGATTAAAGGCTACGAATAAATAATAAGTCAGGAACTCTAATTCAGAACAAATGTTACAATAAAAGTGCCCCTACTTCAAACCAAAACGACGTAAGATTCAAAGTACGAATCACTTCCGAGGTTACAAATAGACATGCTTGGTGATTGGTTTAAATTCAGAACGAAAGCAGGGATTGGTTCACGCGCGTAATGCAATGTCTGCTATGACAGCTGAGTCATAGCGGCGTGGACGATGTTATGCAATAAGTGGACCGGACCAAGTCAGTAATAAAACAATATTACTGTACAATGTTTTTTTTTTTGGCTCACTTTTTACAATTCATTAAATTCTTTGTCCCACGAAATATAATTAATTTATTAAGTTTTTGTCCAGAAGACATTAAAAGAGAATCTTTCTTCGCAATATAGTGAAGACGGATTCTGAGAAATTTAAAACGGAATGTCCTCCTGTCAGCCTGTGAATTTAGAGCTGAGGTTCAAGTTCAGTAAATTATTTTTATATATTTCCATAAACTGTCAGGCGTTTGGGTTATTGTTGCAACGGCCGTGGTTGCGGATCACTCCAAAAACAACTCAATATGATCTTGGCTTAATATGGTTAAATAAATTTATATATTCGTAACTCTACTAGCCGTGCAAAAAGTAATTTAAAACTTGAAATACATATGAGGAGTCCTAGAAGTCCAGTTTTGGACTGAGTTTTGGTCACTGGTTTCAAAGAGTTAGTATATACTGTTACTCTTTGTCCATTTACTGTTCGAGTTTTTTTTGACTGCACATTGATTTAGAGACCTTTAATATATTTTTCGCTTTGATCCAAAACGTTAAGTAGTTTTTCTTTTTCTACCACTGAAAAAGGGTGTTTAAACCCGTATCGGTCGGTCTTGAATTTAGTATGTCGAAAAGGTTGTTAAACGTTTCTAAAAAGCTAACAGTTGCATCTGTTTCTTGAAAATCAGGCATGTTTAACTGTTGCGAACCAAACTTAATCGCATCAGCTACACTTTGACTTAAGGTTTGAATCGCTAGTTTCACGTTCATGATATTATTTCGGAAGTATAGATGCCGATTTGACAATTTATTCCCAAAATGCAATCCAACGATATCTTGAACATTTTTCAGTTTCTGCAAATGTGCCCACTCAATTTTTTTTCTTGTTTTTATCTACGAGTGTCTTTTTCCTCTAATGTGTTACGCACAAGTTTCACCATATGAAATGGATCTAATATTACAACTACTGCTTTACTAAGTTTCTAACTTTTTGCTTTAAAATGTGTGTTTTAGGAGTATTCAGAGCAGATTCAATATCTGACGATGGTATATTTATCGGCGTAACGCATGATCCTCTTTCTTCAAAACTAAAGACTTCGGTTGAAATAAGATTATTTTTTAATTTTGTTTTTCTTGGTTGGTAAGGTTATTTTCAGGAGAATAATATCAACACTGAATGTAATAACCTTAAAAACCTTAAACCTAAAAAACCTTAAATAACCTTATTGAAGATCAGTTTCAAATCTATGAAAGACTGTCTCTAATGAAATAGATACACATATACAGCTAAAATAAAAATTCCTATCAAACCTAAATATTAAGTGCAAAAAATAATAGTGAAATCTTACAAGTTTTTGTGCCTTATTCCTTGAGGGTTTGCATTATTTATTTTTTGAGCAACTCAGGTAAATCAAACACTTCAAAATTTCCAGAAAGTGAATTTTCAGTAGCCTGAAAAATTAAACGTTTTTTTAATGCTATTGTTATTCCCATGAGTCGAAAAAGCCGAACCTATATTACATACCAACTGTAATCGAGCATTATTGTTTATTTGCTCATTTTGTTTAGTATTCTCCTAAATATGTTGACGTTTCTTAGGTATGAATCATCTGCGTGAAAAAAATAACAGCTTAATTTCAAAATTTCATCGAGTAGAAATTAAACTTTAGTGCAAAAATTGACTGACTTCATTTTGCATAGTATTGACCATCGCGGTTTGATAATGTATTTGAACGTCTTTGAATATAATTATAATTTTGCAACTACTACTAGTGAAAAGTGATCCCTGGACATTTTAATCTTGTATGGCTCCTGCACCACTTCACAACACATGCTGTGCCCTATTTCATAAAGCGACAAATCATAATAAAACTACAAATGTCAGTCGAATACGCCAAACCGGCGTTTCATATAACCAACAATCACGACGGGACTGATGATTGTCAGTCATATTGCATTTCACAATGCCAGTCATAGTAGTGTGATGGGTAAAGCTTCGGCTGTCACAATTGTCACGACAATTCTACAAATCGTGGTAATTTTTAAGTGACTGCCGTTTCATAAAACGTTTTTCTCTTGACTTTTGTTATACAATTGTCGGTTGACTGCCGGTCACTACTATTGTTTTATGAAACACATTTAGTAATATTTTGACAATTCATTGAATGAATTGTCGGGTTTTTATGAAACACATTGCGGTAGTTTGACTGAATTTTGTCGATTGACACTTGTCAGTCTACTATAGTTTTATGAAATAGGGCCCTGGCATGACGATTCACAGCTGTAGTTCACAATGATAAAATTAAAACGTACGCGAAGATATGACGTGTGCTCGCTTGCATGAAAAATGTACGACTGATGACGCGCTGGACACGACTTTTGTTGGGTCATTTTATTAACGCTGTTACGTTTCCTGACTTATTACTTATTCGTAGATTAAAGGCATGTGCCACGCGAGGCATGGGTGATACGAGTTCGGATCCCGTACTTGTTCTAGCTAAGCAGTCGTTAATGCATATTTTTTTACGACTTTGAGAATGGAGGTAGTCTTTATCGTCATCACGGCCACAGGTTTTTTGAAAGTATCCCATATAGCCCAGTTATTTCTCTGGAAACCATAGATCTCATTAAAAGTGGGAAGATTAGCTACCAGCTTCGCGGGCGTGGATCGCATAAATTAGGTGCAACGCACTCAATTGGCCTTAGTCACAATCGGAGTGGCTATTGTGTGGCAGTGCCTTTTCGAGCTACAGTCCGTTTATGTATCTTGTTGTTGATCCACATGCAGCACGACAATGGAAATGTGTCTTTGTGGGTGTGTTTGCGTGTAGTTGTATATAGTCCAGTTTTTGTTTGCGTGATATTAAAGCGTGCCGTATCTTTCCCCTTTAACTAGATCTATGCTGGATATTAATTTTTGCACACTACTGCTTGGCGTTTGAATGTCTAGCAAAGGCGTTCTTCTTTCTTGGCGTGGTTCTTCCCCAGGCGGACTCTAACAGTAGAGAACAGTTACCTGATTTCATCTTCCACAGTTCTCGCGGGCGGCTGCTGCTCTTCTGTCACCACTACTTCTTCTTCTGCCTGAGTCTCTTCTGGAGTCGGCTCCGGCTGTTTGGTTTCTTCTTTCACCTGTGACTTAAAATCATCATCAGTATCATTGTCGATGTCAATGTAGAGAACTTTTTCTAAAAACAAGTTCAAAAGTTTAACCCGACTACGGTCGGGTAAAAATAGCATAGGACACTTGCGATGAAGACGAATCGATTGATAACTCGCTTGTCAAATTCGGAGAAAGTTTTTAGTTTGCACTCATAATCCTTCCTTTGCTTCGCCGTAGTCGGGTTACAAGGGAAAACCTCATGAAAGGAGCATAAATGGCATAAATGGGCAGAAATGTAAGGAGCTAAGAACTAGGACCGCTATATCAATTACAATAATTGATATGTCACAAAATATGTAATTTTATCTATACTAAAAAGCAGTAGGTAACTAAAAGTCTGAACAATTTAGATAATTTAAAAAAAAAGCGCTGTGGCCTTAAAATAAGCTACTGATTTAGAATATAACTTTTTTTTTCGTCTGTCTGTTCGCGCATCGCGTAAAAACCACTTTACCGATTGCGATGCGGTTTTCACTGTTAGATAGCTTAAGGTATGACTTAAATACTGATGTATTTTCCATCTTAATACGACGACTAGAAACCGAGCAATCTGTAAAAAATAGGCAGAACGAAATTTGGTATTTTGTACTTTATATATAGGTCCTGTTTATTGGTCAATTGCAAAATATGATTTTTGGATTACAATTCATCCTCTTATTACAGTTTGTATGGACAATTCATCCTCTGCCTCTACTTATTAAATGCTAGCTGATGCCCGCGGCTTCGCATGGGTGGTAATTTCTCCAGATTAAAAGTACCTACTCTATGTGCTATTCCAAGACATAAAATACCAACATACCAACATATGATCCAAATTCCTTCAAAGTCAAAAATATTTTTATCGTTTGTACCAAGTACACCAGTTTTTTAGTCGAACCCTAAGCTATCCAACAGTGAAAACCACATCGCAATTGATCCAGTAGTTTTTATGTGATGCGCGAACAAACATACAGTCATGACATAAAAAATAAATTGTTCAGTAGCTTATTTTTACTCAAACAAGCTTGTAATGTGGTCATTATTTCGACAACCTTCTTTGGGCAAAGTCGACCTTGCCGCGCTTCTTGAATAGGCGCCAGCAAAGTTGTATGGAATTTCATTACTGTCGTGTTTTGCGGCCAGCAATTTCCTTTGAAAATCCATTATTGTCGTGTTTTTAGTACTATTATTTATTCTGTGGTTTTGTTAACCACCGAACGCGAAAAGAGAGGCGTCGTAGTTCCTAAACGTATGGACAAATTTTGCACACCTGTCAAAGACCGATGACAATGCAATAATCCGAAAAAAAAAACGCTCTTATAAATAAACCAAACTAAAAAGTAGAAAATAAATAATATTTTATAAAAACTAAAATACACGTTTTATATAGAAAACCAAACTAAAAAATAGATTTTGAATTAAGAATAGTGTAAGAAATACTAATAAATATAAATAAATAATAGTGTAAATAAGAAAAAAAAGTTTTATTTAAAAAAAAGCGTGGGGTGCTTTTTAAGATATTATCGAAATGATAATCCTTCTTCTCATATCTGTCAATATTAACAGATAACTATTGACCCATGCACCCCACGATTTTTTTGAAATAAAACTTTTTTTTCTTCTTTTTTTATTCTGTTTGAAAGCTGATGTGATCGAGATTTTTTGTTGTTTTTGTTATTTTGTTGTTGTTATTGTTATGTTGTAGTATGTTTTTGTTGCTGATGATTATTGTTTTTTTTTATTATTGTTGTTGTGCTTTCTGTTCTTGTTGTTTTTGATGTTGTTCTTGATGTTTTTATTTTTTTTCTTGTTGTTTTAGTTGTTCCTGTTGTTTTTGTTTTTCTTGTTGTTTTTATTGTTGTTTTCGTTGTTCTTGTTGTTTTTTTGTTGTTTTTGTTGTTGTTTTCGTTGTTCTTGATGTTTTTCTAGTTGTTTTTGTTGTTCTTGTTGTTTTTGTTGTTCTTGTAATTTTTGTTGTTGTTCTTGTTATTTTTGTCGTTCTTGTTATTTTTGTCGTTCTTGTTGTTTTTGTTGTTTTCCTTTGTTGTTTTTGTTGTTGTTCTGGTTATTCTTGTAGTTCTTGTTGTTGTTGTTCTTTTTTGTTGTTGTTGTTCTTTTTAATTGTTCTTGTTGTTTTGTTGTTCTTGACGTTGTTGTTGGAGTTGTTTTGGTTTTTGTTGTTGTTGTTGTTGTTGTTGTTGTTGTTTTAGTGGGTTATATAATTTTTTCATCAGGTTGCTACTTTTATTTAAATACCTCGCATTGTTTGAGTAAGGCACTATACAAGCCTTGGTCCGCAATGACTGCCCTGCTGGCCACGCTATGATGGCCTCGAGCTTTGCTTAGTTAAGTTCTCGGCCTTCAAGCTTGGCCATCATTGCAGCCCTTGCTGTCCGCGCTACAAAGGCCTCGACCTTCGGTCTCGGCCTTCATTCCAGCTTGGCCATCAAGGGCTGCAATGCTGACCGCGCTGTGATGGCCTCGAACTTAACTTAGCTACGCTCTCGGCCATCATCATCGCTGCCAGCAACGCAGTCATTACAGACCGCGGCAGTAATGTACTATAAGTACCCTAGACCTTTTTTTTTATTATGTTCTTTGTACAGACTTTTTCGTACTTATTGCTTTATTATAAGTTCTAAATATAAAAATATTGAATAAAACGAAACCCTATAAGCAATAAACAAAATGAACCTTACCCTATGCTCGTCGGAATGTACGACTTTGATCTCCGTAGTGGGGAACTCGAAGCGCGGCGTCGCGCTGGCCGGCGGGGAAGGCGGCGGCGCGACGTCGAGCGGGGACGGCGGCGCGACGCCGGCCGGCGGCGCGACGCCGGCCGGCGACGGCGAGGCGGACGGGGCGGGCTCAGGGGGCGAGGGGCAAGCCTGGGGAGATAGAATAGACTACTTGACAGTATTTGAAAAGTAGGTTTATCCATACCAATCATACTAAGAGTCTGTCTGCCTACCACACTGTTTTCAGATATTCAACCGCCAAGCAGTAGTGTGTAAACAATTATGTATTACTGTTTGAAGGGGAATTTTGCCAGGGAAGTTACTGGGCAATGATTTTAAAAATCAATATCTCAGGGTGACGCGCGCAGTGCAGTGTCGCGCAAGATTTTGCAACCAAAGTTCTGGGTGGCACTGCCACTGTTACGGGCAGGCGTGACGCTTACCATCAGGCGAGCAACGTGCCCGTCTAGTAAATAAACAAAAACTCTCTCTGTCACTACTAAATGACTGGACCAATCTTGATAAAATTTAGTATGGAGACAGTTTGAACTTATGATACTTTTTATTAAAGCAATTAATTGTAGTCCGCGCGGACCAAGTTGCAGGCAAGAGCAAGTAATGTTTATGAGCAATAAAATATAGTAAAAAATGACAGATCCATCATCAGGTTCTCCTCATCAGTTGTAATGAACTGGGTCTTGTAAGACAAATAATATAATATAATAAAGATCCATCATCAGGTTCTCCTCATCAGTTGTAATGAACTGGGTCTTGTAAGACAAATAATATAATATAATAAAGATCCATCATCAGGTTCTCCTCATCAGTTGTAATGAACTGGGTCTTGTAAGACAAATAATATAATATAATAAAGATCCATCATCAGGTTCTCCTCATCAGTTGTAATGAACTGGGGTCTTGTAAGACAAATAATATAATATAATAAAGCAATAAGAATTTTTTGTTCTTATTGTTGTATTAAAAGTTTTTTTTTTGAGTAAATCTTTACGATTTTCTCTATTTGTATTAAAATCGAGCCTTGAATTAGGCCAATAAAATAAATTTTAAAATCTAGCCTTGAATTAGGCCAATAAAATAAATTTTAAAATCTAGCCTTGAATAAGGCCAATAAAATAAATTTTAAAATCTAGCCTTGAATTAAGCCAATAAAATAAATTTTAAAATGTCTTAAGCGCGTCACAGACGACTAAGATACGATAATATTTTATCTTAAGATAAAGTGAATATAATTTATATGAACCATTATATACCAAACGGCGATGATAATATATATTTGCATCTTACAATATATATTATCATCGCCGAGCGATATGGAATTTATTAAAAGATGTCATCTTAAGATACGAAATATATCGTAAAAGATAATAAGAATTTTTTGTTCTTATTGTTGTATTAAAAGTTTTTTTTTGAATAAATCTTTACGATTTTCTCTATTTGTATTAAAATCGAGCCTTGAATTAGGCCAATAAAATAAATTTTAAAATCTAGCCTTGAATTAGGCCAATAAAATAAATTTTAAAATCTAGCCTTGAATAAGGCCAATAAAATAAATTTTAAAATCTAGCCTTGAATTAAGCCAATAAAATAAATTTTAAAATGTCTTAAGCGCGTCACAGACAACTAAGATACGATAATATTTTATCTTAAGATAAAGTGAATATAATTTATATGAACCATTATATACCAAACGGCGATGATAATATATATTTGCATCTTACAATATATATTATCATCGCCGAGCGATATGGAATTTATTAAAAGATGTCATCTTAAGATACGAAATATATCGTAAAAGATACAAAATATATATTAATATACTATCTTAAGATACAAAATATATCGTAATATGCTCTACAGGTTGCTCTGTTTTGTATTCGTGACGGTTTTTTTAACCCCTGAATAAAGAGATGGGTGTTATAATTTTAGGGTGTGTATCAGTTTGTGTGTGTGTGTGTGTGTGTGTGTTAGTGATGTAACGAATATTCGCATTCGCATTCGCGAATATTCGCATATTTTTGCATATTCGCATTCGCGAAATTATTGCGAATGTTTTTGCGTGTATAATTTTTTTAAGTATGTAATAATAGTTGGTTAATATAAGAAAATCCAATTCCATTAATTTATTATGTTTTTTAATGCAATATAAAGTAACTTAACCTCGAAATCACATTATCAGTCTTCTCTTTATATTTGGTATCATTTATTTATTTAACTTTGGGCAATGAAGCTTAACAATCAAACTTTCATAACAATTTAAAAACAAAACTATATACTAAATGGCCTAAATGCAATGTAAACAAACAAAAATAATCTTCTATGAATTTTTACCAAAGTTTAATGATAACATTAAAGATTATTATTTTTAGCTTTATCTAAAAATAATAATCTACAAATACTTCTACAAAAAATAAACTATAATTAAAATCAAATAAAAGTTTAACATGAGTTGCTGTCATCATAATCACAAAGTGTTTATAGTATATCTATATTATATAGTTTATAGTATTTATGGTATAAATATAATCATTTTACTTATGAGTTAACAGTTAACACTTTAATAAAGCTAAAATAAAATTAAGTCTTTTACTTTAATAAAGCTAAAAAAATAATTGTTATTAGAACTTGTGACACAAAATTTTAATGCAATTGAAAGTAATAAAATTAAAATCTTCTATTAAACTTTTCTCAGTCTTTAGATATATTTTTAATATTTAGATAATCAAACAAAAATTATATTCTTCTACAGTAGACCATTAAATAGTCTAACTCTAAACAAAAAAATAGATTCTCACTATAATTTGATTTACTCATGTTTATAATCACTATTCACACTGTAACCTCAAAATTCACTTGTTTTGTTTACGAAAACACCGGCGCGAGCGGAATGACACTTCAATCGGATGCGTTCGTATTAACTCGGCTATTCTCGGAACGAAAAACAGACGAGACGCACTTCGTTCGAACGGGACGCACTTCGTTCGAACGGGACTGCCGCTAAAGTCACCAAGCCCTAAACAAATGGCACCAAATTTAAACAAAAACTGAATATTCGCATCCGCATTCGCATTCGTGAATGTTGGCAGCAGATATTCGCATTCGCATTCGAATGTCCAAAATATGACATTCGTTACATCACTAGTGTGTGTGTCTGTGGCATCGTAGCTCCCAAACGAATGGACCGATTTTGATGCGGTTTTTTCTGTTCGAAAGCTGATATGATCGAGATGGTTCTTAGATATATGGGGAGAGGGAGGGGGGAGGTGAGAAAGAAAAGGGGGGTGAAAATCGTAGCTTCCAAACAAATGGCCCTATTTAGCTGTGGTTTTTTTATGTTTGAAAGCTGGGGTAAACAAGATTGTCGCGAGGCGGTCCCCGGGATTGGGTTGCTCCCACTATTCCAGGACACAAACCTCTTTGACACAGAATTACAGGAACTTCCTTCCGCTTGATACTAGCACACGGTGGGAGCAGACTCGGCAGGCCAGAGTCTGATATCAAGCAAGCCGCGCGAAGCCGTTCATCGAGTGCAACGCGATCGGGCGCTGCAACTCAATGATGTTCCTCAAACCAGAGCAGCAGACTTTCAGTTTTTTTTTTATATTAATGTTAGCGAAGGAAGGACGAAAGATATATTTTGCAAATGAAATCAATGAAAGCACTAAAGTGGAATATTTTTCTATTTTTACTGAAAATCAATGTCAATGACAGGATATTTGTATGTAGAATGGATAATGAAAATCAAAAATGAAAAGAAATGGATTATGAAAAGAGTATTGTTATGAAAGAGGTTTGGACCTCGTCACAATACCCCCCCTTCCCCGAGAAAAAAAAATTTTTTGATATTAAAAAAAAATTTTTTTTGGAAACTTTATTTAAAAAAAAAAATAAAAAAATCTAAGAACAAAAGAAAAAAATAATAGTAGAAGTTAATAATAAAAATATATATAATATGGGTAATAAAGTTAAAATAGTAAAATAATTAATTAAAATAATGGAAATGCTAAAAAATGCTATCTTTTCAATTTTATGTGAATATGTTTATTAACAATGTCAATATACAATTGATTGGATTCCTAGATGCATTCATATTCATAAATCACACATTCATTCATCATCATTCATAGTCTTATTCCCATTCCTTGGAAATAAAACTTATAAGAAAGAGGAACCTTATATATCAATAAGGTCACTCGTGGAACCAATACAGTATAGTGTAGGCTTATTTATACAGTCACTAGCCGCTGATCAGAATGATTATGTGAGTGTATGTGTGTATGTGTATGTGTGGTGAATGTGTGGTGTGTGATGTGTAAATGTATGTATGTGTATATTTATTTACAATTATTTTGCCAAAATGGCTAAACGTACCTTAAGGTATTACGTGCCCCTTAGCACGTGTATGTACATAATAAACGTTGTGTTAGAACGTTTAAATAATATGAGTAAGGTAAGTAGGTAATAGCATATTAACTATAAAATAATACTGGTTTTGTGACCTAGGCTTGGTTTATAGAGTAATCACATTTGCCGCTCTTTTCAGTGTTGGTAGTTTTGTGTGTAGGTCTAGTAAATAATAATATATAGAACTTGTTTTCTTTTTAAACTGAACATTATGTTTGTAAAATATAAAAAATTACATAGCTAATAAGTAGGGTATTAGCTACCATAAGTACCAAATAATTAAAGTATGTAGTAAGTAAAATAGCACTGAATAGCAATACGTAGGGACTTGAAGTCAATATTCATAATGAATCCGAAAAGTTAATGAAGTGAATAAAAAAAATAGGCTAGAAATGTGGACATTACTCCGTAAAGGGAAATTATATTAAAATTACATTATTTACAACATAAATACAAGGTTATTTGTAAGTAGGGAACCTACAATGGTCATAAGTAGATATTTAAATATATGGTAAGGTACAGGAATATGAAAGCAACGTAACTTTCATAGTACATAATTATAATAAAGTATGTAAGTAGAGAAGTGATGGTTAAGGTTAAGACGTACGTGGTATAGGTTTAATGTCTTTGACATGCCAACGGCCTAAGGGATTACCAGATAAATCACTGAGGTCGTAAATTAGTGGTGAAATTTTAGCTGCTATGATGCATTTTACAAATTTAGGAGCTAATTTAGCTGAAAAATACTTGCCTGCTGAACTTATGGGATAATTACGTTTCCATATAATGTCACCTTGGTTAAATTCAAGGTGTTGATGATGTTTATTATAATATTTTGCGTTAGTTTCATGAGCGCGAAATAAACGTGCTTGAACTTCAGCAAATAAAGGGCTTAACTGACCTATGTTGTCAGCGTACTCATCGCGTGGAGCAAAAATCAATTCTTCACTTAGATCCGAAGCATTATATACAGAACCACATGTTACAAGTTCGCGACCAAATACTAAGAAAGCTGGTGTGAATTTAGTAGTTTCATTAACAGCTGAATTTATTGCAAATTGGATTTGATTTAAATATAAATCCCAAGTACGATGGTCATTATCAACAAAAGAAGCAACTGCTGTTATAATTGTTTTGTTGTAACGTTCAACAGTATTGACTTGCGGACAGTAACGGGGGGTGTAATGAATTTTTGGTATGTTGTAATATTGAAATAAATCCTGGAGTTCATGACTAATTAGTTGAGGGCCATTATCTAGGATTATGGTCTCTGGAATACCATAAACCATAAAAACTAAGTTCTCAAGTATATGTTTGATTACAGAAGAGGTAGCTCGCTTCATGGGGAATATAAGACAATATTTGGAAAAACAACATGTGACTACAAAAATAAATCTATTAAGTTTACGTGTCATTGGAAGTGGACCAACAATATCAATAGATATGCATTGGAAAGGACGGGAACAGTTCTTGGGTTTACCCATCAGACCAATGGTATTTTGATTCTGATGCTTATAAGCGAGGCATGTTTCACATTTAGAAATATGGCTGGCAATGTCTTTGTACATTCCTGGCCAGAAGTATTTTTCTTTAATACGATGGTATGTTTTGAAAGTGCCAAAATGAGCTGCTGTTGGTAACGAATGGTTTTCGTCGATAATAGCTGTACGAAATTCAGATGGGATTACTTCTTTCCAACTTAATTCTGAGTTTATGAGGGTATTAGAACGGGTGTACCTGTAGAGTTTATTGTGTCGTATCATATAATCAGGAGTTGACGTGGGATTTGTGCTACACTTGGAGTATACAGAAGTGTACCACGAATCAGAAGTCTGTATTGGATCATAATTAATCACATTAATTGGTTTAATACGAGATAATGTATCTGGGACCAAATGATCCTTGCCACGTTTATATTTAATGTCAAAATTAAACATTGATAAGCGTATACTCCAACGGGCAAGTCTACCTGTAGGATTATCTAAGTGTAAGAACCATTGAAGTGCAGAATGATCGGTATAGATAGTAAACTTTTGACCATTGTCTAGATAGCAACGCCAATACTCTAATGCTGTTATAACGCTTAAGAGTTCACGTTCAGTGATAGAATAGTTTCTTTGGGGACCTGTAAGTAATTTGCTCATGTAAGCTATGGGTTTTTCAACTCCATCGAAGTCTTGGGTAAGCATTGCTCCAAGTCCAAAAGCGGATGCGTCGCAATGAACAGCAAAGGGTTTAGAAAAGTCAGGGCAAGTTAGAATAGGAGTTGATATTAAAGCTTGTTTGATTTTATTAAAAGCTTTATCAGCTTCAGAAGTCCACTTGAAAGCGGGAGCTTTCTTACTGGTAGACGTAAGTTTAGTGAGGGGAGCAGCTAATGTGCTAAGATTGGGTACAAAGCGTCTATACCAACTAGCTGTACCGAGAAACTTTTTCACCTCGCGAGCAGACCTGGGTGCTGGTATTTCTAAGATTGCTTTGACTTTATCAGGGTCTGTGTGGAGACCTTGATCATCAATTACGTAGCCTAGGTATTTAAGTTCATTTCGGAAAAATGCACATTTTGGAAAATTTACTGTTATACCTGCTTTTGAAAGTTTTGCGTGTAATTTATTAAGCAAACGTACGTGTTCCTCGTACGTTTTTGTGGCTATTATTATATCATCCAAATAATAAAAAAGAGAGTCGTTATTAGACTCATCAGAAAGAAGATTATCAATGAATCTTTGTTGCGTAGCTGGTGCGTTAGTAAGACCAAAAGGCATAACCTTAAATTGAAAAGATCCACGACCTGGAACGTGAAAAGCAGTCTTAGGTCTGTCTTCTAAACGTAAAGGCACTTCCCAAAAAGCTTTAGCAATGTCAATTGAACTCAGATATTTAGAATCTTTAAGGTTATCTATAATGTCTGATATGAATGGTAATTTATAAGCATCTTTTCTAGTTATGTCGTTAAGCTTACGACTGTCGACGCAAAATCTCCAAGTACCATCTTTCTTAGGGGTAATAATTACAGGATTTAGCCATGGGCTTTCACAAGGCTCTATAACATCAAGTTCTAGCATTTTATCAACTTCTGCTCGAAGAGCTTTCTGTTTTTCAGGTGATAATCGATAGCAACGTTGACGAATAGGTGGGTGGTCACCTGTATCAATACAGTGTTCAATAAGGTTTGTTCTTCCTAAAGGAAGTACGTCGGTAGAAATATTACGAAATTGTTCTACGACTGCATTAGCAAGAATCAATTGTGTATCTGTAAGTCTGTCATAAGACTGTAAGTAAGTATCATTATTATTGATGATAAACATGGGAGTATCTGAACTCTTGAGCATACTGACCGTATTAAGTATGTCTGGAGCCAGCTTAAAAGTTTTCCAAAAATCGATACCTAATATGAAAGGTTGAGTAACAGCGGGTATTACATGGGCAGTAATTATAGCAAACTTATTTTTAAATAAAGTTGGAAGCTTAATAGTACCAATTGAATTGATTGTTTGACCATTAGCAACAGAACCTTTGATAATTTGGTCACGTTGTAGTTCCAAACCGTGTTCAAGTAATAATTTATGTGAGTTATTACCTAAAATTGTAATGGCACTGCCACTATCCAGCAAACCGTTAAGGGTTAAATTCCCAACATTTACTCTAAGGTATGGACGTTCAGTGTCCGATGTATTATCAAAGAGGAGCGTAGAAACGTTGTATGTTTTGAAAAATATTGAAATAGTTTTAAGCCAATTGTTCCAATCATTTTGATCAAAGTTATTGTTAGTATTACAATTTTGTGTTTCTAGTTCCTCTCTAATTAGTTTTTTGAATTTTTTGTACATACAGGGCAATTGGTAAAAATTACGTCTTTTTTACCGCAACGAAAACAAACTTTATGTCTGTAGGGACATTGACATAAAGCATGACTGTCGTTTCGACAGCGAGGGCAAAATATAGGTAGTGCAGTTTTCTTAGAATCTGCAGCAATTGAATGTACAGGGTAAGGTTGAGGGTAAGGGTGTGTTTGCACAAGTGGTTGTTGTAAGGTATTGTACGGATAATGTGGTATGTTAGGTGTAGCAGTGACTTTGTGTTGGGTATTAGAAGTCGAAGGCTTCGCTAAGTCTTGTAATGTAGAAGGAGTATCAGAGTTGGAAATTTCAATGCAACTTTCGTACCATTTGCACGATTTTAATAATGTTGCGACCGAGTCGAGATCGTTTGGAGATAACCTTTGACCGAATTCGGGTCGCAAGTTACGCCTAAGAATATCAATCTTGGCTTTTTCTGAAATAGGCTCACGTAATTTTGCAAATAATGATTCTAATTCGGTAAAATAACAAATCACACGCTCAGTTGTTTTTTGTTTACGAGCATCTATGATTTTACGCAGTTTATAGTCGTAGTCTGTAATTTCAAATTCATTTAGTAATGTAATTTTAAAAGATTCCCAATCCGGGATTGTTTGTTTGTGAGCTCGAAACCAATCTAAAGGAGTTCCTTTCAGAATATCGTATATATGATTGTATAGTTCAGTATGTGAAATATTTCGAGCAACTGCGAATTCCTCTACTTTTTCAAGAAAATCTTTTGGACAACTATCCCCCTTGTAAATAAACCGTTTAATTTCGTGACTTGATCTGTTGATCGAAATATTTTGTAGCTTTTGTGTCAGTAGGTCAAAATATGGTAATTGAGTTTGTTGTTCTGGAAAATGATCGTGTGTAGAAGAATTTTCTGTAGAAGAGCTGCTAGGATTTTCTAATGTTTCGAAACGTTTTTGTAAATCGAAGATATTCTCTGAAACATTTTTAAATGTTTCTAGTTGTACTGTCGTAAGTTCGGTGGTAATATCCATGTTATTCAATCTATTTTTAATGTGCAGAATATAGGACGCATTCTTCTCCTTTCGTACCGGGTAAGCTATTAAACGTGCAGAAATAATGGTTAGACATTTTTGAATTTCGATTATATCCTGTTCAAATGTATACGGACTTTGAAAATCTTGTGTATTCGAGCTGTCAAGTAAGGTCGATAACCTTGAACGTAAATTTTCTGCAGTATCTGTGGTATGAACTTCAGCATTTCTACATTTTAATTCATAGATCAATTCTGGTTTATTTAGATGAGCAGGGTCCATTTTTATTTAATATGAGACCAGCAAATAAAACTAAGTGTTTACTTAGTAGGTAACGTGCGTTTAGTGTGTTTAGTGCGTTAGTAACGCTTTAAAAATATATAAAAAAAATAGCGTTAATGTAATTACGCGTTTAAAGTTTAGAGTAATTCGGAACTAGGTAGGCCGATAGTGAAATTTGGAATAAAGTACGTATTAATGAAAATGTCTTACTTACATGAATGACTGGAATGCAAATATAAAATACACTTGAGTATAAAAAACTGTTCTGGGTTTGCCAAATAATTCAATCCAAATTTAAATCAAGATGGCTGAGTGCCTTTTAGAATTTTGTGGGGCGACTTAAAAATTGAACACTGATTAAAAAAAAAAAAACACGAAGAAATCGGGAACTTGTAGGCAGGTAGAGCAGGCTGGGTACGGACACGTTGAGGGCGCCAGTGTCGCGAGGCGGTCCCCGGGATTGGGTTGCTCCCACTATTCCAGGACACAAACCTCTTTGACACAGAATTACAGGAACTTCCTTCCGCTTGATACTAGCACACGGTGGGAGCAGACTCGGCAGGCCAGAGTCTGATATCAAGCAAGCCGCGCGAAGCCGTTCATCGAGTGCAACGCGATCGGGCGCTGCAACTCAATGATGTTCCTCAAACCAGAGCAGCAGACTTTCAGTTTTTTTTTTATATTAATGTTAGCGAAGGAAGGACGAAAGATATATTTTGCAAATGAAATCAATGAAAGCACTAAAGTGGAATATTTTTCTATTTTTACTGAAAATCAATGTCAATGACAGGATATTTGTATGTAGAATGGATAATGAAAATCAAAAATGAAAAGAAATGGATTATGAAAAGAGTATTGTTATGAAAGAGGTTTGGACCTCGTCACAAGATGATTCATAGCTATAATTTGGGGATGGAAGGGGGAGACGGGTGGGGAGTGGTGCGAATCGTAGCTTTCGAACGAATGGACCAATTTATCTGCGGTTTTTTATGTTTGAAAGCTGAGGTAATCGAGATAGTTCTTAGCATACTGCAAGTCGTTGTTCTGTACAAATGCTCTCGCGCATATTCGTATTTTCTTTCACTAAATCTTCCTAAATCAAATTATAAATTTCGAGAAAAGTTTCCTTCGACTTATTAAAATAAGTTTTTTTTTTTTTTTGTAGAAACATCTGCGTAAAGATTAAATTCACATCGGCTTTTTCTAAATTTAATGTGATTTTCTATCCAAATTGATCACCTTTTACAGTGCGCTAATGCAATTTGCATATCAAATTCAAAATCAGAATCGTCGTCTGATGAGCTATCTAATAAATCTAATAGTGAAACCGTATTACTCATATTTTATCAACCTGTATATAGAAAGCGGTGAAGAAATACGTGTGGCACCTAGGGCGGCCTGCGAGCGAATGAATAATTTCAATATAATATCGTATCTTAACCGTGTGTTCTTAACCCTAAGATGCTATAATATTATATATGCAGATATCGTAACATCAAATATTGTTACGAGCTGGGGTTAGGATAAAACAGTTGTACGCTAATTACACCAAAAATTAGCACCTTTATTCGAAAAACCACAAATAGAAATTAATCCAACAAATAATGCTCAAACACTCTTTAACTTGACTGTACACTCTTATCAATTATCACTGAATACTCGCTTCCAATCACTTTGATCGTTTCGTTTCGTCAGCCAAATCAGTACTGTCCCAGGCAGTCGATGTGTGCCCTATTTATACCGCGACGTAAGTTTCCAAAATGTACTCATAACTACTCGTATGTACTAGTGGTAGTCGGTAGGTCTTTGAACTTTCAAGGTCGGCGGTGCCTTTGAGTTGCCACGCCGCGCCGCGCCCGTAGGTACTTACCGCGCGCTCTGGAAACTTCTGTAGGTACCTACGCTCTACTAGTGTGTTCCAGAATGTTCCTTTAAATGTAGGTATTGCGTCATTTTAGTACCTACTGTTTTTCTAAGAATCGACCGACGTAACAATAACTATGAATGTGTCCAAAAACCCCTTTTCTTATTGTCACTATTAAGTTCATACGTACTTCATCGGTAGCACATCCACTAGCACTACTTTACATTAAAATCACTTACATTAAACACTACACTAACTCGAACTGTTCTTTTCTTTTTACTCTTCTATGTCCGTGTGGTCGAGGAGCTAGATCGCCTCGGCATTTACATGATGGTGAAGTTTACGTTCGTGAGCTTCTGCATATTTTTGAATGACTTTGTCGACTAACTCTACTTTGAGGTCCCGGTGGAGAGCGTCGTTTCGTATGTACCAAGGAGCATTTACAATTTCCCTCGGTCCCTTATTCTCGAATCGTTGTTTCAAATGGATACAACCAATTTTGTTTTTTTTACGAATTTCTCCACAGCTGAACATAGAACCTCCCCATAGACCCCCCACAGAACGAGCGGTTGCTCGCTGATCGCACGCAGCGGCTGTCCAGGTGGTCGATCCGCGTCGTGGACGGGGGCGTCCTACTCAGTCTTCTAGTCCGTAATCAACATTCGAGAACTTTACCCAAAGGTGCTAAACGAGCTATGTGGCATGCTAACTGCCACTACAATCTGTTATTCTGTTATTTATTGACTATTAATTTATCAATATCAGATTTATCTACACTAATACTTACTCGTATTATAAAGAGGAAAGATTTGATTGTTTGTATGTTTGTTGGTAATGTATTAACTCAAAATATAAAGAACCGATTTAAAAAATCTTATACCTGTAGAAAGCTACATTATCAGCGAGTAACGAGGAATATATTTTATTTTTCACAAACTTAGAGATCCTTACGAAAGTTTGCCTAAGTAAGGACCGGAATTACAAGTTGCCGTGGAAACGAAATAATAACAAGTCTGTCAAAATTTATGTGAAAAATAATAATGCAGTTGTCTATGGTCAAAAAGCACCACAGAGTTGCTGCCAAAGATTTTGAATTACGGTTACTGGCGTTTTTTTTATAGAATTTACGACTTGTTTGAAAATGCTAAAAGTACCTAAGAAAAATGACACGGTGTGAGCGCTACCCGTGCAAAGCCTGGGCGAGTCACTAGTTGACTATAATATTGTTTATATCAGATTGATTGACTATAATATTGTCATTACAAGTTTTATAAACAGTAATATTGTGCCCTTTGAATTAGTATATAACTCAGTTTCAAATTGACTAATTCATCGAATATAATATTGTCAATATCAGATTGATTGACTATAATTTTGACATTATAAGTTTTATAAACAGTAATATTGTGCCCTTTGAATTAGTATATAACTCAGTTTCAAATTGACTAATTCATCGAATATAATATTGTCAATATCAGATTGATTGACTATAATTTTGACATTATAAGTTTTATAAACAGTAATATTGTGCCCTTTGAATTAGTATATAACTCAGTTTCAAATTGACTAATTCATCGAATATAATATTGTCAATATCAGATTGATTGACTATAATTTTGACATTATAAGTTTTATAAACAGTAATATTGTGCCCTTTGAATTAGTATTTAACTCAGTTTCAACTTGACTAATTCATCGAATATAATATTGTCAATATCAGATTGATTGACTATAATATTGACAATATCAGATTAATTGACAACTAGCTGCGCACCGAGGCTTCACCCGCAAGGATTATGATGATGGATGATGATGAAAAGTAGCACATAAGTTCATCCAGAATATAAGCTATCCTGGTACCAAATTTCTTTTAAATCCGTCCAGCCGTTAGAGCGTGAAGGAGTAAGAAATATAAACATACACACTCTAAAGATAAAAGATAGATGGCGCTATGCAATTTTTAGGCATTTTATGACATTTTGTATGGACATTTTTTTTTGTTTTGATGTGTGGAGTTCTGCATCGCGCATACGAAGTTTTCCGCTCGTTATGAGAGTATTCATTATTAAACTCTAAGCTCTGATGATTGGCCTGTTTACGACAGTGGCTACACTTCACTGATTAGTAATATTAGATTGAAGATTGATAAAATTGTGCCATTTGAATGAGTATTTACCTCAGTTTCGAATTCGATGGGTATTTCTTCTTTAATATCCTCCACAATTTGTTCTTCCTAAAAAATACATAAAGTAATTAATCACAGCGTAAGGAAGTATAATGCATCTATCGAGGTACATACATATACTATAAAAGCGGACAGTACTCTGTCTGTCTGTTGGCTTTTCACGGTCCGATCTTGATGAAATGTATTATGAACATGGTTCAATCCCTGGGGTACGACATAGCACACTTTTTATCGCGACAAATTGTAGTCTACAAGTCGCAGAAAAAAGTAGTAGTTAAAAAAAAGTTTTTATCCAGTAGCCGTGTCATGGTGAACGGCTATCATAATATAATGCGTATACGAAATTTGTCTGTGCTGTTGACCGTTGGAGAGTTCCTTTATCTGAAGCTGACTCTGGATGTCGATTCAAGTGGAAGTGGTTCTAATTCAGCTTGCAAGATTCCACCTACACAAACTAAAGTAGTCACAACGAATCTTTGTGGCTCGGAAGTTGTCTGCAAGTTGCTGCGCAAGGCGCTATTTTTCAAGCGCAATCCCAACGTTTGAAAGTGAAGACATCATTGTACAACTGTCTCGCTCATTCGCTTATGTTTTTCGTATCATCTACCTCGCTCTTACTTTATACTGTTTTATCCTCACAGCTGTACCTGCGCAATCGTTCACAGAGCCTAACTTCACAACTACAATGATTCGTTTAAGTTACCTTGAGAACGTCCAGTACTTGCGCGGGCTCAGCTGAGTCCACTTCGATCTCCACGTATTCATCTTCTTCCTTCTTAGGTTCTTTTTCGATCGGTCTGTAACAATATATTCATCGTCATCACCTTTACTAGTCCACTGCTGGACGTAGGCCTCTCCCAATGAACGCCACTGAGGCCGATCTTCGGCTCTTCTCAATCAGTGGCACTATTACGTACAAATACAAAAATTTCGTTCAGCCGTCTAATGGTTTTTATCGATGCTCGGCTTCTATTTATAGGATCGAGATACCAAATGAGCGTGTGGTGTGAGGGCCCGAAATTTAAAAATCTTTGATCCTATACTTAGGTTTCAGTGAACATCCTAAAAGTATTGGGAAATTTGGAATAAGATTTTGTGAAGGTTTAATAAGCGAGCTATGAGCTGAAACCTTGGGCCTCAGTTCTCACGTAGAGGATTGAGGGCCCGTCTGTACAGGCTAAACTACGCACATTACAGAAAAAGTATTTCAGCCAAAATCTAAGTCAATCCCAAACAAAATTTGGGACAGTAAGATATTATCGCAAAACGCAAAACTATTTTGTGTATCTTAGTTCAAAATGGGCCCTCAATCCTCACACATGCAAAAAGTTATTTCGTATATTATGCTTAAAGTATGAAAAGTAGATCTAACAAGAAGATTTCTAATTTTGTGAAAAAAAATGTGCAACAAGCGGATACCAAGAGGAAATCAAAATTCCCATTTATTATTTAAGAAAATGAAATTTCATTTTTGTACTCTTAAGTTTTCCTGTAAAATTAAGGAATAGGGTGACCACATTGTTTTTGTAATATAATGTGATATAATGTAGCAAAGATCAGCTCAAGCTCTCTTTTCGTTTTTTTTTTCATTAGTAGGTATAAATCATAATAAATACCGAAATCGACTATTCTTCTAATTGTAAAGTGTACGTACCTAACAAACATTTTTATTGTTAAGGTCATAAAGTAAAACCTAACTTATACCTGTATAAATAGTTATTATTAGTTTGTCTAATGTACGAAAGATTGTGATAGTGCAGCGGAAGTTCTAGGTGATAAGCATCACGGCGAGTTCTATGAAATAATACTTAGCAGACTATTTTTATTATGATAAAAATATCTTCGGTCAAGTTTAATGCGCTGTCATACTTGGTTTATTCGGGATAAGTTCGTGGGATTCTTATCCTTATACCAATCTAGTGACTCGCCGCGGATTCGCACGGGTAGCGCTCACACTGCGGCATTTTTCTTACATTTTTTAAACCAACACGTAAAAGGAGCTATTAACTTGTTTATATCTGAGTTAATCCCGGAGTACCTTACATGCTGGGCAGGTACAGTAACAATTGCCGATCCGTACAAAATCCAAGCGAAAATAGGCTTTAAACATTTCCAAAATAAATAAGGACTACAATCAATTAAATGTTGACTACAAACAAAATTGAACACATAGACGTCCTCCGCGATAATAGTTATAGATGACTCACGTGTCATGCGTGTGCGGCACGCTCTGTATGTGTATGTCGACGTCGCGGAACACATACACGTCCTCCGCGGTAATAGTTATAGATGACTCACTTGTCATGCGCGTGCGGCACGCTCGGTATGTGTATGTCGACGTCGCGGAACACATACACGTCCTCCGCGTTAATCTCAATGTCGTCGATGTCGAGTGGGGGCGCAGGAGGGTCGGGGGGGACCAGCGCGGGGGGCGTGGCCAGTGGGGCGGGGGGGCCGGGCGCCAGCGGGGCCGGCGATGGCGGCGTGTTTGCTGGAAATAACCGAAACACACATAAACAGATGAAACATTTAATGCTCTGCCCTACAGCTCCACCCGTAGTTTTCCGTAGGAAACTGCACTTTCCCGGGGAAAAAAGTAACCTATGTCAATCTGGAATAGTGCAGCTTTCTATCAGTGAAAGTATTTTCAGAATCGGATCAGTAGCCTCGGGTTCAGTGGACTGCTTTGAGAGAGGTATATGTCCAGCAGTGGACTGACACGGGCGGATGATGATGATGATGATCAGTATTTTTAGGGATTACAAAAAATAACAAACTTTTCTTCTTTATAATAATAGTGTAGTAGTGTGTGTGCTGCGACCGTGGTTTTGCACGCGTGGCTATTTCAGGTCTTAAAGTATCTTCTAGATGTTTTGTTCAGACGTCAAATAGTTATTTATTAATACTCGTCAAATTGATATGCAAATCATACCAAATTTTGTCAAACCTTAAGCTGTCCAACAGTGGAACCCGGACTAAAATCGGACCAATTTGATTGTACGTGATGCGAAAACAAACATTTAGATAGACAGATGCCATTTTAAAAGTGCTATAATCGTGTTCCAACCTTACTCATCAAGCATCATGCCGGAAATTCGTCGCCATCTTGAATTTAGCTACAACCATATCACACTTAGTTATAAGTACGATTGCATAAATACACAAAACAACAGACACAATCATATTAAAAATTTATGTGCCAGTTTAAAACCAAGTTGGCGTCAAGCGGCGGCCACTTTACATAGCATCTAAAAATATTATATAAAAACAAGCGTAATTCAAAATCTTTGGCAGCAACGATCGTGGTATTTTTTGACCATAGACAGCTGCATTATTACTCACGTACATTTACAGACTTGTTATTATTTCGTTTCCATGAACAACGTGTCATTCTGTATTTTTGATACCTTGGGTTACATTATTGCAATTTTCGTAGGGATCTCTGTTTGAAAAATAAAATACTGCCCATATTACTTCCTGATAATGTAGCTTTCTATAGGTGAAAGAATTTTTTAAATCATTTCAGTATTTTTTGAGTTAATCCATTACAAACAAACATACAAAAAATCAAATCTTTCCTCTTTATAATATTAGTGTAGAAAATGGCATCAAATTGCAGCTATGTTTAATCAAAATTTTAAAAGGTAAATTTCAAGATGGCGTCAAGCGCCCGCCATCGTGATGCAGTATTTACCTTTGAGCTGTTGCTCTATTTGTACCAGCTGGCTCTTTATATGCTCGATGGCAGCTCGTTTGCTGTCCTGCTGGGGGGAACTTTTCTCTAAGAGCATGGATAGGGTCGGTGCTGTCACTGACGGCGACATCGTATCTGAAAAAGAACAACACTAATGTTTTATCCACGGAAACTTTGCATTTTCCCGGGAAAACTAGCCTAAATCCATCTTGAATGGTGTAGATTTTTATTAGTGCCAAAGGGAAAGGGAGGACAGTGGGCATACTTATTACTAAGCCGCCTGTGACTAGAGAAACTCAATTTTTGGAAAGAAAATTTTATTACTTCTGATCTAGTAGCAACGTAAATATTATAAAAAGCCAAAACAGGAGCGTATTTTTTCCCGGATTTATGTATGTGAGTTTCTTTATTCCACCGTAACTTTTAAATGCTTGAACAGATTTGGATAAGTGGGGTATCGTTGGAATAAAAGGTACCGCGGTAATAGGTATTGAACACACGTTCGCGACAGCAGTTCAACACGACTGCAAAGAGTGGACTTTGAATGGAACTACACGATTTTGTGCCCGCCTACATGTTTGGCACAGCGTTTGTGGCACGCCCTAAAACTCAGTTTGCGGCAAAGTGGAAACTACTCAGCTCCGGCGAAAACTAGTTGTACAAACTTACCGACGACGCTAGAGGGATGCGACAGGTGTTGCGGCGTGGTCACCACCGGCGAGGACTTGAGCAGAGACGTCAGCAACGGCGACGAAGGAGGCGCCTGCGCTGCTGCAATGTAATAGTAGGCTTTTATATTTGAAAATTAGTATTAAAAAAAAACAGACTACTGCGAGTCGGACGCGCGCACCAATTAACTTTGCCGTTGGAAAACTGTTGTCCCCGTACATCGACATAGATCATAAAACTAGTGGCTCTGTGACTGTGAGCTGTAGACCTCGCAAGCACAAACTTTTTTGCAAACAATCTAGCGGTGCACAGTAGCGCCATCTTGTTCTTATTGCAAAACTAACATTAATAACCAAGGTTCTCCATTAATCCCTACCTAGTAGGTAAAGGGCCACTGGAAGAAACTTAAAAGTGAGCAATTTACTGCATTTTGAGGAGCTATTCTCCACTTCACGCCGAAGATCTTCATCAGATCTTCGTCAATTTTTTTATGAGACCAATCTTACCGTCAAGTGATTACCCTTAAAATAAAAAAAGAACCCTTCCCTTTTTTGCCCTTTTTTGGGGGAAGTTCCCCACCAATCAAAAACCACGATGGCTAAAAAATTCTAAAAATTAGTCAAACCTGTATACCAAGTTTCACTAGATCGGTTGAGAAATGCGACCTGTAGAGGAGAACAGCAGGACATTCGAAAGAATTATTGCCCACGCTAAAACGGAGACACTTTGCTCGCGCTTCGCGCTCGCTCGGTCAATAAATTAAAAAATAACTACAACATTTACGGTTTTCGGATTTTTCCCTTTACTTGTGCTTTAAGACATTATTTACTATTCTTCTTGCCAAATTTAATGATTATATTTCAACGGGAAGTACCCTTTATGTTTTGATTCCCTTGCGAGTGTCAAAATATACGGCATAAGCGGCCGTATCTTTTGATTGCGTTGACTTACAAGTTTTTTTTCACAGCTCCAAGGAATTGCAGACCTGAGTATTTGATATTAATTTCAACTTGATACCTCCACGCGTTCCGGAGAAAAAGGGTCTTGACAGACTGACAGACGGACAGACAACGAAGTGATAAGGGTTCATATTTTCCGAAGTTACGGATCCCTAAAAAGCGCCAGGATCATAAGCTACCCAACTTTGACATTGACTTTATGAAAAGCGCATTGTAATCGGTCCAGTAGTTTCAGTACGCGATATGCTAACAAACTCTACACATACCTGACGGCGACTGTGGCTCGGTAGACAGAGACCCTCGTGAGTTCCTGGCCGCTCTCGCGCGTCTTTCCTCTCTCTCTTTCAGCCAGGCGGCGCGTCTTGCGCTCTCCCTCTCGTGGGCTCGCTTGGTCGCCTCTATGGAAGACCAAATCTCTCGGAGACGGTCTTCTGAGGTCGCCTGGTTGCGGACTTCAGATATCTCATTCTGAAAAAAAATATATGCATATGTTCATGAAAGAAGTTCGGATGGCTTGAATACAATACAGGTTTTTGGATGTGCAGCATGTGCTTAAGTCTTCTCGTCGTCCATACCACAGTCCCGTGACCTACGGAGCTGAAATGTGGTCACTCACGGCGAGATTGATTCATAAGTTTAAGGTCGCTAAGCGAGCTAAGGAGAGAGCAATGCTCGGTGTTTGAACCAAATAGCGACATAGCTCAAAGAATCAGCAAGCTGAAGTGGCAATGGGCCGGTCACCTCTCTCGATGAACCGACAACCGGTAACGTGTGTGTAGTGGAGACAGCGTTCAGGCAAACGTAGTGTAGTACGGCTGCCGGCAGGTGGAGTGATGACTTGCGATAAACGGCTGGCAGGAACTGGAGGGAAGCCTTAGATCAAGCTCAGTGGCATTCATTAGAAGTGGTCTAAAACCAGCAGTCCACAAACATAGACTGATGATTGGCAGAGGCTGGCACGGGGAAAGGCAAAATCAGGACATCAGTCAGCTGGCCTTGACGAAGGTAAAAGAGAAATTAGGAGAAATCAGCTCCAGCTTAGATACTTTGAACAGTATATACAGTGAAATTGCTTGCCACAGCAAGCTTGCACTCTTGGGTGTTGCAAGGACAGAGATATTACAACTTGTATGTTTTTTTTACTAAATAATCAAAATGACGAGTCAAGTCACAAATGGTAATGGAGCTTTACTGAAACCTCCTAGAGGGTTCCGGAGAGAACACGAAATGGCACGTTTTTTGCGTTTGTATCTTTTGCCCACACTCGTACACCTAATGCTAATCTACTCGTATATCTATACTTATATAATTAAGCAATGAGAACGAAAAAGTCTGTCAAAATAAGATATTTAAAAAAAAATGGTCTTATTTACTTAAAATAAGTTGCTGAACAAGAATATAACATTTTTAAAAATCGTGTATGTCTGTTTTTTAGTTTGTTTGTCTGTATGTTTGTTCGCGCATCACGTAAAAACTACTGGACCGATTACGATGCGGTTTTCACGGTTGGATAGCTTAGGGTTTGAATTAAAAACTAGGGTACTTGGTATCTCAACCCGATGAGTAGAAGCCGAGCAACCGTATTTTTTTTGACGGCTGAATTAATTTCGGTCAAATGTTGGTATATTGGTATTGGAATTGGTCTTGGAATAGTACATTATAGTATTTTTAACTTTGACAACGCGTGCTAAGCCCCGGGTACAGCTAATGGTTAATATTCCACCAATAAACAATAACACTCGCAGAAACACAAGTCTAAAATAATAATTCAGTCGCGCGCGCATAAATGTGTATTGCTGTCGCGCTCGCACAAATTCGAACAACTTCTGAGGAGTCATTGTACGAATTTCTTCCTCTATCGTGGCCGTGGTCGTAGTATAGCACAGTATAGCTCGGCCTCTACTCACCGGATTGAGATACCATTTACACCAGATTTGAAGTCAAACTCTTAGCTATCCATCAGTTCATTCATTCATCGTGTCAATAAGCTCTTTTATAATATTGTTAAATTTCTTTGCTCCAGTATGTAGCCACCTCCACGGCCCTATCGGATGCCTCAATCAGATCTTCTCGTGTGCAGGTGGTGCACAGAGGGCAGGAAAGCAGATGTAGCATATTTTGTATTATCCATCAGTGAAAACCGCCAATTAGACATGTAGTTTTACGTGACACAACAAACAGACAGACACAAACACACAATTTCTTTTAAATACTTGTTTTGTATCTTATTTTAAGTACACTGCAACATTTTTTTTATTATCGCCATTGTACAGGCAATTTGGTACTACTGCTTTATTATAAGTATAGATTTAGTCAGTGAATTTATGTGCATTCGTCAATTAATAATGAGTTAATGAGTTATAATACGCATAGTAAAATACTGTAGTATTTACGGGTGCATGAAGCAAAGAAGTATCGAAATCGGGACTATCATTTTTTGTGTTCCGAAAGATATTGAAATGTCAGTAGTTTTTAATCGACTTCACAAAAGGAGACGGTTATATGTTCGGCTGTATGTATGTTTTTTTTTGTTCTATAGACTCAAATAGATTACTGTACTGACTATTACTGACTGTAAAGTAATGAGAATTGTTATAGATAGGCACTTAGGGTGTTAGGATGATAGTAGTTGATTATATTTAGTAGACTCTTGTTTTTTCTAACATCAAATTACACGCGCTCGATTTGTTAAATTCGTTTTTGAAAGGATACCGTTTTGTTTATCTAAAAGTGACAGCGGAAACGAAATAAATTAAAATTGTAAGGCCCTAACAAAATAAAATCCCCGAAAGTTCGTTCGTCAAGTCAACATTGTAGGAATGTAACATTTACGTAAATTAATTGGTTCTTCCCAATTTGAAAAAGCTAACATAATAAAACTTTCGTGCACTGGTAGTCAGCTCACGTCACAGAATAAATAATAGTACTCCGCTCGCGTGCAGTCAGCCCTAGCAGTGGCGGCACGCCCACCATGGCGTCATCAAGCCGAGCGGTTCAATGTAATATCACCGTTCACCCACGCGCGTAGGGTACAAATTAGCTTGCACTGAATGTCTATTTACGGTTTAGGTATAATCCATATGTATTTAGGCGTTTTCTAAGGGAGTGAATCTTCTGTACGAAGTAATATTACTCGTTCTGTGGCCAGAGGGCCTGACTGGATGTGGCTTAACAACTGCTAACAATTGTTAGCATTTGGGATCATGGCTTAACATACCCTCCAGAGCACAGAACGATGGCAGCACTATTTACAGTGTCACTGTTTAAATTAATGAGATTGTACCGTATAAAATTTTCAACGAACCAAGAGATTAAAAGCTTTGTTGGATTGCAAGGCTCACACAGTACTTCTCGGCACCATCTCTCTATATGTGAATGGCTGGTATAAAACAAATACCTTCAACTGTTCATATTGGTGGTTCATATCTGCAATATTCTTCTGTATCTCTGCAATCCTGTCTTGCGTGAGGCGTTTGACAATGCTCTCCTGTGGCGTTTCCACTGCTCCTTCCGAGCTACGCTTCTTGCGCTTAGGAGTCTCCACATGCTCGAGTAGGGCTCCGTATTGGGCGGCACAGCTGCAATTATTCACAAGACAATATATACATTAAAGTTATGTGCGCTAGCATGCGCAGTGCCGGAAGGATTAATTTTCTTAAACACCTAAATTCCTGACGCTCTTCACCACAATTTACACAATTTAGTTGTCTATGCTCTTCACTGCGCTACTGTCAAGAATGGTTGGTTAGCTATTATTGTTGTTGTTGTATTTTTGTTGTTTTAGTTTTCATTGGTTTTTGTTGTTTTTGTTATTTTGTTGTTGTTTTTGTTGTTGTTATTGTTATGTTGTAGTATGTTTATTTTGTTGTTGTTGTTGTTTATTATTGTGTTTTTTTTTGTTATTGTTGTTGTGGTTTCTGTGCTTGTTCGTGTTGTTTTCGTTGTACTTGTTGTTTTTGTTGTTGTTCTTGTTGTTTTTGTTGTTCTTGTTGTTTTTTGTTGTTGATCTTGTTGTTTTTGTTGTTGATCTTGTTGTTTTTGTTGTTGATCTTGTTGTTTTTGTTGTTGATCTTGTTGTTTTCGTTGTTCTTGTAGTTTTTGTTGTTTTTCTTGTTGTTTTCGTTGTTGTTGTTCTTGTTGTTTTTGCTGCTCTTATCTTTTTTTTGTCGTTCTTGTTGTTTTTGTTGTTTTCAATGTTATTGCTGTTTTTGTTGTTAATCTGGTTGTTCTTGTTTTTTGTAGTTCTTGTTGTTTTTGTTTTTGTTGTTGTTGTTCTTTTTGACGTTGTTGTTGGTGTTGTTTTGGTTTTAGTATTATATAATTTTTTTATCTGTTTGCTAGCTTTATTTAAATACCTCGCATTGTTTGAGTAAAGCACTATACAAGCCTTGGTCCGCAATGACTGCCCTGCTGGCCACGCTATGATGGCTTCGAGATTTGCTTAGTTAAGTTCTCGGCCATCACCATCGCTGCCAGCAACGCAGTCATTACAGACCGCGGCAGTAATGTACTATTACGTACCTAATATACAAGCTTGCTATGTTTCACATCTATTAAACGTTACATGTTAGTTTTTTTTTACTATTATTATTATATCAGTTATAATGAAACAAAACCTACATGTAACTTAAAATATCTATACTTATAATAAAGCAGCATATACCAAAAAGTCTGTACAAAGAAGATCTTTAAAAATGGTCTAGGGTATTTAAAATAAGCTACTGAAAAAGAATATAACAATAAAAAAATAAAAAGTAATTTTTGTAAATATTATGTTCAATAAAATTCTTATTACTCTCAGTTTGTTTTATTTTTCACTAAAAGATCTGGTTGGAAAATATCATTCTGACCTATTTCGATTTCACTAGATTATTCTCCTTTGTTTGACAATGTATCTTATGACGACATTGTCGAAATTGTGGTGCCAGCCTGCGAGCATAGATCTTATCGATCGATAAAATTCGATAAATTTATCGACCGGTTATCAGTTCTTTTTTTATTTATTTTATCAAAATGCGGTAGCATGGATCTAGCCTCTCGGTAAATTTTATTGATTCGATAACACGTCGTGAGTTTATCGATTTAAAAAATGGCAACTCGTGGACTATACCATATATCAGATAGACGACTAATAGTCTAAAAAATATTTTTTGACACAATTTGGCAGATTTTTATTATTTTGAGTTGTTACGGAGAAACTTCTGTCATTTGGAATTCTACTTAACTACCTAACCTAAACCTAACCTAAAGTATAACTAGCCATAACTCGTTGCACAATTGCTTGAGACACTTCCCTGACAAGTCTGACAGTGCGCTGTCCTAGTGCTATATTATATTCCTGGCCGATGCATCGTTGGTGCAACTGCCCTTGGTGAAAAAGCGTACAGCTGATAGAACCTACAACGATGATTATACAGGTAGTTTTTTAGACTGAGTACCTACTAGGTACCATAATAATTAGAGCATTAGACACAATCACAACAAAATATAATTTCTGGAAATAGAAAAAACGTAATTAAGTATTTTGGTATTATTATGTAAAGTAGATACTACAACATGCGCAGGCAGTCCATTAGATCGACTCCTTCTCAAACGCCCTCAACATCTTGAATGAGGGCGAGGGAAATTTCCTTATAAATTCTAAAAATAATCATAAAAATGCTGTTCCAGATCGAAAGGATCATTGGCATCCCTGAAACTTGCCTCACGATGTTCTGACACCTCCACGTTTTGGCTTATAATCCGAAAAGGAATTACAAAAAAAAAAAGTTTGTCGTGTAACTTTGGAAAGCCGATAAAATTCGATAAATTCGGTAAAATTACCGACATTATATCGACAACAATTGTCAAAAATAAGATTCATGCTTCCTTTTGTTGATATAAATCTATATATTAAAAATGATTTATCGAATTTATGTCGTTGTCGATAAGTACGTTCCGTGCTACTGAACTCGTATTATCGAATATTAACGTGAAACTTAATTTAAAAAAGTCGGTAAATTTATCGATAGATAAGATCCATGCTTGCACTGCAGGTCCACAAAAGCTACTAAAGAAGAATTGAATAGAACGTTTTAAAAAAATAATTATTTCTGTTTGTTTGCGCATAAAAACCACTTGACCGATTGTTATACGGATTTCACTGTTGGATAGCTTGTGGTTTGACTTAGAAACTGGTGTAGTTGGTATCTCAATCTGATGAGTAGAAGTTGAGCAATCAATAAAAAACTTTTTGATGGCTGAATGAATTTTAAATATATGTAGTACATTGTAATGTATAGGTACTTTTGGTCCTAGAATAACATGTAATATGTGTATACATACAATGGGTGACTTGTAAATGAAACGTCCACGCGAGCACCTAATCAAATGAAGTTTGATGTTTTTGATTATTTTTGTTCTGAAATATCCCAGTAAACTTACCATGCGGGCGAAGCCGCACAGCTAGTATATAATATATATTAACGAAAAATATGTACATTATGATATGTTTAGTTTCTTTAAGTAATCTTGTACCTAATTGTTTTGCCTCTAAACCGGAACGTTCACACCCACCCCTCCCCCCCCCCCCCCCCCCGTATATTTATATACAAACATAAAACATCAGTTTTCAAACATATAAACCGCATCAAAATCGGTCCATTCGTTTGGGAGCTACGACCCTCACCCCCATTCCCTACCCCCCCATTATATCTAAGAACCATCTCGTATATCGCTAGCGGCACGTAAGTCTAGCAATGAACGAAACGTGGCGGGGATCTTGGCACCTGCCTTGTAATCAGCTGGGAAAAAACAATAATCTTGACCTTGAAAGTGCATGTCAATCATGTGTCAGTAGACCTTGCGCATGGAACGCTAAGTGCACAGTGGTCAGTTGTCATTATCTCCTATTTAGTTTGTGATTGTCATAGAGAAATCTGACGAAATGAAAATGAGTAAAATGTGTACATCTTATTATCTTCTAATAGGTAAAAAAAAAAGTTTTCAAGTGCAAGATAACATTGTCCTTTCCTATTCCATTGTATTTTCCTTCGGTGTTATTTTTTGTTCTGTGTTTGGTTTTATTATATGCGTGCAACAATAGGCTGGCTCGCTCAGTCTTTCTCGCTGCTGAACTGTCTCCACTAAACCGGGGTTTCTACTGATGTAATATAGGACCTCCTCTGTCAAGTGAGAGAGAGTATCATCGACAATTGTTACTTAGCAACTGTTTTGTTATTAGCTGTCTATATATGTCTACAGAAGTAAAACAATGTTGTGTTCAAATATAATTTTCTTTATTGTGTGCTAATTAAATAATACCCTCTGAAAATGGATAACCTGCATTTATTCTCACCAAAAGTCCATTAGGTTATGGGCCCAGGAACATTCTTGTTCCTTTTCAGGTGGTGATTTGGAGCATCTGATCTCGAATTGCAAAAATGCAAGGTGCTACCAATGTTAGTAGTTTTGAGAAACTTTCTGGCCAGGCGAACTATGGCACATGGGCCTTTGCCATGGAAATGTTTCTGACAGATGTGGATTTGTGGGAGTGTATTAGTGAAAATTTTAAGCTAGATTCAGTGGAGGCAAGGAAAAGAGATGCCAAAGCTAGAAGTAAAATTTGCCTCATGTGCACGGAGAAGATATATCCCATGATAATGCATGTGTATTGACATGCATTATCATGGGATATATCTTCTCCGTGAGATACTTTGCTGGCGCTGAAGCGAGCTTATGCTGACGGAGGACTACTGCGGCGGCTTTATCTGTTGCGGAAGCTATTCAACGTCAAACTAACGATGTTCAACACTATGGAGGAGTACTTGAATGACATTCAGACCACGAGTCAGGTGTTAATAAGCATATAAGCTGGTCTAGATGATGAGTTCGTCGGGATTATAATGCTGGCGGGTTTGACAGATGCCTTCAATTCCTTAGTGATGACGTTAGAGCATTCGAGCATTAAAACATCGACAGAAACTGTCATGGCAGCGTTGTTAAAAGAAAGTATGAGGAAGAACACAGCAGAAGACGACTCAGCACTTATGTCAAAGAGTGACAAAACCAAGAAAGTGGTAATATGTCACCTGTGCAAGAAGAAAGGGCACTATAAATGGCAGTGCAAAGACAGAAAACCTAATGACAAGAAGGTTAATACAACATATGATAAAAAGGATAGTAAAGAGACTCTCGGGCTGATAACTGCTATGTCAGCGACAGTCAGCAAAGGCGAATGGGTCATAGATTCCGGTGCTACATCACATATGACGTCAGACATATTTTGGAGAACAAGGAACACGTTGATTCAAAGGTGGTGCCAACTGCGAACAATGATAAAATTGTATCCAATTTAAAAGGTGATGTGTTTGCCATGGGACGTTCTATAAGGTTTGAAGATGTGCTAGATGTACCAGGTTTGATGACTAATTTACTATCAGTAAGTAAGATGTGTAGTAAAAATTGTGTTGTTGTTTTTGATAAATCTTGTTGTAAAGTTTTTAGGAAAGATGACGTCACTATAGGTTGTAACGCTTTGTTAACATCACCCCTGAAACAAGGTTTATATGTTTTAGATAAAGAGGCAGCAATGGTTCTTACGTCTCCTCCAGATAATACTTCTAGTGCTTTTAACTTATCGCACAGAAGGTTGGGTCATTTGAGTAGACCTTTGATGGAAAAATTAAAAGGTTTAGCAGATGGGCTGTCATTTGGAGCGGTGAGCATGGAACCGTGTGAAGGTTGCTGCAAGGGGAAAGAATGCGTCAAGAAATTTCCGAAAAGGAAAGGTAAGAGAGCAAAAGAATTGCTCGAACTAGTGCATTCGGATTTGGCAGGTCCAATGGAGGAAGAGTCCTATGGTGGGAATAAATACTTTTTGATTTTCGTGGATGATTTTAGTTGAAAAACTTTTGTATATCTGCTTAAATCGAAAACCGAAGTATTCGCGAAATTCATGGAATTCAAAGCACTAGTAGAAAATCAGACGGGCAAGAAAATCAAATAGTTACGTACGGATAATGCCTCTGAGTATGTGAATTGTCAATTTGGAGATTTTCTTAAGAAGCATGGTATCCAGCATCAGACGTCTGTACCGTATACACCACAGCAAAATGGGGTGGCAGAGCGGACTATACCGACTATTACTGAAAAGGCGAGATGCTGGTCTAAGCAAGAAATTATGCGGAGAAGCCGTTGGATGTGCGGTTTATCTAAAAAATAGATGTCCGACCATGGCCCTGACGGATAAACTTCCAGAAGAGGTCTTTACGAATGAACGAGTTGACTTGTCGAATCTGAGAGTATTCGGGTTCAAGGCTCAGGTTCTGATAAAGGATCATAGCAGGAAGAAGTTTGATCCGAAAACGAGTCCAATGATAATGACTGGGTATTCCAATAACCAAAAGGCGTACCGATTTATCAGTTTGGATAAGAACCCAACAAAAATAATTATTGCTCGAGACGCAACATTTTTTGAGAATGTGCCCATGATAAAGGAGAAACAAGATACCGTTTCGAATAAAAATTGTGTGGATATATATCTACAAAATGACATTCCTGTGTCTAGTCGTCTTACTACTGAACCAGAGGCACCAAGGTTAGCTGAACCTGTTGCAGTGGGGGTACCAGTGACTACGCCGGATGTCCTAAATGAACAAATTCAAGAAGACTCTAGACCGCTGAGTCCGATTGTCCATGTAGATGTTCAAGAAAGCACGTCTACTTCAACATACGAATCAGACTCTGGAGAGAACTTCTTCGACTCTGTCGATTCAGAGAATCATGTGGCAGAATATTTGCGAGATCCAGTGAACATAAATATTGCTGATCCTGTAAATGATATGGTTGCTCCTACTGAACAACGTTACCCAGTTCGAGATAGACATCCCAAGAGAGATATGGACATGGTCTATAATTTTCACGTAGGTGATATTCCTGATCCTGTATCGATTCAAGATGCCATGGAGCGTTCAGACAAAAAGCTGTGGTTGGAAGCGATGAGCGACGAGTTTATCTCCCTGAAGGCCAATAATACCTGGGAGCTAGTTGATCAACCTATGGACGCAAACGTCGTAAAGTTAAAATGGGTTTATAAACTCAAGGTTGGAGCGGATGGTAGCGTGCAGCGCCATAAGGTCAGGCTAGTCGCTAAGGGCTATTCGCTAATTTTAGATTTTTTCGAAACGTTTGCACCAGTTGTCAAAATTTCGTCGATTCGTCTTCTACTTGCACTGGCAGCTGAGAAGGACCTAAGCATACATCACTTAGATGTGACTACTGCTTTCTTAAATGGAGATATACAGGAGGAAATTTACATGGAACAACCAGAATTTTTCGTCCAAAAGGGGGAAGATCGCAAGGTTTGCAAGCTAAAGAAATCTTTGTATGGCTTGAAACAAGCGGCTCAATGTTGGAACGAGAAAATTCATACCCACATTTTGAAAATGGGCTTTACCAATTATGATCAATGCGTTTACACCAAGATAAAAGGTGAACTGTTTGTTGCTATTGCACTTTATGTTGATGATTTTTATATATTTACCAATAATGAAGCTGCAGCTAAAGCAGTTAAAGAGCAGATTGAAAGTTCTTTCAAAATAAAGGATCTTGGAGTAGCAAGAGAGTGTCTTGGAATGCGGATTGAGCGAGATAAGGACAAGCAAGAGATCTGTCTGTCCCAGAAGACATACATAAACAAGATCATTGAAAAGTTCGGGATGCAAGACTGTAAGCCAGTTAGCACACCAATCGAGACAAATCTGCGTCTGAAACTTGGACCAAAGAATGACGATACGCGCTATCAAGAGATTATAGGATCACTCATGTACCTGGGGTGTTGTACTAGGCCAGACATATCATTTGCGGTTACGATGTTGAGTCAATTCAACAACTGCAATGATTCGACTCACATGGCGGCGTTGAAACGCGTGATTAGGTATCTGAAGGGGACAGTGGAATTATCGCTGTATTATAAAAAATGTAACAAACCTTTGGTTGCTTATGCCGACGCAGATTGGGGGAATGGGCCTGATGGGAAATCTTTCTCTGGTTATATCCTGATTTTCGATGGTGCTGCGATAAGTTGGCAATCTAGGAAACAGCGATGTATAGCACTGAGTACTGCTGAAGCCGAATACATCGCTATTTGTGAGGTTGCTAAGGAAGTAGTTTCTGTTAATGGATTATATGCTGAACTGACTGACCAGACAGACACTATTACTATATTTAGTGACAGTCAAAGCGCTAGTAAGCTAGTGTATACTCCTGCAATAGGGAAACGGTCAAAGCATATAAATATTAAGTATCATTTTGTTCGAGAGTTGGCAGAGCAAAGGGTTATCTGTATTGATTATTGTGAAACCACCCTTATGCCTGCAGATATGTTAACAAAGGGAGTTGCTAGGCAGAAGCATTTGTTCTGCTTAAAAAATTGTGGATTAAGTGGGGATGATGTAATATAGGACCTCCTCTGTCAAGTGAGAGAGAGTATCATCGAAAATTGTTACTTAGCAACTGTTTTGTTATTAGCTGTCTATATATGTCTACAGAAGTAAAACAATGTTGTGTTCAAATATAATTTTCTTTATTGTGTGCTAATTAAATAATACCCTCTGAAAATGGATAACCTGCATTTATTCTCACCAAAAGTCCATTATCCAGCAGTGCCTGGCGAGAAGATGCGAGTGGAGGGCGAGAGGAGGCCTTGCAACCCTAACCCTTACATGTTGCACTAAGTACATAGGTACCTTCTTTTTGGTGCGGCGCAATAGGAAAGTAAACAAACATTTAGAGTTGTCTCTAATTTCTAAGATTTACTTTTGTATAGGAATTTTAAATACTATGTATTTAACCACTGCACACTTAAACAAATTCACATGCTTGATCGAAACATACCTGCTGCATATATATAAGGCTAATCAGTTACTCCTTGTATATATATTATGTATTCCATCTTGTATGGCATAAGGGCGACAATCCACTATTTTGATAATGTTGCCCGGGATGGTATTGATGTTTATATGTGTATATTTTAATCATTCAACGGCCGATGAGTCACCCTTGTAGCGTGCTCCTATGTGTGGTTGATTGTGCATGGATGGCCATTAAGGGTGAGTAGAACCATTGAAAAAACAAATTGTTTCAACTAATCAGACTATTGGAATTACAAATTGACCATGGGAAGAAAATACCCATGGTCCTACTAGTAGAGAACCATGCGGTTGGACAACGGGCACCATACGGATTTTTGTTATATTACTAAATCACTTGGCCTAATGGTTCTATAGTGCAATTTAGAATCCAACGATACCGGGTTCAAATCCTAGGCTCCAGCACCAATGACTTTTCGAAGTTATGTGCGGTTTTCCATCGCTCCGTACTTCGGAGGGCACGTTAAGCTGTCGGTCCCGGCTGTTATTGGTTAATAGCAGTCATTAAGCCATGTCAGAGGCCCTCGGGCGGCCTGACAAACTCTGACATCAGAGGCCAGCACTACCTCATACGACAAACAAACAAACAACAAATAAGTATCACTTGGCCTTCAGCTCTTCTAGCTTTCATAAAGTGAACTCTATTCTGATAGTAAGTACGACTGCAGCAAAACTACTACATAAGTACCTACCAACTTTTCATTGTGATGGTGTGCCCTCAGAACGGAAGCATAGATGAGCCAAATCGTAATCATTTGGTTTGTCAATTACAGGTTTAATTCACGGATTCAATATTCGGATTAACTCGGAATTCACGGTTAAATACATGGAATTTAATTTAATTTTGAATTCCATAATTAATGGCGATTATGGGCACTTCCATTAACATTAACGTTAGTCCAGGTGGAGCAGGAGATAACATCATTAGCTACAGCTTATAACAAAATAACAACGAACCTCTTTTGTGAGTACCAGTCAGGCGGCCTATTCGGTTCTCCGACAGTTTTGAGCGCTCTCGACACCGACATCCAGTTCTGGTCACCGCTGCGGACCACCGCCGATGCCAAACACAATTGCTCGCGAACATTCCAGGTATCAATCGGCACTCGTTTCAGCTGGAGCCTCTCTTGAATCGAAGTCATTTTTGTGAGACTTTTAGGTTATTTTTATTAACGCACTGAAAAAACACTTTTGCAGTTAAAACGTATAATAGAATTTGCGACTATTTATCATTTAATTCTAAATGAGTTTCTTATCATATATATCTATGTAACCTTCACTAACAAAGTTTTAGCATTTTTTGCGATTGAAATTTATAAACAAACAGCCAAAATTATAGTAGTCACCAGAGAGCATATAATTTAATCACGTTTAATCTGTGAATTCTGTGATATAAATTTTAGCTGATTTACAGTCTGGGTGCATTCCGATTCATGATAATATCGATGTGAGCGATCACAGCGCTAATTTGCGTTCCGATTCAGATATCGCGCTCATGACAGTTGAGTGCTGCAGTTGATTCGGAACGCTCGTGAGCGTGATTACAAGATCACAACAACATAACCTCAAAATTTAACAATGTATTACTTGTGGGGAATCTAAAAATTGGTCAATTGTCTGTAGTAATATTTGGAAAAATGTACGAATATCACACACAACTGAATTCAAACAACAGTTTTTTCTTTGCAAACAACCGGCAGTCTGTCACTTTGACAGTAGCGCTAACGGTGATATCGGTTTGGGGCATGGTCGGTGTAATCGCAAAATGGCGGATGTAATGACGTTATCCGTGACGTCACAAGGAATATCGTTATACCGAAGATATCCCGGACGTCAGCCTATACGAGATCAGAATGGCTCTCAAACAGCTTAAGAGCAATAAGGCACCAGCAGGCTGATTCCCTATGGAGTGAGGTTGAGTGCAAGTTGAGTGATTGCCTACATTGCTTAGTTTCTGGTCCTCTCCAGTAAAGCTTGTTGCCTATTTATATCTGTATTTGTAGTAGGAATACATGATTTCATGTAAGCTTAAGAAAAAATTACAGTCCAACCATGTACCAAGTCTCATTTCAACAATGCGACTTAGTTTAATTCGGACGTCTCGAAGGTCGGTAATGTTGGTATGTACCTTATATACACACAGTTCTAAGTTATCTAGCCATCGACGCTATATCGGTCTCTTCGTAACACATTAGGTTCACTTTCCAACAGTATTTTTTATAATTGTACATTAATTATGTGAGTCCCCTTTAAGAACAACATTGGTTTTGTAGTGGAGTGGTGAAATCTATCGTGTGAGATTTAGATTGCTATGCGTATTTTTATGACGAGTCTTCTCCAGCTAACCACACCGTAGTATGTGTGACCTTACAAGGTAATTGAGATTTTAGATGGGGATCGATATACTCTACAGGCTCTTAACTCAAAACATACTTACAAATATGCCCACGATAGGTTTAGAAAGATGCCTAGTGATCAAGGAAACAATGACGAGTCTAATGTAGAGCAGAGTTCTGAGAGAGAGGGTCAACATCCCAAGTGATCGAATAGCTTGCATTCTTTGAGATATGAGTGATATGACGTACACCGGTGGGTTTCCGTAGCCGTAACTTAGAGAAATCGGTATCTACTCTTAGTAGTCCGTGATTGAGCGGTACGCGGTTTTCCCTGGTGGAGTTTGGTTTCGAGGAAACCGAGAGTGAGGAAAGTTTTTCCTGGGCTTAAGGCCGAGACATATGAGTTAAAGAATGCAGAGCTATTACACTATGATTATGTTATTTGAGAATAAATGAAGTGTGGACTCAATATGAATAGAGTTTTTATCGTGCGTCAATATTTTCTTAAGTGGTTCTTTGTTGAGATTGTGTTTATTGTTTATAAAGTTGAGATTTACAGTGGGGTTCTGTTTATAATACTCGTAGCTGAAAGAGAGTTAAATGCTGTGCTAGTATTATGTGAACTGAAGAGGAATAACTTGTGTAACTGAGATCCTTTTGTGGTCAGAGTTGGCCGAGCGGTTGATATTACTTATTCGTTTTTTTTCTCTTGCTGAATAAACACACGAGGACGCGTTTCTCGCAGAATGGTCGTGTCGGAATGTCCATCATCATGGTGCTACAAAACGCAAGCGACACATGAAGGGTAGCTTTGTGTCGCTTCGGCAGACTCTCGGTGCGGCGGCGGTGGAAGGGAATTAAACGTACAGAAGAGATTGAGAGTGAAACTAGAGTAGAAGAGCGCGTGCCGAGGAACTGTCATACGTTTTGATAGTGTGCATATAATTATATAATTATATAGATAGTGATAAGCATTAAAGTAATTAAGCGAAGAGACAAATTAGTGATAAAAATAACTGTACCTAGTAAATGTGTAGAACAATAAACTTTGTTATGTGACTAAATTTGTGGTGGTTCATATTTGACATCCTATTAGATATTGAAAGATAAAGATGTCAGATAAAAAACATCCCGAACAATCTCGGCATCCTGAGCCGACATACAGTAGTCGCAGCGGAAGTATGTGTCTCGGAAGTGATCTGCTAGTCGCTGCGCAAACTGCTTTTTTTCAGGCGCAATCCTAATGTTGAAGATGAAGACAGCATTGTATTACTGCCTCGCTCACTCGCTTACGTTTTTCGCATATTGTATCTTGCTCTTACTTCATGCTGTTTTATCCCCACAGCAGTACCTGCGCAATCGTTCACAGAGCCTAACTTCACAAACATATAGATTGGCTGCGACTATTGTATTCTGTGTGGCTCCGGTTGTTTACAGCAAAGTACCTAAAACTGTAATAGTACATTATGATACTGGGGTCGTCAACAGGTTATTACAAACGAGTTAACGTTTTGTATACAGCGCGAGCAGAAGGCTCGTTGAATTCGTACTCAGGGTCACTAAACATTCGGCCAACAGGTCGTCGCGTCGTGACATGGTAAAAAGGTAGGCTTATTATATCAACCCCCGATTCAGAACCCTTCGATAACTCAGTTGTCGATCGATATGGTATTATTTAAATAAATAGCGACTCTCGCTACAACGCTATAAAGTGCAATTTAACTCGCACGGCACTGCGAGCTTTCAATTATATTTTCCTAGAAGGCCCTCGCCCACCTCGTGCAGGCTAGAATGCACCGTATCACAACGCGCGAGAACTTCCATTGCTCTAACCGTTTCAGAATCGCTCTGTCCCTTTTTCGCTCGGTAGGGTTGTATTAAGATATGACTAGGTACTTGTACTACTAATTATTCTGTGATATGTTATGACTTAGATATTGTAACAGTATAAATAAGTAATAATGTATTATGTTATTAATTATTGTTATAAATTAAAATAGTTATATTACATACAATGACATTCTTATCAGAATAGACCTACTACCTCATTTTTACTACCTACCTATCCCGTTTTCAGAACGCCGATAACTTTAGTGAGATACCTACCTACGTGTCGTTGGTTGATTATGATTATATCCTATAGGTATTGCACTTTGATGAATAAAGGTGCCTGTCTGAATTCAAATTTTTATTCAAACAGCCGAATGCTATGCAGTACTTTCTAGCTTTCTTCTTGGTACTCATAATTAAAACACGAATAAAGTTTGTCAATAACTTTACGTAAGTAGGTGCTCTATCGCTAAGTACAAGGCGCGCGACTCATCGAGCGCACGCTTGACACTCGACTGAACGGACCCGAATATTGGGTCCTTGAATTTATTTGTACTTGTTGCGGAGTGCGACCGCCCTGGGGCAGGTATGATATTGTAATAAGCCCGCAGCAGTGCGATTATGTAATGTTGATCATATCGGTTTCAAGCCGTCAAGTTCATGCTTTGAGATAGAGTCGATTTTGTTATGAAAAAAGTGACAATCTGATTGAGGCCAAGTTCTGTGGTCGGGCTGCAGCAGCCCGATTCCATAACTTGGCTTCAATCGAATTCTCAGTATCGCAGCCACTAATGCCTTGCTATAGAGTCGAATTTGCTATGAAAAAAGTGATAATCCGATTGTAGCCAAGTTATGGAATTGGGCTGCTGGTCCGTATGAGTTGTTTATTCTGTGGTATGAGGCACCAACTCTTTTCAGTGGGTGGAGGGGTAAATGCGAATTACCCGTGCACCCACTAGTTGGTGAAGCCAAAGGGTAGACGGGTGGGTGGGTCATTGTCCTGGTAATCATAGAGAAAAACACAGATTAAATATCAGAATATTCTGATACTTAATCTGTGGAGAAAACAATTATATTTGTGTCACGACTACATCTCAATGAACCTAATCATGTCAAAGTAGCAAGCGAACGTTCGTAATGAGTAAAGACATGAAAGAAGCCCTCCGTATATCCCTTAGACTATTTATATATACCTATTGCTGCAATTTGTTCGTCAACTACGACAATTATCGTTAGAATATGCAACAGGCGACAGGGTTTCATACAAAATTTGGTTCGCAGCATTTCGATTCTTTCCCACTTCGGTGGTAATGATGACTCTAGTGTCAGAGCTTGTCATGCTGCCTAAAGGCCTCTGACGACTGCTATCAATTCTATTGGCAATCGGACCTACGCGCAGCGGCCTTGCTCAGAAATATTACTGGAAACAGTGAAGTGTGGTGTGCCATTAGTTAGAGTATACATTAAGTAGGTAATACAGCAAGGTTTAAAAAAAACCAGCCATTTGCGAGTCGGACTCGTGCACCGAGGGTTCCATACAAACTTGTAGGCATGTAAATAGTTCGTTCATCACGGGTATTGAGTAGAGAAGGTTTAACAAAATAAAAATATGTGTTGTGTCTTCAAAGAACAATGGCGAACTCCCATACATACTTTTATGTCAGCCAAATTCACGGCGTCTTTAGACAAAAAATATCGCTAGTAATTCAGCATCATTTCCTGAGATTGTTAGTCTAAGATTTTTTTTGGGGAGGCCAGGAATAATTGTTATTAGGCTTCAAAGTTTTGTAGGTTATGTTACTGTTAATGACCTATAAAACAAGTCTTAATTAGGTAGGCAAGTAAGTACTTATGCGTGATAAATATAATGTTTCAAGATATTGTAGGTACCTACCTATTCAATTACCTATATAGTGTAACAGACTAAGCTTTTGAATAAGAATTATTTTCAATCTGTTACTGCCTGGCGAGATTACAAAACAATATATTTAGATAATTATGTTGCTGCTGTTTCACTGTGCAGGGAAACAGTTGACATATTTGCACAAATATTTTGCAACAATTTCTTACACTAAATATTTCATTTACACAAACCTTTGTTTCTTTCGTATTTATTATTCAATACTATAACCAACACCTCCTTTGTACTATTATTTCTTTCACGACCTGGATGACTGGTAGATAATGCTGTTTAGCATTCAGTCCTTCCTTGTACCTACACCATTTTTGTGCAAAACAAATAAATTAACTTAATTAATAATAGGGTATTTATAACAACAATTCTTTACACGTGCTCCCTAAACTATAATGCACTGTATTCCCTTTACTACGAGTATAATGTTTTATAGAGAGGTTTTATATTGGCGTACCATTTTGTCTATAGCACATTCTATATTATTATTCTGTTTATCTCAAGGAGGTTGAATTACGCTCACTGTTAAAAGATTTAACGCCAGTAAGCTTAATTCAACCTCCTTTGGTTTAAAAAAACCGGATGGGAAGAAAGTGTAATTCAACCTCCTTTGGTTTAAAAAACTGGGTGGGATACTGTGTTGACAATTTTGACGTCCAACCCGGAAACGTCATTGGATTATATATATTTTTTCCAATGACTATAAAAACAAAGTAATTGTTTTTTTTCACCCGTTGGCAGGCAACAAGACCGGTTAAACACTGTAGGAAGGAAATTAACTTACAATTTCAAGGTTTTTTTAAATTGATTCGTTAACCTGGGTTTTTCTAGCTTATAGGCTATGTTGAAAAAACGTAGAAAAATAATTACTTTAGTTCTGTAGAAATTATATGTCAAGACACTGCAAGATTTATGGCATAAAATTTCGCCTATGTTCTTTACGGTTTCCGGATTTTTCCTTTACTTGTGCTATAAGACATTGCTTCTTGCCAAATTTCATGATTCTAAGTCAACGGGAACCCTATATATCTATACTTATAATAAAGCAATAGGAACGAAAAAGTCTGTACAAAGAAGATAATTAAAAATAAATGGTCTAGGGTACATAAAATAAGCTACGGACAAGAATAACACATTGTGGCGACAAACTAAACGCTGCTCTTTACCACATCACTATTGTATGCAACGGGCAACATTAGTGCGCCGCCTGACAGAGACGCGTGCTAATGTAACCTCATGGCTTTGTTCACTTACACGCTCGATCATCTGCAGCCCGATTCCATAACTTGGCTTCAATCGAATTCTCAGTATCGCAGCCACTAATGCCTTGCGATAGAGTCGAATTTGCTATGAAAAAAGTGATAATCCGATTGTAGCCAAGTTATGGAATTGGGCCACTGCAGCCCGATTCCATAACTTGGCTTCAATCGAATTCTCAGTATCGCAACCACTAATGCCTTGCGATAGAGTCGAATTTGCTTTGAAGCCAAGTTATGGAATCGGGCTGCCGAAGTTAGTGAACGACTTTGGACGTCCACATAGAACTGACAACTGTCAAGTGTCAGTTTCATACTATTACTCCCCTCCCCTACTATTTTTCGGATGACCCAGGCGAATGCCCGACGACGCCGTGAACTATTTCGAGTGTACAATACGCGCCACAAAAGATGAGACTTGACACACCACGTGGTTTGACTTGCGCAGTAGACGATTTTTAGGTCGGAAAGAGCGCGGGAGGCGCGGTATGGCGCTGCGCATGCGCGGTAGTTGCCTCCTGTTCTCCTCGCCCCGCGCACGCACCGCTTGACTCCTCCGCAGTACAGACGAGTTCAACCTGTGTTTATAAATTTCTAGTTTGTTTATAGATGTGTTGTATACGAGTGCAACTTTGTGAAAGCTGATATGCAATCATGGCTAACCCAAAAAGGACTTCCCTACACTCAGGATATGCTTAAACTACTATTGTACAAATAGATAAAAATACATAAAGAACATTATAAGACGTTCAGCATTGACAAAATACTATCTAAACACGGTCATGACGTATTGCGACTACCCCCATACCACCCTGATTTAAATCCAATCGAAATGGGGGCGTCAATAAAAGGTTATGTAAGTACATAGTAAGAATGTGCAATGGAACCTCAAACATGTGATAGAGTTAGTAACAGAAAAGGCAAATTAAATGGGACCAAATGAATGGAAAAAAAACTTTTACATAGTAAGTGATCACATAATTGTCAATTTGACGGATACGGAGATCATTATGACAGTAGGAGATTTTGCCAGACAGGAACCCGGGTAGTTCCTCAACGTCATCTGACGAAAACGATGATTTACTGACAGTACCAGTGACTAGGACAATCTGCCATTTTTTATCATTAACTTTATTATTTCGTAATAAATATTGTGATGAATTTTAATATAATTTTGCTATACACATAATTCCTAATGTCGTCGAAAAATCCCTGAATAGATTTACAAATTATGGATAACTATTTCGTACACGAATATACATGCGCAAGCTCCCCACTACTGACGCTCGTCAAGTCTCATCTTTCGTCGCACGTATTATACGCTCGGGTGATCCGTGCGTCCTCGAACGTATAAGTGAACGGGCCCCATGTATTTTACTGTACTCACAAGAAATATAAAGAGTTAAAGGTAATACGGACGTTTTATTCACACCATCACCATCAACATTTTAAAAATTCGTGTCTGTTTGTTTGTCTGTCTGTATGATTGTTCGAGTATCACGTAAAAACTACTTGACCGAATGCGATGTGGTTTTCACTGTTGGATAGCTTATGTGTTGACTTAAACACTTTAGGACTTTATATCTCAATCCGATGAGTAGAAGCCGAGCAATCGATGAAATATTTTTGATGGCTGAAGGAATTTTGATCAAATGTTGGTATATTGGTATTTTAGGTCCTGGAATAGCACAAAGAGTACCCCGTGCGTAAGCCCAACGACGCGACGCCGTGAACGATTACCAGTGTAGGGTACACATGTTGAAATATCGACATTCGACACGAAGAAGAAATAATCAAATAATAAAAAGAATAAAATAATCAAATAGATCACTGTTTATTTTAATATTAATAATGGAACGCTGACAATGTACATATTATTCGACTTTTGTTTAATATTCAGTGTTCTCATTTGCACTAAGTGTTTGGACATTAGCCACTTGGTTTAGCTTCTTAATTTTGTCGAACTTGCACTTGACATCTGAAAAAAAAAAACTAGTTTAAACAGATTATTAAAGTGTCATGAATCGCGCAGCAGGATTCGAGATCGTCCTTTCAATAGACGTGCTTTTATGGTGGGCAAGTATTAACAATATAAATTTAGGTTTATTCAATTTTGCTGATTGTCGACCAAGAAAATATATCCTCACACTTAAAAAACTATTACATCACTAGTACCTGTCCTAAAACGTTGCGTTTCTAATAGCGGTTATACACACTCGACGAGAACCTCTCGCCGAGAGCCTCGGCCGAAAAGACTCTCGTCGAGAGCATGACTGTACACACTCGTTCTAACATTTGACTGAAGACTTACACGAGAATGGACGTAGAAATAGCTGCTGCTGTTTGTCTTTGTGCCGTGAGCTATTATAATTTTTGAAACATTTACTATAAAAAAAATATTCTCAAACCATGGAGAAAAAGAAGATGGTGGATGATTACCATGCACCGCAGTAGAAACAGGTAAATACATATGAAAACTTCCTGAATAGTTAATGTATTTTATTGTATTATTAAAGAATCAATAGAAACGCTTCTTTGTTTCAGAAGTACAATGGAAAATCAATTGGCTGAGTTGGTGGCGGAACCTTCTGGCCAATTTAACAACTTCACAAGAATGTCTCTATTAGACTTTAAATATTTATTGCAAAAAGTGTCTCCAATGATAAGTAAGACAAATACACTTAAAAGAGAAGCAATACCTGCCAAAATTCGCCTAGCAATTACTTTGAGATTTTTAGCCAGCGGAGACAGCTTTGAGAGTCTACATTATCTGTTCAAAGTTTCCGGTTCAATAATTTCCAGAATTGTGCCCGAAGTGTGTATTGCTCTAAACCAAGTTTTAAAGGATCAAATTAGGGTAAGTAAAAACAAAATTATTTATTAAAAAAGAACACAGTTTTGGCAAAATAGGGTATGGTCAAAATTGTAGTAAACAAGTAGGTAGGTACTTATAAAACTATGCTTCATAAAATGCCTGATTTACAATGTCGGTAATGTGCTCTGAATCTGTTGGTGGACTAACAATCTCGTCAGACAAAATTTGAATAATGTTATCGGAACGTGATCTTTGAACCCCTGGATCGGAATATGAAGTACATGCCGACTCAGGCCGAACGTAGTATTTAGGGGATGTAGTAGGATGTAGTAAAAGTCTTGGAGTTGGTTCTGAATGCATAGTGTTCGTCGGTGAAGGCCGTGTGAAATATGAGGGTATAGCATTCAAGCGCTTTATAAATAACCCATCTATTTCGTACATCATTTGTAAACTATCTGTTTCACTTAGTTTACGGAGCTTATTAGCAAGAATTTTGCCATAACGATCAAAATCGTCTTCGGGCACTACCGGTTTATTTAAAACTTTATTTAGTGAACTCATGGCTTCCTTCATCGACTTCCCAGCTTCTTGTAGTTCTACAGGATTTTTTCGGCGCCGCGGTACTGTTTCCAGTGAGGAATTCATAGGCGCAGAACCTGCACCTACGACTTCCTCTTCTCCATCTAATATTTCACTTTCTGTTGTAGTTGTTGTATTCTGAAAATAATAATAATAGTTTATTTTATGTTACAGATTCCTGAGGATCCACAGTCATGGCTACAAATAGAAAAAGGGTTTAGAAATTTTCCAAGGTGTATAGGCGCAATAGATGGCAAACACATTGTTATCCAATCTCCTATGCATAGTGGTTCAGAGTACTATAACTATAAAAAGAGTTTCAGTATTGTTCTTCTTGCTTTAGTTGACAGTAATTACAATTTTATTTTTGCTGAAATTGGAAGCCAGGGAAGAATTAGTGATGGCGGTGTCTTTCGTAGTAGTCAACTATGGCAAAGAATTTGCTCAAATAATTTAAATTTCCCAATGCCACGAAGTTCCGTATGTTTTTCTGGGAGATGGAGCATTTGCATTGACAGCACATGTGATGAAGCCGTATCCAGGAAGTCATAATGAATGGACGCCGAAACGTATATTTAATAAGAAACTATCTTCGTCACGTGTCGTCGTTGAAAATGTATTTGGGATACTAGCCTTAAGATTCAGAATATTTTGGAAACCCATACTACTAAACCCAGAGAAAACCACTATTATTGCAATGACTTGTGTACTTCTACACAATTTCTTGAGGAAGAGTAGAACGTCATCGGCAATTTATGCACCTTCAGGTACAGTTGACGTATATGACAGCAACAATGAGCTGATCACACCAGGTTTATGGAGGAATGAAATTGAAGACACATGTGCCATCAGACCCTTGCAACAAATACCGAGAAGACCAGCACAGGATGCATGTCAGATTAGAGAAGAATTTACAACATATTTCTTTAATAATCAGCGCCAATAATATCTATTACCTACCTGTTGTAAATGTTGTAATAAATACATTTTTAATTGATATAAATAATGTTTTCTTACCTGTGTATCTGTGTTCAAAGTATTTCTACACTGAACAATTTTATTTAAGAATGAGTCCATTAGCTCGTAGGCGAACCATATTGGTTTATAAACTGAATCAGCTGCAGCTCCAGACTGGATGGAGGCAATAACCCTTCTTTTATGACTACGATAGGTAGCCATAAGTGAGTCCCGCTTCTTTTTCAACTCTGCGACCGGGATTTCCATGTGCTCGCTTATTCGCACCCAAGCGTCATGGATACATTGTTTATCCTTGTGTTTCACATCCTTCGAGTTCCATAAAACAGGTTCTGTTTGATAGCACTCCAATAACTGTAATTCTCGTTCATTAGACCACATAGTGAAACACGTGCGTTCATAAATACCGTCAGCGGGCAACTAAATGAACGAGTGTGTACATGCTCGGTCTCGTTTACCTCGCGAGAGCCAACGAGACCCTTTGGCTCGGGCGCAAAAACCGACAAGCCACCGAGAGCGACCGAGACGAGAACGAGAGAGCGAGACGAGACGAGAGCGTCCTGTACACACGCGCGCTCGGCCTGTCTCGGGGTATCTCGACGAGTGTGTACAACCGCCATAAGATATTGCACCTCAAAGATAGGGGATGAAATATAGTCATATATGCAATCTTTGAGGTCCAATATCTCATGGTGTTGCTCTTACTTTTATCCAATGTCCCCTTCTGCCGACATCGTATAAAGCTCATGATGCTGTCGTTGTCACCGGGCTCCGACACGCGGCCCTCGGGCCTCATCTGTGGCTTCTCTGATATGTACGGCGCTGACATCACGCATGGATATCGAGTCACTAGTTGCAGTTCTATAGAGTAACAAGCATAATTGTTAACAACATCGGTAAGTACCTACTTAATTTTGTATTCATACAATTCATTAAAATGCACCACTTAAATACAGTTTTCGTTAAGTACCACTAAAAATATCGAGGTACAGTAGTCGCAGCGGAAGTAGGTATGTGTCTCGGTCCAAGACACATACCAACTCTCGGAAGTTGTCTGCATGTCGCTGCGCAAACTGCTATATCCCAATGTTGAAGGTGAAGACAGCATTGTATAACTGCCTCGCTCACTCGCTTACATTATTCGCATATTCTATCTCGCTCTTACTTTATGATGTTTTGTCCCCACAGCAGCTGCGCAATTGTTCACAGAGCCTAACTTCACAAACAAATAGATTGGCTGCGACTACTGTAATAATAAAGCTTTTGAAATTAATAACCTAATTTAAAATTGATATTTCATAGTTAAAATGACTCAAATCATAACAAAACCAAACATTTTATTTTAAGGAACTTCCTTTTTACCTTATGAATGTTTTTTTTTTTCAAAATCTGGGAATTCAGTTCAAACTATCTCTAAAGTTAAGGAGAGTCTTAGAAAGTTTTGCTGTAGACAAAGTATGGACAAAGTTTTTCGCAATTTCTGACATTTCTAGTACTCAAACCTCAGTCGGTATAGTAGAGACTTTTGATCATTATAAGAAACAAGATCGATTGGCATCAAAAAAAGTTTTTGTTTGAAATTACCATTTTCTTGCTGACTGTAAATTTTTCCCAAAATATGTGAATGCAGTTCAGAATATTTCAAAAAGTTATGGATGGTCTCTTAGGAACGTTTTCTTGTACTACCTATAACTGTTATGGTACCTGCCTTTACTGTCCCGTCTCAAATATCTACCCTATATATTGGTGTGGATAAATGTTGCCATTTGAATATTATCTTCCCATTTTCTGTGTACTTAGTTGGTCAGAATGGCAAAGCCTGTTTAACGCTCACTCAGGTAAACTATCTGTTCGACGGTTCAATTACATAGTAGTAGTAAAAATACTGACTTTCTTCCATATTAGTGCACTGGAAAACGCGCATTTGGCACACGCTCAGGAACGTTTTGTAGATGCCATGTTGGCACTTCGCACACACCATGACGTCTCGATCTGGACACACCTTAGGGCACTGCTCTTGGTCTTGGACTAGAAAACCAGTAAAAAATAATATTACATTTTTTGCATATTTTTTAGTTTGGAAATAATAATACATGACAAGATTAAGTTAAAATGTTTTGAATAGGTTGTGTAAAATTACAACAGTAATCATTTAGAATATATAATTTAAACTAAATAATTCATTTTTTAAACCACTCATCCATTTCAAATGGATTTAATAAAAATACTAGGCGCTGAAGCAATTGTGATGAAATGTACATGGGAACACATCTCGAAGGTTGAAGATCTAATTAACCTTCTCAAATAAAATATAATTGTCAAAATCATTTCAGTAATCCCGGAGATGTTGAGTGGACTAATTAATTACGTAAATAAGTAGGTACTTTACGTATATCGTAAAATCAAAACATTCTTGTGTGAAAATAATACAACTCGTTATTATCCCGGAACTATACTGTCCCATGTGTGAGGTTATGTGAACTTTTGTGTGTGTGTGCGGGTGTGTGCCATGAAAACACGATTTCTCTATGAATTACCGCGGCACCGGTGGCACCGGTATCTCGGGCCTTGCTTTTCTGCCGGTGGCACAGAGTACATAATACCTAGTACTACCGGTGGTACCGTGGTACCCTAGGTATGAAGTTTTTAAACAATATTTTGATTTGTTAACGTAGAAACATTGTTGAAAACTAGTGGTTCTTTGAGCTGTAGACCTCGCGAGCACAAACTTTTTTGCAAACAATCTGGTGGTGCACAGTAGCGCCATCTAATTACCTTATTGTAAAACTAACATTAATAACCAAGGTGCTCCATCAATCCCTACCTAGTAGCACAGAATACCTACTAATAATACGCTAGAGGTAAAGGGCTGAGGCTGCTCTGCTAGAAACCTATAAAAGTGAGCAATTTACTGCATTTTGAGGAGCTATTCTGCTCATCACGCCGAAGATCCTCATCAGATCTTCACCAAATTTTGATGACACCAACTTCAAAAATCCCCGAGGGCAATTTATTATTAATTCCTTCAACCTTTATACCAAGTTTCGTCTAAATCGGTTGAGAAATGCGACCTGTAGAGGAGAACAGCCGGACATTTGGACATACGAAAGAATTTTTGCCCAAGCTGAAACGGAGACGCTTCGCTCGCGCTTCGCGCTGGGTCAATCAAAGTGCGGGACGCCTAGCAGATGAGTAGGTACACATAAAAAAAACGAGGAACAACCGTTTTGCACCGCGCGCTCTCATTGGTCAACTTATTTGCACACCATTTGTTTGGTAGAATGTACCAGGTTCTATTCTTATTATTTACCATCATACTTTGTAATACCTACATTCTAGCAAATAAATAATTTGAATTTGAATTTGTGAATTAGTAACCCTTCATCTGACCTATAGGTACTTTTTTATACTTTGAGTGACGAGTCGAGCAGGTTGCTCGCCTGTGCCCTATTTCATAAAGAGACAAATCATAATAAAACTACAAATGAAACGCAGGTTTGGCGTATTTGACTGACTGACAGTAAAATACGCCAAACCTGCGTTTCATATAACAAACAATCACGACAGGACTGATGATTGTCAGTCATATTGCATTTCACAATGCCAGGCATAGTAGTGTGATGGGTAAAGCTTCGGCTGTCACAATTGTCACGACAATTCTACAAATCGTGGTAATTTTTAAGCAACCGTCGTTTCATAAAACGTTTTTCTATTGACATTTGTTACACAATTGTCGGTTGACTGCCGGTCACTACTATTGTTTTATGAAACACATTTAGTAATATTTTGACAATTCATTGAATGAATTGTCGGGTTTTTATGAAACGCATTTCGGTAGTTTGACTGACATTTGTCAATTGACACTTGTCAGTCACCTATAGTTTTATGAAATAGGGCCCAGCAGCCCGATTCCATAACTTGGCTTCAATCGAATTCTCAGTATCGCAGCCACTAATGCCTTGCGATAGAGTCGAATTTGCTATGAAAAAAGTGATAATCCGATTGTAGCCAAGTTATGGAATTGGGCCACTGATGGTAAGCATCATGCCTGCGCCTGCCCATAACAGTTGCAGTGCCACCCAGAACTTTGGTTGCAAAATGTTGCGCGTCACTTGCACTGCGCTCATCACTCTGAGACATTGATTGTTAAGTCTCATTGCCCGTTCTTTCGCTGGAAACATTGCCCTTCAAACCGAAAAAGAAATGTTTACTCACTACTGCTTGGCGGTTGAATATCTGACAACGGTGTGGTACTTCCCCAGGCAGCCTCTTGCCTACCACTACAGTAACTACTAACTTTTCGGCCTAATACCATAAGTCTAGTTGGCGCAACGGGACATCGTTCGACTGCCCGTCTTTAGTACCGGAGTTCAATTCGCAAATGTAGTGTTCACATTAAGCACATAAAAAATGTGCTGAGGCGGAAAGAGCCGACGAGCCACGAAAGTTCGTGTCGCGGAACCGCTCGATCGCCACGCCAACAGTCGGCGTTACCCCCGTACCGCGCCATTAGATGTTTACACATCAAAAAAGTAAGACTTGTGACGAAGTCAGTTAGTACAGTGCCCAATTTACGTAACTTTTAATCTACACTTTAAATCCATATTAAATAGATTATTCGGATTACTATTGTTTGTATTGGGATTACGCAAATTGCCTTGCCCCACTTTCATGCCCTTTCAAATTAGATACTATTTAAAGTTTTCAATTAGAAAATAATGTAATGAAAATCACATTGCAACCTATAGCGTCTGGAGTTACGTGGTCCGGCCGAAGAAGTTAATGCAACTATGTAGTTGCAATCAGATTTTCATATGTTGTGCATGCTAAAACTAGATCTAATACTAGTCCATTTCTGAAAGAGATAAATTTATAAAATAAATGAAGTAAAATCATAGAACTAGTAACGACTAGGAATTACCTTTGTCATATCCCAAGTCATCTTCTGCAGTGTGGTGATCAGATTCATAGACATCAAGAGCAGCATAAGAAGGAGCTTCATTTTTCATTGATTCCTCATCACCAAATCCGCTATTAGCTTCATGGTCAGGATTATCACCAAATTCGCCTGCCTCATAATCACGACCATCAGCAGACGACCTTTCGTTGACAACATCATTATCTCCAACGTCATTATCATGTTCTGTTTCATAGTCAGGATAATTAGGATCTTCAAGTTCTATAATTGTTCCTTGTTTTATTTCAGGATCATCTGATGCTTCATAATCATGAAGTTTTTCTGCAGATATAACTACAAATTAATAATCAAAAAATTACGAGCAATATTTCTGAATAAATAGTTAAAACCTCTACCTAAAGAACGATATCGCAGTGGTTAGAAGCGTTATAACCTTAAGGCCGGGTGTCAGTGAATTTTATATCCCTCTCATCCGTGATAAAGTAGAGCGGGAAAGATGATACGTCTCGGGAGTAAAATTTAAGGTTTTTATTTATTTGTAGGAAAATTAAAGCTTTGAATTAAAAAGTGTCTAGCCATTTTCGCAATCACAATAAGCTCTTTCTCTTGGTATATCTTTGATCAGTTAGTGACGGGGTCTCTTTCCAATCAATGTTCTAAGCATAAAGTAGTGTTACCTTTGATTTTATTTTCTATCGAGTGAATTCATACTAATCATATTTCTGTGTTCATAAAGTACGAGATAATATGTCAAATTTTGTTGTGATACCAATTTCATAGTTCTGGGTTAATTATAAAACAAGCAAGATACACACGTTCAAAAATGATCAAAAATTGCTAAAAGTGCTAGAACCGGGCCATAATAATAATAAAAGGATTAACGTTACCACACTCATACCACCGCACGCACTGGAATTCCCTGCGCCTCGGGTGGCACGCACACGTATCTATGCATCAACACGCCATTAACGTAATATGAGACCCGAGAAAAAATATGTATGCTCATCGCACACATTTTTGCCGCGGCCTGGACTACAGTACATATATATATATATATATATATAGGCCTAGACTATACAATGTACTGTGTCTGGACACTAAGTTTACTAACTTAGCAACAAAATTAACAAACATGTTGAGTAACGCTAAATATATTATATTACTAGCTGTGCCCGCGGCCTTGCCCGCGTGGTCATTTCATTTAAAAGTAGCCCACACGTTTTATTCCAGAACCAAACGGAGTGCCGTACTTCACAGAATATATGCGTTATAACACACTTGCACTTCTATGACACTTCATAGAAGTGCACGTATTGCAATGAAATGAACGCATATAATAAAATATGAAATAAACGCATATAACCGCTCGATCGATTCTATGCGCTACAGTCACTTTTTTTGTTTTCATTGATCATCGCAACTAACGCTACAGTCACTTTTTTTGTTTTCATCGATCATCGGACCACTCGATAGCGACGTAAATTTTGCCACTCGATTTTGAACATTATTGACCTCAATAATCATTCAAATCTAAGCGTGTTTATATAATTATTTTGCTTCGAAACCCACAACTGTTGAAAGTGTGAAAGTGTTTATACACTTGAAATATGTGGCGTACCTATTTAGCTCCATAAATCACCAGTTTGTTTATCTAAGCGCTCAATGAAGTGGTCATAAAAACTGTTAGTTTACGCAAAGTCGGCGCGGCCAGATGTGTCGCGTAGACCTTCTTTTTTTTTGTGGGTTGACAATCAGATACCTGTGATCTCGGCACGTACCCAATAAATCCCCAGTTTGCGGCCAGATGTGTGCGTAGACCTCCTTTTTTTGTGGGTTGACCATGAAGTACCTGTAGTCTCAACGCATATACAATCAATTACCAGTTTGAGGTTAGATGTGTCGCGTCGGCCATATTTTTTTTGGGTTATCAGTTTGGTCCTGCGGTCTTCAGCGCGTGGACAACGGAGCGGATAATACAATGTGAAATAAACGCTAGAATAAACGCACCGCGTTCCACTAGCAAGGCAGTGCGTACAAGGCCTAAGATACCAAGTACCCCAGTTTTTAAATCAGTCGCAAGGGCTTGAGAGCAGGGCCTTGGATTTGTATGATCACTCACGCCAATTCCACGCCATCTGCGTGGAATTAGGGAAGGTGGGTATTTACGCAACCAGGTTTTTTTAAACCAGGTTTTGGCTTGTAAGTACGCCGCCCTGGTGCGGACCCGCAATACTCGCAAGACTTTTACGCTCTTTCGCCCCGTCCGCACCTACATGTACATACTCGGTGGCGGGTTCGGCATGGCCTCGGCTGAGTTCAGCCGCACTCGGCCAGCCGGGTCACAAGAAGCTAGGTGGCCGATACATCGCTCAAGAAACTTGCAAGGCTTCGAAGTTTTACTTTCAATTCAAGTATTTTTTACTTTCAATTCCACGCTTCCAAGTACTTTTTTCGCAAACACGATTTTGCTCCTTATTTATATGGACACGAAGATCAATTTCCTATGCAAGTATTTTCTACTTTCAAGGCTTCGGTTTACAAAGCACTTGAAAGTATTTTGAACCCTGGTTTTTATAATAAAAGATTCATGACATGAATGAGTTAAATTTATTTTTTTAATTAATAAATTACTATTTTACTATAAATAATTCGCTTAATTTCGCTGCGCGTTTTACAACTGAAGTCGACTTATTCTATCAAAAAACACAAAAAACATCTAAATACGTTTTAAGAGCCTTTAGGGACCATTAAGTAAAAAAAAGAAGAAATCTTGTCGTTCGAATTCATTCAACGTTCAAACCACTTCGTAACAAACCGCTTGAGTGTTTTAAGGGTAGACAACGCCATCTAGTTTAAACGAAATAACTTGTTATCATGAACGTCTTGTTATTGAGTAGAGAAAATTATCTCTGAAGGTAAGGTGGCACAGATTAGAGAGTAATTAAGGTGGTGAGGTAAATTGGATGGGGCATCAAGGGTAGGTCATTATTATGAGGTCCATACGAACAAATTTTAATGCAACGAAACATTGTGTTCTTAGTACAAATTATTTTTTATGATGTTTCACAGAACGACGTACCTACTTACTGGCACTTTAACTGGCTCTTAATAATTACCTACCCTACCTACTTACTTTTTGAGCTTTTTCAACACGATATGAGGATTGATTTGAAAAAATAAAAGTTTTCTATACTTTCTCTGTGAAGAGCAATACATGTACCTACCTCTGTATGTACACATTTCAATACCGACAACTAACCATTTTGCCAGTAAGACATTATGAAGAAACCTCCGATATAACTATATAATTATGTAGGTACGTAGGTAGTACATTATAATATCTCAATGGAAGAAACAATCGATATTGAAGTTCATCTCAATTAAAATATTCAAAAAATATTTAATGTACAGATTTAGCCCAGTTACAGTTTTAAAGTATAGATAGATATCAAGGAAAATGTAAAAAACGCATAAATAATGTAAAATCTTTTAATTATGGAGAAAATCATTTTTACGGCGGGTGATTTCGATCCACGTACGTATGGATTACGCACCCATGCATCTGTCCAACTGGGCCAGTGAGCCTCGTAGCAGAATGACGAAATTTGGTACCAGTCTATAAACGGATGTATGATTACTTTAAATTTAACACAACTTTGGACCCATAGGTTGCAGGAACCTTTTAATTTTTCGGGATAAAAAGTATTCAACATTTTAACACATTATATAAACTTTGACTGTGCCAAGTTACATCAAAATCCGTCGACAGTAGTAACTTTCTACCCCTATCCTGCGGGAACCGTTGATTATTCCGGGATAAAAAGTATCCTAAATGTTAATCCAGTATAGCTATAATTGTGCCAAGTTGCATCAAAATCTATCGGGTAGTTTCAGCGTGATGCGTGTTCAAAGAGACAGACAGACAGACAGACAGACAGACATAAACTAAAAAATAACTTTTTTGCACTCCATATCGATTTTGAAGTTTATCTCAATCAATATTTTCAAAAAATATTTAATGTACAGATTTAGCCCAGTTACAGTTTTATTATAGTATAGATAGATAGATAGATATGTATTGTAAGTATCTATCACCAGACTGAAGAGCGATGTTACCCGAGCGGTATACTACTGCGCGTTAGAATCCAACGATATAGATACCCTTACGATACCGGGTTTGATCCTAGGCTCCCCACCAATAACTTTTCTACATTATGTACGGATTTCCATCGCTTCGTGCTGTCGGTTCATTGATTGACATCAATCTTTAAGCCGTGTCAGAAGCCCTCGGGCTTCCGGGGAGATAATAATATGATAACAAATAATAATAATAATATGTTTTTTATCAGACCCACGATTGAAAGTTTTTGTCTCGTAACTCCAAGAATAAGTAAGCTGAAGTGGCAATGGGCCAGTTATAATACTTAATAATGATGTTTTCTTTATAACTGGCTAGAAAACATCATTATTAAGTATTATAATACTATAATACTTAATAATGATGTTTATAATACTTAATAATGATTATTATAATACTTAATAATGATGTTTTCTTTATAACTGGCAAGAAAACATCATTATTAAGTATTATAACTGGCCCATTGCCACTTCAGCTTACTTATTCTTGGAGTTACGAGACAAAAACTTTCAAACGTGGGTCTGATAAAAAACATAGCTACCGATTGCATTCGCTTTTAAGTGCTTTGAAGTGGCAGTGGGCTGGCAAATTTGTCGAAGAACTGATAACCGTTGGGGTAGACGTATTCTTGAGTGGAGACCGCTACTCGGGTAAACGTAGCCCTCCGGATAGGTGGAGTGACGATATACGCAAAGTGGATGGCAGCAGTTGGAAGAGAAGAGCCGAAGATAGGGCTCAGTGGCGTGCTTTGGAAGAGGCCTATGTCCTGCAGTGGACTGACATGGGCTGATGATGATGATGTTGAAGTGTGGTTGCTCGAGGATAACTTATGAACCGATAATCCGATCTTAATGCTGTTTTGTAAGTTGTAGTGCCTCTGGGATGTTTGCTCAAAATCGGACTGAATCGGACATACGCAAAATGTGGCTTCCTTGGGTATGAGCAAGCATCCTGAAAACTGTGGCGAAGAGTTTCCCCTCTCCTTTCTTGAGGCATTCTGTGTAGACGATGATCGCTAAACTCAATATTTAGTTGATTTTCGTCTTTTTGCTGTCCGTTAATAAAGAAATTTGAATTTGATAGGTAGAAGTCCAAGCACAAATTTTTCGAACAACTGTGGTTGTAAAAACTTTTCATTTTACTTGTTTTCCCGCCCGTGGCTTCGTCCGCGCGGACTACTGTTTATCGTGAAAAAAAGCATCCTATGTTCTTCTAGGATTTTAAAAACTAATGCAAAAGTAGGTATAGCACCACTACGTAGTATTATTAGGTCTTCTGTGGCACCACTCTTTTTGTGGTTGTTTTTTTTACATACTTGTTATTTCGTTTCCATGGCAACCGTTTCTTACAGCGAGTAATCATCATTTCTCTTGGGAACCTTACTATTTACCGGGATAAAAAGTATCCTATGTTTTATTCCAGGTTATAAGCTATCTCCATTCCAAGTTTCATCAAAATCTGTTCATCCGCTATCGTGTGAAATTTTCCCAAACAAACAAGCAAACAAACAGACGTTTTACTTTTATATATTGGTATGGACTATAGATGCGCCGTATATTCGTTAATTATTCGTATTCGGCATATTCGGCGTGGTTTTCGGCCGAATATTCGGTTGATGTGCCGAATATTAAACTTATGTAATTTTAAGGCCTACCAGCTTGTATTGTCTTTAAAATATTCAGCATACATATCAAATATTAACCAATTAATTAATAATAAAGTACCTGCGAGCCGAAATTATTCGACTTAGTCATTTTTATTTGGAAAACTAGCTTTCCCGCCCGCGACTTCGTCCGCGAGGACTACTGTTTAGCGCGAAAAAATACATCCTATGTTCTTCTAGGAAATTAAAAACCAATGCAAAAGTAGGTATAGCACAGACAAAAGCAAAAGTAGGTTTTTTGACAGACTTGTTATTTCACTTCCATGGTTACCTTACAGCGAAAAATAAACATTTTTCAGTTTTCCCGTGATAACTTATAATTTTCCGGGATAATAAGTATCCTATGTTTTATTCTAGGGTATAAGCTATTTCTATTCCAAATTTCATCAAAATCCGTCCAGGCGTTATCGCGTGAAAGCTCCCCAAGCAAGCAAACATACAAACAAACAAACAACGTTTCACTTTTATATATTGGTATGGATAAAACCAGCTAAGAATATCAGACAAACATGACATAATTAGAATAATAGTAAAGAGAGTCATTCAATCTCAGATAACACAATGAAATAGAAAATAAAAATCAATCAAATTATAATTAATTAAGAAAAATTTAATAATTAAGTTTTGTTTTTGATACTCGTAAGGTCGCAGGAGCTCTACTCTGATCCCAGATTACGAAGTTTTGGGCTTAGTTTCGAACGATTGATTGGTACTCTAATCATACGAAAAACAATAATTTTTGACGAAAATGTAAATACAGCGCGAGTGCATACGCATCTTAAAAAGATATTGGTTTTCAAATGATTGTCCGGCCAGTACTGTACAAACGTGTTTACTGCGGCAAAGCGGGAGTGCGGTACATGGAACCGAATAGTTCAGCCGAACATTCGGTTCGGTAATCGCTGAACCGAATAATGTTCGTTATTCGTTTCGGTTTAGAAATCCATGTTCGGCGCATCTCTAGATGGATTAATATTAAATAATTAAAAGCAAACAATCAAATAGCTCACCTACTTCGATTTCTCGTTTTGCACGACTTTTGCCACCTGAAATAAATAAAAAGGAATTTATTTAAAAGAAAAATATTTTATTACTAGCTGTGCCCGAGGCTTCGCACGAGTGGTCATTTCTCCAGGTTAAAAGTACCCTATGTGCTTTTCCAAGACCTAAAATGCTAAAATACTAACATTTGATCAAAAATTTTTCAGCCGTCAAATAGATTTTAATCGTTTGCTCGGCTCCTACTCATTGAATTGAGATATCAATTGCACCAGTTTGTAAGTTAAACCCTAAGCTATCCAACACTGAAAACCGCATTGAATGAAAGGTATCCAATACCGCGGGATGAAAGGAATCCAATGTCCTAATTGTAAGAACTCAAATCATACCAAGTTTCATTTGAATTCATTCAATAGTTTCGGTGTGATGCGCGGCCAAGATACAGACAGACAGACAAAAATGAAAAAAAAAAACAGTTTTGGCGTCAGTAATATTAAAAAAAAAAACTTATTTAAATACCTATTTAAGTTATTTTTGTTATTTCCCATCTATGCCGCAGAATAAATAATAGTATTACGTATCCATGCTTGTGGAAGAAGTTGCTTTCGGCGATAGGTAAAATACCGCTACGCAAACCTAGGGAGTTTGTCAATTCATGGTCTCTCTTCATGTCCTGCAAAGAGCAACGTATTATACAATAAATTCTAAAGAAAATAAGATACTTACCTGTTGCTATTATTACAGAGGTCTTTTTTAAATTTGCGTGGCAATTCTTCATAGGCACGATCGTTGCTTTCAGTCCTACACAAAGATATTACATTTTATATAAGTAAGTACCTACCTATATTGCTTGCATAATAGTCGTATGAGGTAATGCTGGCCTCTGGTGTCAGAGTTAGTCAGGCCGCCTAAATTGAGGGGAAGATACATCAATGCGGAATGGAGCTAATGTACCTACCTACCTTTGTCCGCATCGTAAATTGTTATAGCAACAGCAGTAAGCTGTAAATAATTTCACCGACTACAAATTCGTAAATATGAAAACATTTATTCAACACACAAAACGTAGGTAAAAACATAAATAAAATGTGCTTGTGAGTGCGTCGAAAGGGGCTATGAAGTCAATACAAAAACCCAGTGCATCACACTAGACCTAGACGCTAGTATAATTAAAATATAAGTATATAGTGCATTAAGCTCGAAGTAAGTATTAAGTGATTATGATTATATAATGAAATATTTACTTTTAGATGTTCCCATAATTACGAATTCCATGAAAATTAGTTCTGCACTACGAATAAGTAATAAGTCAGGAAACGTAACAGCGTTAATAAAATGACCCAACAAAAGTCGTGCCCAAGTAGGTGGGGCTTAAAAGTCGTGTCCAGCGCGTCATCAGTCGTACATTTTTCATGCAAGCGAGCACACGTCATATCTTCGCGTACGTTTTAATTTTATCATTGTGAACTACAGCTGTGAATCATCATGCCAGCATGTGTTGTGAAGTGGTGCAGGAGCCATACAAGATTAAAATGTCCAGGGATCACTTTTCACTAGTAGTAGTTGCAAAATTATAATTATATTCAAAAACGTTAAAATACATTATCAAACCGCGATGGTCAATACTATGCAAAATGAAGTCAGTCAATTTTTGCACTAAAGTTTAATTTCTTCTCGATGAAATTTTGAAATTAAGCTGTTATTTTTTTCACGCAGGTGATTCATACCTAAGAAACGTCAATATATTTAGGAGAATACTAAACAAAATGAGCAAATAAACAATAATGAACGATTACAGTTGGTATGTAATATAGGTTCGGCTTTTTCGACTCATGGGAATAACAATAGCATTAAAAAAACAGTTCATAGTTTGATCGGATTAAAGCACGTTTAATTTTTCAGGCTAATGAAAATTCACCTTCTGGAAATATTGAAGTGTTTGATTTACCTGAGTTGCTCAAAAAACAAATAATGCAAACCCTCAAGGAATAAGGCACAAAAACTTGTAAGATTTCACTAATTTTATTGCACTTAATATTTAGGTTTGATAGGAATTTTTATTTTAGCTGTATATGTGTATCTATTTCATTAGAGACAGTCTTTCATAGATTTGAAACTGATCTTCAATAAGGTTATTTTCAGGAGAATAATATCAACACTGAATGTAATGACGGTGTTGAAGACAACACCGTCATTACATTCAGTGTTGATATTATTCACCCGAAAACAACACCGTCATTACATTCAGTGTTGATATTATTCTCCTGAAAATAACCTTACCAACCAAGAAAAAGAACCAAGAAAAACAAAATTAAAAAATAATCTTCTTTCAACCGAAGTCTTTAGTTTTGAAGAAAGAGGATCATGCGTTACGCCGATAAATATACCATCGTCAGATATTGAATCTGCTCTGAATACTCCTAAAACACACATTTTAAAGCAAAAACTAAGAAAAATACTATTTTGGCAGTATAACGACTATCACAGATCAGAAATCTACAACGTCCAAATAAAAGATTAACTATGAAGAATTTTTCACTTAAAATATTTTATCCCAATTGAAGAAAAATGGATTTGGCGATACTACAGAAAATACTGCATTGAATGATTTTTCGGACGATATAAAAAAAAGTAACGTAAGTAAAAGTAAGTAAGTAACTTTAGACTTTTTCCTTAAAAGGAAAAAGTCAAAAGTTACTTTGATCTTTGATGGCTGTGCATCTAACATCGCTACGGCTAAGATGTTGGGTTGCAATTTTGAAGACACAAACAATTCAAAATCGTTTTTTGACCACCCATCTACCGGAGACCCAGTAGTTGTAATATTAGATCTATTTCATATGGCGAAACTTGTGCGTAACGCATTAGAGGAAAAATACACTCTTAGATAAAAACAAGAAAAAAAATTGAGTGGGCACATTTGCAGAAACTGAAAAATGTTCAAGATATCGTTGGATTGCATTTTGGGAATAAATTGTCAAATCGGCATCTATACTTCCGAAATAATATCATGAACGTGAAACTAGCGATTCAAACCTGAAGTCAAAGTGTAGCTGATGCGATTAAGTTTGGTTCGCAACAGTTAAACATGCCTGATTTTCAAGAAACAGATGCAACTGTTAGCTTTTTAGAAACGTTTAACAACTTTTTCGACATACTAAATTCAAGACCGACCGATACGGGTTTAAACACCCTTTTTCAGTGGTAGAAAAAGAAAAACTACATGACGTTTTGGATCAAAGCGAAAAATATATTAAAGGTCTCTAAATCAATGTGCAGTCAAAAAAAAACTCGAACAGTAAATGGACAAAGGGTAACAGTATATACTAACTCTTTGAAACCAGTGACCCAAACTCAGTCCAAAACTGGACTTCTAGGACTCCTCATATGTATTTCAAGTTTTAAATTACTTTTTGCACGGCTAGTAGAGTTACAAATATAGAAATTTATTTAACCATATTAAGCCAAGATCATATTGAGTTGTTTTTGGAGTGATCCGCAGCCACGGCCGTTGCAACAATAACCCAAACGCCTGACAGTTTATGGAAATATATAAAAATAATTTACTGAACTTGAACCTCAGCTCTAAATTCACAGGCTGACAGGAGGATATTCCGTTTTAAATTTCTCAGTATCCGTCTTCACTACATTGCGAAGAAAGATTCTCTTTTAATGTCTTCTGGACAAAAACTTAATAAATTAATTATATTTCGTGGGACAAAGAATTTAATGAATTGTAAAAAGTGAGCCAAAAAAAAAACATTGTACAGTAATATTGTTTTATTACTGACTTGGTCCGGTCCACTTATTGCATAACATCGTCCACGCCGCTATGACTCAGCTGTCATAGCAGACATTGCATTACGCGCGTGAACCAATCCCTGCTTTCGTTCTGAATTTACACCAATCACCAAGCATGTCTATTTGTAACCTCGGAAGTGATTCGTACTTTGAATCTTACGTCGTTTTGGTTTGAAGTAGGGGCACTTTTATTGTGACATTTGTTCTGAAAAACTAACTGACTTATTATTTATTCGTAGGTTCTGCAGTGTTTTTAGTAAATTATTTTATAGGTTGTTTAAAGAACATCTAACATTTTCGTGTATACTCGTAGACCGGCTTAACTTCCGCCAGTTAGAAAAAATCGAGATTAAAAATTTATTAAATCGTTTTTTTAAATTGGTGGAGCTTAAGAATGTTACATAAAATAAAATAAAACTTTTATTGACTTTTCTTAAATTAACACAATTTTGACTTGTTTTTAGTAATAATGCACGAGGTTTATGACAAGTATCTATGTTATTTTGTTGGATCGTTGGTGCCTGAAGTAAGTACATAACTGTATCACAGGCCACCGCCCTCCGAAAGGATTAAAAGACTTTTGTACATAAGAATTTACAAGGAACTTGGTTATCTGAAAAACACCGTTCGTAATTTGTTTAATATGTTAATTCTCTCCATGTACGGTTGTCTGGAAGAGATCGCTTTAAGAGATAAGACCGCCAATTGTAACATGTTTTTGTTAGATAAAGTTTATTAATTGTATATTTCTGTATTGTGGTGTTTCAATAAAGAGTTCATCTATCTATCTATCTTTCCAACGACTAAAGCGAAAAATGAATCGAAAAACGAAAAGCGCAATAAAGTATTGTAGGGGATTGTGTACGGGTGAGTGCGAGGGTGTGTGTTAGTGTGTGTGTGTTGCTCTTTGGTTATATGACTACTAGCTGCAGCACTCGGCTTTGTCCGTTTTTATTCCAGGACTTACTTTACTAGTAGTAGTTACTTTACTCTTATTTTTTTACCTCTATAACAAGCTGCATATTGAATTTCGCATTTATTTATCATGATAACATTAAGTGGTCTCATTTTCTCGTTCGTTTTCGGATTTACGTAAGCTAATTTGGCACACACTGGCCGCTCTTCAGACGGACATTTTATTTTCCTGCAATTCGAAGGCGGATACTTCCATGATAGTATCTTTGCAACTTTTCGGCGTGTCTTTTTACTGTGAAGTCTGAGTTTGGTTAGTTCTATGCTATCTTTTACTTGTGTTAATTTATTTGACCGTTTCTTGGTATTGTTCTTCATCGTAAAAATATTCTGCTGTATCTTTGGTAACTTTGTATTGTGAACTGGAGAATTTTGTGCCGAAACTTGTTTCTTGGTACCGTTCTTCAGCGAAAGTATGTTCTGTTGTATATCTGGTAACTTTGTATTGTGAACTGGAGAATTTTGTGCCGAAACTTGTTTCTTGGTACCGTTCTTCAGCGAAAGTATGTTCTGTTGTATCTCTGGTAACTTTGTATTGTGAACTGGAGAATTTTGTGCCGAAACTTGTTTCTTGGTACCGTTCTTCAGCGAAAGTATGTTCTGTTGTATCTCTGGTAACTTTGTATTGTGAACTGGAGAATTTTGTGCCGAAACTTGTTTCTTGGTACCGTTCTTCAGCGAAAGTATGTTCTGTTGTATCTCTGGTAAGTTTGTATTGTGAACTGGAGAATTTTGTGCCGAAACTTGTTTCTTGGTACCGTTCTTCAGCGAAAGTATGTTCTGTTGTATATCTGGTAACTTTGTATTGTGAACTGGAGAATTTTGTGCCGAAACTTGTTTCTTGGTACCGTTCTTCAGCGAAAGTATGTTCTGTTGTATCTCTGGTAACTTTGTATTGTGAACTGGAGAATTTTGTGCCGAAACTTGTTTCTTGGTACCGTTCTTCAGCGAAAGTATGTTCTGTTGTATCTCTGGTAAGTTTGTATTGTGAACTGGAGAATTTTGTGCCGAAACTTGTTTCTTGGTACCGTTCTTCAGCGAAAGTATGTTCTGTTGTATCTCTGGTAAGTTTGTATTGTCGACTGAATAGTTTTTTGTCTGCTTTGTTGTTTCATTATTTGCCGACAGTGATTCGTGTAATACTGAAAAATATTTCTAATAAAAGCAACTTTCAAAAAAACACGCGTTTGGATAAAATATGTAAAAAATATTAATAAGGAACATTTATTAATATTTTTTACTTATGGAAATATATTTTTGGAGTCTATCGAGCACTTTAGATTCTAGATAATATATTTACCTACCTTTATTTATTATTATAATGTAAGTATGAAAAAGGCATTAAAAAAAAGAAATAAAATGTTACCTAGTAATAAAAATAAGCCCATAAATATCACCATTATGCTGTTGAACAAGATTTAGATTGTAGATGCAATCATTTTTATTAGATTTTTATAGTCGACATCAAATATCAATCTCATTGATATCATCAAACGTGAGTTTTCTTGAAGCACGTTATTACGTAGGTATCCTACCTATCCTACCTACCACAGACCATATTAGAAGATACGGGTGTACCTACTGCAACTAATTTTTAAAGACTAAAGTACTAGGTACCTCTAATTTGTCTATATAATACCGAGATCAATATAGCCATCCTGGATTGCCATCCAGGATGGCTATATTATTCTCGTTTTCGGAACAAAATTATCGATGTTCCTAAAAATGCTATTCTCCCGAGCGGCATATATGAAATATCGAAACCATAGACGATGTGTTATGAGTTTTGGGTGAAGAAGAAAACCGTTCCGTTTGCTCGATTGCACCTGATTGATGAAATGTTTGAAGAAATTAGCCTAAATATTCTGCGCGTAACGCTAAAAAAAGTGTTAGTGACCTTTTCATCAGACGCATTGCGCATGCGTGAACCACATGACTGCCGTTCTGAATTTAAATGTGTTATTGTTTTAGAAACTAGTACATCTGTTTAATCGATATACTAGTTGGAACTGGAAATCTGTTTAATCGAACTGGAAATCCGTTTAATCGCTGATTTCCAAAATTTTTAACCCTCGAACAAAGAGACGGGTGTTATAAGTTTAGGGTATGTGTAGTTTACTGTGTGTGTGTGTCTGTCTGTGGCATCATAGCTCCCAAACGAATGGACCGATTTTGATGCTTTTTTTTTTTGTTGAAAGCTGATGTGATCGAGATGTTTCTTAGCTTTATGGGGGAGGTAGGGAGGAGAAAAAGAGTGGTGAATATCGTAGATTCTAAACGAATGGACTGATTAAGCTGCAGTTTTTTATGTTTGAAAGCTGGGGTAAACGGTTCTTAGCTATAATGGGGGGAAGGCGGGAAGTGGGAAGGGGGTATGAGAATCATAACTTCCAAACGAATGGACCGATTTAGATACGATTTTTTATGTTTCAAATCTGAGGTAAACGCGATGGTTCTTAGCTATAATAAGGGGGGGGGGGGGAATGGGGGTGAAGATAGTAGCTCCAAAACGAATGGAATATTATACTTTTTTTAAATCGTGTTTTTCTTTCTGTTAATCTGTCTGTACTTATGTTCCAGGAATAACACACAGGCACAGAATAAATAATAGTACAAGTACAGAAGGATATCTGAGTTACGTCAGTAGGTACTTTATCGCTAAGTACAAGGCGCGCGACTTATCAGCTTTCGAACAGAAAAAACCGCATCGAAATCGGTCCATTCGCTTGGGAGCTACGATGCCACACAAACACAAACACGCACACACACACACACACACAACAAACGCACACACACACAGTGATACACACCCTAAACTTATAACACCAGTGTCTTTGTTTAGGGGTTAAAAAAAACGTCACGAAAACAAAACAGAGCAACCTGTAGAGCATTTACGATATATTTTGTATCTTAAGATAGTATATTAATATATATTTTGTATCTGTTACGATATATTTCGTATCTTAAGATGACATCTTTTAATAAATTCCATATCGCTCGATATCTTAAGATAATGTAAGATGCAAATATATATTATCTTCGCCGTTTGTGATGGTTCATATAAATTGTATAGCGAGCGATATTTTATCTTACGATAAAATATTATCGTATCTTAGCCGTCTGTGACGCGTTTCATCTTCTAGTCCATCTGTAGTAACCATTCTTTTTAGATTTTTGATAATTATTTGGTGTAATTTAAATAATTCAAGAAAGTCAAACAGTTTATCTATCTGTGGTTTCGCGGACACATAATAATAATATCGTGTAAATAATAAAAACGTCCTGGAAAACCTATACATCAACACTGCACCGTTGTAGTCTATCTAGCTAATCTTGAATTTCTTCAGCCGTCAAAATGATTTTATCGATTGCTCTGCTTCTACTCACCCGCTTGAGATACTAAGGACCACAGTTTTTAAGTCAAATCCTAAGCTATCCAATGAGAAAACCACATCGCAATCGGTCCAGTAGTTTTTACGTGATGCGCGTACAAACATACATACAAACTGACAGACACGATTAAAAATAAATAATAAACTTGTTCAGTAGCTTATTTTAGATCCTAGAATACCACATAGAGTACCTACGCGTAGAGTTTTTATTATTTTTAACCACGAACAAGCAAGCGAAGTGTGGGGAGACCCCCCACACGATGGACCGACTACTACGACTAGAGCTAAGCTAATCTAAGTTTTGCTAGTCACGCCAGCATTACGTACGGCACGTATATTTAAAACGTGCGGCAGCTGAACAGTTCATATCCTTTAAAATACTTAACTGGTTTTGATAAAACTTTACCTTAGTTGAAAAATACTGAAACAATTACAAAAAAAAAAAGCAATTGGCCTTGTAATGACCGAGAAATCATGGACAAACATACTTACATCCATACATTCATGAAATTTTGTATATTTGTTCAGATACTCATAAGGCTATCATTATGTGAATATTAATGAAGCATATTGTCAATATTACATACATACACCAAAGAAAATTAGTACATTTGCTTATAACCATATAGAGACTAACATATGTGAATATTTCACATTTTCAACAATATTATACTAGTGGCACAGAATAAATAATAGTACAAGTACTGTGAGGCTCTGTGAGATGTAGACCTCGCGATCACAAACTTTTTTGCAAACAATCTAGCGGTGCACTGCTGTAGCACCATCTAATTACTTACTTTATTGTTAAACTAACTAATAACCAAGGTGCTCTATCAATCCCTTCTTAGTAAGTAATGGGCTGATTCCACTGGTAGATATCTAAAAGTGAGCAATTTACTGCATCTTGAGGAGCTCTTCTGCTCATCACGCCGAAAAAAAAACCCCATCTAAATCGGATCTTATAAGGCGGTGGTATTCAATAGCCTCTTTTTTGCCTCATCTAGGGGAAGCACCCCCCCCCCCCCCAATGAAAAATCCCCGACGAAAAAAGAAACTTAAAATTTGTTAAACCTGTATACCAAGTTTCGTGAAGAGGAGAACAGCTGGACATCCGGAAACACATTCGTAAAAATTTTAGCCCAAGCTAAAACGGAGGTGCTACGCTCGCTTTTCGCGCTAATGCCCCCGTTGAGGATGGTATAACTTCGGAGCTCTTGCAAGCGGGGGGAAACCCTTAATACAGAAGCTTCAGGGGTTATTTAGCACCGTTCTTAACAGTGTTAGAACTCCAGAGGCGTGGAGCAGGAGGTTGGTAGTACTCTTCTTTATACAAGGGTATTATGTATGAACCACCGACCTATTTCACTCTTGAGCCACGTCTATAAGTTGTTTTCGAGCCTCATGTCAAATCGTCTCGCAAGAAGACTTGACAAATTCCAGCCTCTTGAGCAGACCGGGTTTCGCGGAGGATTTAGCACCATAGACCACATATACACACAGTAAGGCAGGTTATACAGAAGTCTGATGTGTATAACCAGCCCCTGCGTCTTGCTTTTGTATGAGAAGGCCTTTGACTCCGTTGAATCCTGGGTTTTTCTGGAGTCTTTGCAGCGTTGTCAAGTGATCTGGTAATACATCGAAGTGCTGAGGTTTCTGACGCCGCGATTATGAGTGTCTAAGTACAAAACCAGCAGTCTAAACATATCCAACGGCGCAGGGGAGTGAGACAGGGCGATATTATATCCTTGAAACTGTTCACTAATGCCCTGGAAGATATGTTTAAGTCGCTGGATTAGAAAGGAATGGACATTAATATCAATGGGGACAATATCTCACACGATTTCCCGATGATATCGTCCTAATGGCGGAGTCTCTGCAAGACTTGCAAAGTATGATTGTTACGAGGCGGTCCCAGGGTTTGGGCTTGCTCCACCAGCCCCGGGACCAAGCCTCAGTGGACAACATAAAAGGGTCAGGAACAAAACTATTGGAAGCACAGGAACAGGAGGAGATGATCACAGACTTTTTGTACTTCGACGATACGGATTAAAACCACTTACGTAGGTATTGTGATGTATATATATATATATATATTTAAAAGACTCATATATATTTGTCAAAGTTTAGAGTAATTCGGAACTAGGTAGGCCGATAGTAAAATTTGGAATAAAGTACGTATTAATGAAAATGTCTTACTTACATGAATGACTGGAATGCAAATATAAAATACACTTGAGTATAAAAAAACTGTTCTGGTTTTACCAAATATTTCCAATCCAAATTTAAATCAAGATGGCCTAGTGCCTTTTAGAATTTTGTGGGTCGACTTAAAATTGAACACTGATTTACAAAATTAATGAAGTCGATAAAACACACGGATAAGAAGACATGGAGGAATCAGGAACTTGTAGGCATGATGACTGGTCGGTCAGGTAGAGCAGGGCAGAGTAAGGACACGTAGAGGGCGCCAGTGTCACGAGGCGGTCCTCGGGTTTGGGTTGCTCCCACTAGCCCAGGACCCAAACCTCAGTGACACAGAAATACAGGAACAGGAGATGATCACAGACTTTTTGTACTTCGACGATACGGATTAAAACCACTTACGTAGGTATTGTGATGTATATATATATATATATTTAAAAGACTCATATATATTTGTAATAAACTTATGTAGATATTTTATAACATATTATTTTGTAAAATTGCAGTTCTGCTAAAAATCAATATCCGAAAGACAATTTAAGAATGACAGGTTATTTGAATATAGAATGAATAATGAACTATCAAAATGAAAAGAAATGGATTATGAAAGAATTAAGATATCAAAAGAGTATTATTATGAAAGAGGTTTGGACCTCGTCACATGATGACCGACCTAGATGATGCTTCTTGACGCATCAGTCTTGGAATGAACACTGATAAGACCAAGATCCTGTTTAACGATCTTAATGACCCGGAACGGATTGCAGTTAATGGTGTAGGGGAGGCCGGGGCAACAATTAACAGAGGTAAGTATTAACAAGCGAATTTATATAAAACTATACACACTACAGTTATAGCACGTGCTATGATATGCTGACTAGACCACGTTCTATGGCTTGTGATCGCACTGTTAGAGTGAGTGCCAGACGTAATTTTTGACCAGGTAACGAACATTTTTTACTTTACATTTTTTGATTCACGCTTGAAATATTCGGTATTATAATTATGATATTTTTCCCCTAGAAGCACATTTCATACATGATAATACGAGTACTACATTATTTATTAACTACCTCTTATATAATATTTTGCTATGATTTTTAATGTTACATTTATTTAATATTAATTATTGACCTTGGGGCAAGTATTAACAGGCTGATATTTTGTGAATAATTAATTATTGTAGCATGGTTTTTAACCACCGATGAAAGAGAAGTGTGTTATAAGTGTAAGGTGTGTCAGAGGGTGTGTGTGTGCGTGTGTGTGTGAGTATGTTTAGCTGTGGCAAATCGTATCATAACTCATATACTCATATCAAAACTCTCAAACGAATGGACCGATTTTGATGCGTTTTTTTTCTGTTTGAAAGCTGATGTGATCGAAATATGGTACTTAGCTATAATAAAGGTGAGGGGGGGAGGGGGGGTTAAAAATCGTAGCTCCCAAACATATGGACCTATTTGGATGCTTTTTTTTCTGTTTGAAAGCTGATGTGATTGAGATAATCCTTAGCTATTATGCTATTATAGATTGTAATAATAGCTCCCAGACGAATTGACCTATTTCGATGCGGTTTTTTATGTTTGAAAACTTATGTGATCGAGATGTTTTTTAGCTTAAGTGAGGGGTGGAGAAGGAGGGGCAGGTCGGGGGTTATATTTTTTAATTTAAGCTTGTTTTTTATAACAGCACTAGCTTTCCCGCCTCGACTTCGTTCGCGTGGACTGCCTTTTATTGCGAAAAAAAGCATCTTATGTTCTTCTAGGATACTAAAAACTAATGCAAAAGTAGAATACTAACGCTCTTGATGTTTTTTGACAGACTTGCTATTTTGTTTCCATGGCAGCGAGTAATCAACATTTTTCATTTTTCCCGTAGAAACTTAAGATTTTTAGGTATAAATAGTATAGTAGTTCTATGTTTTATACCAGGGTATTTATACCTTGCTTAGCTTATAAGCTATCTCCATTCCAAATTTGATCAAAATCCGTCCAACAGTTATCGCGTTAAAACTCCCAAAATAAACAAACATACAACGTTTTACTTTTATATATTGTGTATGGATGAGGAATTATACAAATAATTTAACGAATTTTTAGTTTTTGTAGAAGAGTTTTTTTTGTTAAATAATCAAAATCAAAATCAAAAGTTTATTTATTTTTCCTCACAACACAATAAGTTGCATACAAGCATGTAATGATTATAAATTATCAATAATTATTATAATATTTGTTTTCATCTATATTAGCTGGCATAACACATAATGTTAGTTTTTGCACCTTCCGTTAATACTTATCTCATAGCTGTAAGATCTAGCCCCAAACACGGGGTAAAAACTAACAGGTGACTTTTTTCAGAAAATCTGATTTATTTAAGACATATATGTTCATTAAATAATACCTAAATAGTTAACGTATCACAAATAATATAAATCTATTCTAAATGTTCAAAGCCTTTCTAAAGTACTTACAACTAAAAATCCAATTTTTGTTAATTGTTGCCCCGGCCTCCCCTACAGCTTGAAGTTGTCCAACAATATGTTCACCTTGGTCAAATATTGCAATTAGGTAAGAACAACTTTGATAAGGAAGCCAACAGAAGAATTCAGCTGGATTGGGCAGCATTCGGCAAGCTTCGTCAAGTCTTCTCGTCGTCCATACCACAGGGCCTGAAGACAAAAGTCTTCAATCAGCGCCTCCTACCAGTCATGACATACGAAGCAGAAACGTGGACACTCACGGTTAAACTAGTCCACAAATTTAAGGTCGCTCAGCGAGCTATGGAGAGAGCTATGCTTGGAGTTTCTCTGAAGGACAAGATTCGTAATGAAGTTATCCGACGGAGAACCAAGGAGACCGACATAACTCTTAGGATAATAAGCAAGCTAAAGTGACCTGCGACAAGCAGCTGGAAGAAAATGGATGAGGAGAGCAGAAGGCCGAGTTCAGAGGAGTGAGTTAGGAGAGGCCAAAGTCCAGCAGTGGACAAATATAGGCTGATGATGATGAACGGAGTTAATGGTTACGTCAGTAGGTACCTCACGCGTCTGTGTGTCATGGCGCAAAATGGCAGTAAACCAACATCAATAAATATTAGGTAAAAACGCAATGAAATTCGGGAAAAAATACTAGTTCATGGTGAAATTCCACTTTACACACTTATAGAACACGATATTACAAATCACCCTCCCAGTGGTTCAGCGCCACTCAGTGGCAATTTTTAAACTGCCCCAATGGTTCGGTGCCCATGGGTGGCACGTAATTATAATATATTTTTATGGTTTCAAATGGTTTCGCAGAAAATTCGTGTAAAATCGATTGTTGCTCTTATCGATAAAAAACTTCAGTTATTCAACAGTTCAATCTAAAGGTACACATAAGTAGGATAATATTGGGAATTCTACTCCAGGCCTTACGTTCGCTTCGCTCACTGCAGGACGTTCGCTTACGCTCACTCCTGGGAGTAGAATTCCCAATATTACCGCTGTACATTAAATCGTTTAAAACGTTGGCTAACGTAACATGAGAGACGATGCGTTTGCGAAGTTAATGAGTGTAAGGTTTGTTTCGATCGATAATAATAATAATAATAACACTTTATTACACCAGAAAAAAGGAACAAATATAGAAGAATTTGTTTTAAAAATAGGCACAATGGGCGGTCTTATCGCTAAAAGCGAACTCTAAACGATCGATCTCGATATGTCTAAGCAAAATATTTATTATATTTAATTTAGGTACTTACTTACATTTGAGACTTGTAGATTTAGACTCGCATGCGATGAAATGATCTTCATTGGAGAACATAAAATTATTTCAAATAAGTGCAGAATATTTACTCGCTATGAGTTTATAATAATAATAATAATAATAACTCACATCAACGTCTACGATCTTTATTCTTTTGATTCAGATTTACTAACATAAAGTAAAGAATCTAGTTTGATACTAATAATCGCTAGATTGGCTCGTATTTTTCGCGATTTAAAGATCTATTTTATTCTGATTCAGATTTAACATATAATGAGTTGATACTAATTATCATGACCAGTTTGGTTCAAAAACTTATTTTCTATACCAGTTTGGTTCGAATTTTTCATGGATTACTTAAAATAAAAAATATCTTTTAATCTCAATTAATATTTCATGACCAGATAGGCTCAAAGACTTAGGGTTTATTTTGATATTAGTTTCGTTTAAGTCTTTGATGAATACATTAAAATAAAAAAATATCTTTTAAATTAATTTAGTATTCATGACCAATTTGGCTCAAAGACAGAATTTTATATTTGATATTAGTTTCGTTCAAGTCTTTCATGAATAACTTCAAATAAAAAAATATGTTTTATATTAATAATCCGCGACCAGAGTGGCTCAAAGACTGAGTATTTTATATTTGATATTAGTTTCGATCAAGTCTTTCACGAATTACTTAATATAAAAAATATATTTTCAAATTCAATTAATAACCATGACCAAGTACGGTTCAAAAATTCATAGATTTATATTCAAGTTTTCCATGATTATTGTATCTAATGATATCTAAATAAAATTATTTAATTTAAACCAGATTGATTCATATCCTTGACGAGACATAATTAATATTTTTTTCCGTCTATAATTTTCATATGTAAATATTAATTTATATCTAAAATGTTATGTTAGCTATAATCGTTTGGCTCAAAAGAATTTTAAAATTAGACCATGATTAACTGATATAAAAAAAAACTTTTCTGCAATTACTTTTATTGAATTGAAGTGTTCCTGAAATAGATGAATATAAAGTCATTTTTTGGGTATAATTTAACTAGTATAACGCTTTAACTATTTTGATTTATAATTTAAAATGAAATATATCTCAAAGTTTTTGTGTGAATAATTATAAAATTACATTGAAACAATTTCTAACAATTTCCTTGAAAGCTTTAGTTGTTATCTAAACCAAATACACGATAGGTACAATTAACTATAATTATAACTTACCATAAATATTCACATAAAATTATTTTTTTCACACACATAGGTACACTCACTTCTTTAACTAGAAATACATTAAATTTTCTCACAGTCAATTGAGACGCAATACGAATACAGTTAGCGAAATTTGATGTAAGCAAATTTAGCGCTAAGTACAGTTGACAACAAAAGAATGCATACTAAAGTCTTTGTAATGTGCAATCCGGCTAGGTGGAACGACGATATATGCAAAGTGATTGGCAGCAGTTGGAAGAGAAGAGCCGAACATCGGGCATAGTGGTGTGCTTTGGGAGAGGCCTATGTCCAGCAGTGGACTGACATGATGATGATGATGATGATGATGATAAAAAAACTTGAACCAAAATTGTTGTTACATTTGAAGTCACTATAGCCAAATTATTTCCCTTTAAGTATACTTTAAATTCACAGGACTTAAGTATTACATCGCTATAACCAAAAAACTTGTTCAAAAAACTTGTTCAACCGAGGTTGTTATAAATGAAATCCATTGTATATTGTAAACAAAAAACTTATTGCGTCGGTTAAACTATTTTGTTTTAAACTTATTTGAATCCATCATGTAAACATGGATTATAATTTAATAGAACATGTTACGTATACAAAACTCATGATATCAATGATATGTATTGATACTTTGATAAAATGTAAAATAAAAAATAAGTTTGTATTCTTTTTTTTCTTTTACCTTATATTATTATAATCATTATAGAAACATGTTTTTTTCTCTGACTGTACCAACCAGTGTAGATAGAGGTTCGTAACATTTTTTATCAGTAGTGTAATGTTTTTTTTTTGTAGTTTTGATGATTTTGAGACATTTAATTTTTACTTATAAAGGTGGTATTACATAAATGTATGTATATAATCATGTAAGTAATAAAGTGACACACAAAAAAAATGAATGTGTAAAAAAAAGTGTTGTAAAGAGCGTATTTTCAAAATAATAATAAAAACAGAATAGTATTGGTATAATAGTAAGTAGTAGTAGTAAGTAGTTGTTTATGAGGCGTTATAATCAATATATCACAATACTACATAGTTTTTTAAATCTTAGAGAACTTACTATTATGAAGATTTTATCCACAGGTTTAATACATCTGGATTTTACTATAAATGTTGAGTAATCAGTTGATATGCAGGTTGACACTGAAATATATGCAATTCAGCAATGTTAAATACAGAATAAATAATAGTAGATGCGATGTTGTAGTCAATTAGAAAAAAATGTTATTTTAGTATTTACTATACTTACCTATATAAATTAAACAAGTGTTAATAAAATATAACTAACGCGTAGGTACAAGACATAAGTTCAAAAAACTAAAACCCGACTATGGTCGGGTAAGAAATAGCTTATATCACTCTTGCGATGAAGACAAATCGATTGATACTTCGCTTGTCAAAATCGAACCAAGTTTTTAGTTTTAACACAACCCTTCCTTTGTCTTGTAAAAATATATAATAAAAATTGCCTATGACACTTGGTGGTTAGTGACTCTGAATATGACGCCAATCGAACGGTCGCCGGGTTGAATCCTTTAAATTGTAATCATTTGTGTGATGATCTGAAATGTTTTCCGAGTCATGAATGTAATATTAATATTTATGTATGTGTATACGTTATCTAGTACCCATAGCAAAAGGTATCCTCGTTTGAGGTTAGGTAATTGATGTGAATTGTTTCTCTATATAAATAATACGCGGGCATAGCTACTTATTCAGGTCTAAACCTGTATGATCATGTTTTACAGCAACATTTATGTTTTAGTCATATAGTCCTTTGTCGGTATTTTTTCAAAGGCGCCGCCTCGACCGTTTATAAACGTAAGAAGTACATAAGAAATCAAAGCTATTTTGTGTCATAATTCCTTTAATATAGAGTAAATTATATTAATTAAGTATTATTGCTGACGATACAGCTTATTTGCTTTAAAAGCCTCGTTTTTTTCGATAACCTCATTATTAGTGATTATTCTCTGCAGTGAAGTGACGTAGTTCAATCGAAAAAAATATGTAAGTAAGTATTTATGTTTTTTTATAACTCTTTATATTTTTTTCTCATTGTAGCTTCGTTTGTTTGTTTGTCGTATGAGGTAGTGCTGACCTCTGATGTCAGAGTTTGTCAGGCTGCCTGAGGCCTCTGACATGGCTTAACGACTGCTATTAATCAATAACAGCCGAGACCGACTGCTTAACATGCCCTCCAATGCAGGGAGTGATGGAAAGCCGCACATAACTTATAAAAGTCATTTGGTGTGGAGCCTAGGATCGAACCCAGTATCGTCGGATTCTAAGTTGCACTATTGAACCGTTAGGATACCATCGCTTGGTGGTACCAGTAGCTGCTTAACATGCCCTCCAATGCAGGGAGTGATGGAAAGCCGCACATAACTTATAAAAGTCATTTGGTGTGGAGCCTAGGATCGAACCCAGTATCGTCGGATTCTAAGTTGCACTATTGAACCGTTAGGATACCATCGCTTGGTGGTACCAGTAGCCTTGGTAATTTTCTTATATATTCATGTTTTGTTTTTTGTTCTCAGGTCTGACTACGAATATGAGAGTGGTGGTTATCCTATACAACTAGAAACAATACAGAAAAAAAAACTTGGAAAGATCAGCAAGAGGAAGTCTACCACGCCAATTTCTCCTGATGAACCAACTCGAATTTCGCTAGACTCATATAAGTAAGTGATAATTTATTTTCAATTATATTACACTCTAGCTGCTCCCGCGGTTTCACCTGAATTTCACCACAACAATTTTTTTTTAATGACAAATTTGATGGATATATTTTCATTTTTCTCGATGTCATGTCACTCTATGATAATTTATAAATTCTATTTTATATCTTTTTTTGAGTTTATCTATTACTAACAAACATACAAACAAATCTTTTCTCATTATAATACTACTGTAGATTTATCATAATTACTATTTCGTTCTTATGTTAGACACTTATACTTCTTACTTACTTATATTATGTTATTATACTTATATTATGTTTTTTTGTCGTATGAGGTAGTGCTGGCCTCTAGTGTCAGAGTTTATCAAGCCGCCCGAAGGTCTCTGATATGGCTTAACGACTGCTATGAATCAATAACAGCCGGAACTGACAGCTTAACGTGCCCTCCGAAGCACGAGGCGATGGAAAAGCGCATATAACTCAGAAAAGTCATTGGTGCGGAGCCTAGGTTTTGAACCCGGTATCGTTGGATTCTAAATTGCACTATAGAACCGTTAGGCCACCATCGCTCTTAAGGTATACTGAAAGGTATACTGTATTGTGATATAAAGACTTTCTTACAAAAAAAAAAACTTTTGTGCATTCACTGTACATGCGTACAGTCGCCAATGTTCATATTACTAAGGCTTACCTATATTTATATTGTCTGTGTTTATTGTTACAGAAAGAAGCGCAAACTTAAAGACGTGGACTTGTTTAGTATTCTCAAAGCCGAAGAACAGAATATTTCAACAGGGCAAGCAACAGCAACGACATCCAGCTTCACATCCCGCGTTTCAACGGGACAAGTCAGACGTACCACTTCGCTAGGTGGTAATTTCTTTATCGATTGCAAAGTATACAACACGTTGGACTGGTTGGCTTCTAAACCTCAAGAACGATATAAAAAAGCATTATCATATGTAAAACTCCAGACGGACGTGTTAAGCCCTGAATGGTTAACTATACAAAACCGTTTAAACCAAGCTTACGAACGCTTTGAAGATAGTGAACCTATATTTTACAGGAACGAGCAAGATAAATAAATTTTGCTATCATTTTAAGATGTAGCTTTCGTCAGACCTGTGTGTAAAATTTAAAAGTAGTTACTTATTTTGATAATTTTAACGGAGGAAAATTAGTTGTTCATAACACATTTAATTTTTACTTATTTTTTTAAATTGTGCTTAAGATTTATGTTGTACTTTATTATTTTTCCTTAATAATAGTGAGGTTTTTTTTCTTATTCGTAGTCAGACTTATAAATAAAAAAATGTTAACTGTTGGAATGACATTTTATTTTTAATAAGGTATTATTATTATTATTTCATTATACTTAAGTTGTATGCTCTACTTTATTAAATTAGTCAACAGTATCAATTTTATTTTTTTAATTGTGTTTTAAATTGCTTTATGAGATTTTAAATTTTGATTTGATCTAGGGTGTATTCATAGGTACATTCACATTAGGTTGGTATAAAGAAAGGTAAGCAGAAATGTCTATAAGCAGTGCCAAATAAAAAGTATAATATTTAGTTATATTACAGCTGCTTCAAGGTATCTGAGTAGGTAGTTATAAAAATGAGATTTTGTAAGACTTGTGATATATCTGTTAGAAGTACGTCGTGGGTAGGTCACTTGCGTAGTAATGCGCACAAACAAAAAGATACTAGTGTGCTATATAAAGATAGTGTACATATCGTATCATCAGCATTTAAGGGACGCATTGTAACATATAGATTAAAAGCACATGATAAGTTTGAACATGGCTGTGTGGAAGCATTTCTAAACTCTATTAGTAAACAAATAAAGTCGCTTTTAGACGATTCACTTGGAAAGCACACATGCTTAAAAGTAAATTTTGAACTTTTTTCTTCGTTCATGATGATGAAAAATAATAATCAAGAAATGAAATCATTTGGTACCAAAAACATTGTATTGTACAGTAATTACGATTTTGTAACACTTTTGTCTGACACAAAAGCAAATTAAAATAAATATTGAAGAATTTATGGAACGTGACAGTGGTTGGACATTCCTCAACAACTCACATTTAGAAATAAATACCAACCTTTGGGTGGTCCAAAATATGTGTCACTACAAAAAAAATAAGAAATAAAAAGGCATGTTTAAATATACAAAACCACGACGACTACTGCTTTATGTGGTGTATCACTGCGGCTTTATTTCCATCGTCAAGCCATGCTGAGAGGGTGTCATCTTACCCGGACTTTCATACTGTGCTAAACACCGACGGGATGCAATTTCCTGTTACTTTTGCTGATATATAAATGTTTGAAAAAAACTAATCCAAACATGAAATTTATTATCTATGGTTTGGGAAATAAAAGCAGTATAGTAGGTCCTTTGTACAAATCAAGGAATGTGACTAACAAAAAAAAACTATACATTAGTTATTTCTTGAAAATGGTGCTTCTTCACACTATTGTCTAATAAAGGATTTATCACGACTTGTCAGGAGTCAAATAACAAGTCATCACGGCAAACTATATTTTTGTGATACTTGTTTAGTGTTTTTTAACACAACTGATCAACTAGATAAACATTCTTGTGGAGGTGTTGTTACTGTTTTACCTGAGGACGGTTCAGTAATAAAATTTAAAAACTATGAACGCAAACAAGATATGCCTTTTGTTATATATGTTGATTTCGAGTCATTGTTAGTAAAACATGAAGATGAAACGAAAGTATCTAATTCAACAACTACGTTACAAAAACACGTACCCGCGGCGTTTGGTTATCATATAGTTTGTTCTGTTGATGAAACTTATAATCGATATGTTTCGTATCGAAGTCCTGATTGTGTTAGTAAATTTATAGAATCAATTTATCACGATTCATTACAGATACATAAAGTACTAAATAAAAAGACGCCGATCATATTAACAGAAGAAAACGAAAGAGACTTTAGAAATGCAACTAACTGTCATATATGTGGACATTTCCTTTATGGTAACAGAGTCCGGGACCACTGTGGAATTACTGGGTTGTATCGTTCCGCGGCACATATGCAGTGCAATTTGCAATATAAACTACCAAAGTTCATACCAATTTTCTTTCATAATTTGTCTGGATATGACAGTCATTTGTTTATAACACAATTAGGAGAAGCACCAGGGCCTATTAAAATTGTACCGAAAACAAAAGAAAACTATATTTGTTTTACAAAATTCGTTCCAGTTGGATACGATGAATTCGTTCAACTTCGTTTTGTGGATTCTTTCAAATTTTTGGGAACTAGCTTGCATAAACTAGCATGCACTGTGAGTAGTGATGGATTTACGCACATGCACAATCATTTTCCAAACGAAAATGAGTTCAAGTTGGTTACGAGGAAAGGAGTTTATCCATACGAGTATATGGATAAATGGGAACGTTTCAAAGAACCAACCCTTCCAGCTAGGGAACAATTTTATAGTGCGCTTAATAATGAAAATGTATCTAAAAAGGATTATAAGCATGCTCAGTTAGTGTGGTCATCATTTAACATACAAAATTTAGGACATTTCACAGATATTTACTAATGACCGACGTGTTATTATTGACTGATATATTTGAGATATTTAGAAAAACATGCAAATTTCACTATAAGTTAGATCCTGCATTTTACGTTACCGCACCGAGTCTCTCTTTTGATGCAGTGCTTTTGAAAACAGGTGTAGAGTTAGAGTTAATAAATAATTTAGAAATCCTTAGGATGATTCAAAGTGGAATTAGAGGAGGCATTTGCATGTGTTCACATAGGCACGCTAAAAGTAACAACAAGTATTTAGAAGATTATGATCCATCGCAATCAGATTCGTATATTGCATATATTGATTGTAATAATTTATATGGATTTAGTATGTGCCAATCACTACCCATATCTGATTTCAAATTCTTAAAGTTAACTGAAATATACAGTCTTAATATAACAAACATCCCTGATGATGCTGATTATGGATTTATACTTGAAGTCGACTTATGCTACCCTGAAGGATTGCATCATAAACATAATGATTTACCATTTTGTCCTGAAAAATGCGTTCCTCCTGGAGGAAAGCATACAAAACTCGTACCCAACTTACATGATAAATACTTTTACGTTATACATTACGTTCATTTAAAAACTTGTATGAAACATGGTTTGGATTTAAAAAAAATACACCGTGTAATTGCTTTCAGACAAAGACCATTTCTCAAAAAATATATCGATCTTAACACGACTTTGCGTCAAAAAGCAACGTCTAGTTTTGAGCAAGATTTTTTTAAATTACTCAACAACAGTATTTTCGGTAAAACGTTAGAAAACAACGAAAAAAAGAGTAAATGTGAAGTTAGTCAAAGAGTGGGATGATGAACAAAATGTAACCAAAAAGAAACTGAGTGCTTGCAAGCTAATTACTAATCCTAATTTTCATAGTTTATCAGTTTTTACTGAAAATTTAGTTGCTATTGAGTTGAAACCTGATTGTGTGGTTTTAGATAAACCTATTTACATAGGGTTTACAGTTTTGGAATTATCTAAAAGTCACATGTATGACTTTCACTACTCAGTTATGCAACCTCATTACGATAACCGCTTACAGTTGTGTTATATGATACTGATAGTTTTATATATCATATAGAAATCAAAGATTTTTATAAAGACATTAAAGAAATATTTTTAGATTACTTTGACACGAGTAATTTTGATAGTGAAAATATGTTCAACTTACCACTAAAAAATAAAAAAGTACCTGGTCTTTTTAAAGACGAAATGAATGGTAATTTAATAACAGAATTTGTAGGCCTGCTAGCAAAACTGTATTGTGTTAAAACTATGCAGAAAACTTTAAAAAAAAGCTAAAGTAGTAAAGAGTGTTGTTCGTGATTTCAAAATGTCTGACTATGAGAATACCTTATACACTGGTAACGTTGTACGAAAAGTCAATGTTTTATTTAAGTCAATAAAACATGAAATATATACAAGAAGTACTAATAAAATTGATTTATCTAGCGATGATGATAAACGTTTGAATGCTAAAAATAAAGTAGCTACAAAAGCTTGGGGGCATGTATCAATACTAGGTTTTAAAACTGGATAAGTTATGTTTAATATAATTTTAAGAATGTGAATGTATCTAAATTATGAATAATAAAAGAAATGTAAAATAAATATATCTTGAGGATTATAAGATGAACGAAACTTTTAAAATAATATATTTTATAATTATGATTATTGTTTTTTATTAATAATACCAAATAAAAGTTTAATTTAGGTAAATAACTTTCCAATATAGTAATAATGTATATGTCAATATACAATATATATCTAACATGCATATCAGTATCTTTTAATTAAATTTTCAATTAGTAAAAAGGTTCAGGTACCAATCAGTCCTTACAAGTTTTAAATTTCAATGAATTTACGAAATAAGAACTGTCTGCTTCATAAGAAACCTTGAAACATTATACTTCATTATCAATTAGGTATATCTTCTACCAACCAGTCCTTACAAGTTTGAAATTTCGTTGAATTTACGAAATAAGAACTGTCTGCTTCCTAAGAAATCTTGAAACATACTTCAATAGTTTATTTTATTGACATGCCTATACTGAAAAATCAATCAATCTCTGTGACTGGCAGGCGACGCTTGTCACAACTTAAACTATTTAGTTTTAACTGCATATTATCTGTAAGTATTTTATATCTGATCAAGTAGTATTTTAAATATTATTATTATTATTTTATATATTTTATGTTCTTATTTCTTTATTTCTTCCTTTACAGAACATGGGATCAGAAACTGATCCAATGTGGTTTCCTCACGCACAAGACCCACTTACTGGTAGGGATGGCCTCGAAAGAAAGATAAGAAACGAGCAGCGAATTGCTGCAGCTAATGCTGTCAAAGAACAAAAGCAAGAAGAAAAATGCAGAAAGCGCAAAATCAAAGGTGTGTCATATGTTGTCAACTAGAGCCCAAGAAGAGGACATCGTGTAATTAAAATACAAGTTTACGAATATAATGAACAACTTAATGCAAATTGTGAAACTACTCGTGTGCAATATACAGTGTCGGATGTATAGATGAAGTTTTAACTAAGACTGAAAATGTGATTAGTAAAATAACAAAAAAATTGACTGAAAATGTAAGTGATTATTAACTAAGTGTGAGATCCTAATAGGTATTATGGTACTGTAAAAAATATTTATAACTGCGTTTTACTTTTAAATAAATTATGGGAACTTAATTATTATGTTGTTTTATTTTAGTAAAAACCATTTAATTGCAATTAAAAATTTAATATAAATCAATAAAATATCCTAAGACATAAAAAACTTAAAATTAGAAATGTATACAATATTAAAGTTCTTAATTGATACATACACAGGTTTTTATAGAGCACAACAATTTTCAATCCAATCATAGCTTTCTGGTCTTTTGTATTCTCTTTCACAATGAGAATTGCGTGAACTAGTCTCATCAATACCATCCTCTACATACCCATAATTGCGATTGTCAAACATATTAAATACTTGCATGTTATTCTCAATGAACCATTTCTTTACTAAAATAACATTTCTTAATGCACAGTGCTTTTTATGATAAAAACAATTTAAAGCACTTCTGTCATTACAATAATGTTTATTTAATTGCAATAAATTAGGACAACCCTGTTCACCAACGTCTATTACACTACACTCATTACAAATACTTTTTAACCATTTGTTTTTTTCCATTCCGTTGACTAAAATGTTTTTATTTGTTAAAATTGGAATAACAATTCTTTTAAATTCACGATAGTCAATATAACCTTCACTCCAAAATATACCACGTCGTCTTTCTATCCAAGAAACGGTTTTCTTTTCTGTATCACTCAAATTGTAGTATGGGTATGGTGGTTTTATTAAGAATACTTGATTATAATCATTAGTAGCTAGTGCAAACTCCTTTATAATAAAAAAATTAAAAGAATCTTTAAATCCTTGTAAATCTACTATCATGTGCCCTGGATTCATGATATCTTCTTAACTATACTACTCAAAGGTTTATATTCAACAATGCAGTCGTTTAGAATCAAACAGAAAGCTGATGTGTCTTGTGGAAACTCTGTGACAGCTTCAAGGTCGATGCGTACGTCTATTGGTCCTGTCTTAAGAATTTCGTTCAGTCGTGAACAATCAATCACAAAAAGTGGTGCCTTAGATTTAAAATCAGCATAACTTAATAAAGGTTCTGGATGACGTCCGTAATACGACTGTTGAAATCTAGTACAGCGCTCGTATATTAAAGAGTAGTTATCATCGGCGAATTTAATATATAGGTTTTCATAAGGGAAGTAGCAAGAGTTCAGGAACACTCGCAGATTTTGTATGTTACAGTGGTCAAACTCAGACGTGTCTTTATCAGCATGACGCATACGATTTGTTTGTAAGCCTACGATTACATATCGCGGATTTCTACTTGAGAAGATGTTTTGATAGCCCAAGTATGTTTTCTAGTTTTTGGTAGGGCTGGATATTCATAAAGATCCCAATTTCTAAATATCATATTAATGGGTCGATCTTTTTCTAGATATTTAAGCAAATTAATTCGTTCGCGATCAGACACTTTTATATGAGGAACGCGCCAACCAATATTTTTAATATCAACACTTTCGACATATTCACCAGCATCTAATTTTACTGCATTGAGATTTGTGCTACTTCTAAGTAATATTAATTCATGTTTGCAGTTCATAATAATCTTGTTATAGTCTTCAGCGAAACCAAGTATTTTATTAAGAGGTATGGATAGTGAAAAATTACCTGCCCAATTATTTGTTGTTCCATTGATATCCCACCCCCACGACTTTGACATCTTTGATTCGTTGTCATTCATTGAAATTAGAGATTTCATTGTGGTTGTAATGCCCGCATTTTTTATTTTATCTATTTCTACACCATTTAGCTCATACCGGATATCTTGAAAGAAAAATAATGCAGAGTTGTTGGTGAAGTGCACTTTGGTTACTGCTGTTTTTGTGTCACGCTTAATAACATTCAGAACACCTTCTATGTACAGAGTACTTGCTGAAGGTAAAACGTATAGATCTTGTTGATTAATAGGTATTCGTATTTCATCATTTTCACGAAAGCTATTGACATATGGTTTATACGTATGATATTCTATACTTTCAATGGTATTATCAACACGAGGAGAATCTGCTATATTAAGGATACTCATTTTAATAGTCCAATTAATTTAAGAAACTTCTTGTTTTCTTTCGTTAGTTTTACTTTAGGTCTTCTTTTGTTGATGGTGTGGTTAGAAATGCGACAATTCGATGTCTGTGGTGAGTTTTTATGACAGTCAATCATTTTCTCCTTATATGTAAATACAATTGGATATCTTCACCTCGTAAATTTACTAAATTATTATTTGCATCCAATATTCTAATAGTTATTGAGCTGATGTTGATCTGATTGATAGGAAAATAAATGATATTCTTTGGTATTTCAATAATCCTATATAATATATACCAATAATAATATATACCAGGCGGCACGTTTGGAGGAAATTCGTGAATTATATGACTGGGTGTACCGTTAGTGTATGAGCCGCTAATGATATCACATTCTATCCTTAGCACGGTAGTCGAAAGAATGTTGACAGGATGAGAAGATTCGTTTAATATATTCGCTTTTAGTGTCTCTTTATTGAAACCAAATACTTTTGCAAGCATTGGGCTCTTTTTAAAATGTATATCTTTAGTACAAGTGATGGAAGTTTTTAACGTATTATTATTATATATTAACTTTAAAGAACACCCATTCATATGTTGTTCTAAATAATCACTTAAGTCACTAAGTTCACAGGATCCTTCTGGGATTTGTATGACTTCATTTTTACCAAAATATAACTTGTTATTGGTACTATCTATATTAGGTATAGAATTAAATGTTGAAAAGCACAGCAGACCACATTCATATTCTCCATTGAGTTATGAGTGTGGTTAAAGCTGGTGAATAGTTCGTTGTTGATAATGGAGTGGAGGTTGATATAGATAGCGTAAGAGACATAGTGATACTGATAGTAAATTAACATTTCATGGTCTTAAATGAGATTTCCAATAGTTTTTTAAATATTTAATACATAAATGACCACAATTTATTGCATCATAACTTTGATACTTTACATAATTATAAAATAACAAATTAATAATACCACATTCAATACGTTTGTTTTTTTTTGGTAATTTATCTCGCATATAAACACCTCTAAAATAAGGTATATTACTAGCATGCTCTATAATATCTAAATCGGTTAGAGCACGGTTGGGTAACCTCTTATTTAGTTTTTTGGAGATCTCAAAAACAAACCACTACCCTTTTTGTATGGTTTTAAATAACATCCTTTTCCTAGTGCTACAGCTTCTTGGTTATGGCGTTCAGATTCATGAAGATTTCGTTTTGCTGATTTATAATCATTGATAGCTTTCGTAACACCCGCAGCACCACTCGCCAAAGCACCCAATGCTGATAGCCCAGCAAATATTGGTATCAAAGGTAATATTCCTCCAGTTTTAGGTATAGGTATTACACGCGGCATGCGAACTTTATTTGTGATGAATATTTTTTTGCTATAGCGTAAGCAATTTTAATAGCATAATAAAATACGTCTTAGATCAAAAAACGCTATTTTTTGATCTAAGACGTATTTTAGCCATGTTAGAGAGTTCAGCGTCTGCTTTATGACGATCTTCTAAACTAGAATTATCCGAGTAAGCAATGTCGTGTTGTTTACAAGCTTCGTCCAATTTATTAACTCCTTGGTCACCACGTAATAATCGTTCTCGTAATCTTGTACCAGGTCCACAATAATTATAACCAGGTAAATGTAACTCAAACGGTAAATTATTTATTACTTTATTAATGAGTCCACCTCCTTCCATCGGTTATATGTAAATGATTATATTTTATGTGCCATAACTTTTTATAGATTATAACATTTCATTTTTATTAATCCATGAATTTTCATTTTCACTAAAACCTAACCATTTAATAAACAACTTGTTACCTTTTCTTTTCAACACTTTTTCGACCAAATAAATATCAGGATGTTTAGTTTTTTGAAGCTCTTGTTTATAAAACGAACCTAATATCATTTGTTTGTATTTATATCTTCTAAATTATATGTTACAGGGATTGTGCTATTTACTTTTACTACTGTAAACAGCTCAGTTGACCAATTCGATGTATAACCCTTTTGAAAACATTCCTTAAACTTATTGATGCGAACTTGTCTCCCACTAGAAAATGCCCTTCTTTTTTTAAAACACGTTTTTGTGATTTTATGATATTATTCAATACAATACTTTTGTTCGATGGATTAACGTCTTTTGGTTTTAATTTAATTGTACGATGCAAAGTGTTATTATATTTACTAATATTTTTTTGTAAGGGCTTTCCATTCCATACATAATTTCCAACTAAATCAAAATACTTAAGTTTGTTCTTTATTGTTCTAATGAACCGTTCTACTATAGATGCTTTTTTAGTAGAAAAAGTAGAGTAATGATTAATATTATATTCACTCAATATTTTTTTTAAAGCAATGTTATAAAATTCTGTTCCTAAATCTGTTTGCAAATTTATAGGTGTTCGTCTTTTTATTACATTTTCGAAAGCATTCGCTATTTCACACATAGATTTACTTTTAACGGGAACTGTCCATCCAAATTTAGAAAAAGCTTCAATTATAACTAGAATATACTTATAACCTTAACCTTACTTATAACTGGCTTAAGTTTTTTATATCAATTAAATCAGCTTGCCACAATTCATCGATATCTTTAATTACAACACAGCGACGAGTAAAATTTCTACGTGCTTGCTTATGAATTTCATTAACAATTTCTACTTATGTCATTTTTTAGTGAGCGGTTAATTAATGTGATTTATTGGATGTTTAATTTCACTTTGGTGTTGAATTATATACGCTTCAATTTGACTCTGTATTTCTTTCAATTTTTTATCTATTTCTTGCTTGGTGTAGCAACTTTTTTTAATGAGCTGCTCATTAAATTCTGTTTGAGATTTATTAAACTCATTCAGTAAATGTAAGCGTTTATGAACGTGATGGCCAAACTTATCTATATTCATAGCAGCAAAGGTATTGATTGATGGACTTTCAACATTAAACTGAGTATTCTATCGATACAATATAGTTTATATCTAACTAATTATACCGTATTCATGAAGTTCTTCAATTATTGATATAATTTCATTATCTAAACTAGTATTTCCAGCTTCACGAGATGCGATCAATAGCTTTAATCTCTCAACCAATTCATTGGGGTCATCCCAGTAAATATAGTCCTGATCCTTGTACATGACTTTCAGTACTTGTTGTAATTTCTTTACCCAGTTTAAAAAGTGGTTTTATAATATTTAAGTATTTTACGCCTTTATTCGTTTTGATTGGTTTTTTTGGATCATGATGACGACGATGTACATTTGTATCTAACAACATTTGTTTATAGTTGCGCTTATCATCTTCAGTTATTATAGATAAATTAGGATTTTTTTAAACAGTAACTCATTAAGCGTAGATGTCTTAGCATACAATCGTCCTCCTATACTAATTTCATTTTCATTTACAGACACATGTAATGATCCCATTTAAAATTTTCCTTTTTCTAATCTAACACCAAAAGGAACGTTTTGAAATACATCCTCTGATAAATTCCATGAAATATCATCCGGTTCGAAAGATTGAAAGGATGAACTACTCTCATCAAGAGTTTTACTTTCATCTTCACCCTCAGATTAATCTTCAGTTAATTTATCAATAACACTTGCATCAGACATACTATCTTTGGCAGTGAATATAAAATCATTATTTAATTCATCATCTACCTCATTGTATTTAACTTTTTTTAATTCTTGATCATCATTTAATGAAATTCTTTTTGTAACCATTTTATTAAGAGGATCTGTTATTGGTTTTAATGCAGATTCGATTGCCATCTCAGCATCTTATTTTAAACTTCGCATTAACTTTACCTTTCTTTTAACAATATCTGCAGATTTCACAATTTGTTGTTTTAACGTCTTTTCTAAATTTTCCATAATGACTGTAATAAGACCTATATCTTCCAATGTCGGACTGTTGAATGAAGTTTATATTAATATATAACGCATTTATATATACACTACCAGCTAATCGATAATAACAAAAATGACAAAGTTTTTTCTGTAACCTCCTTTGTTTTTTTCACAATCTTTATTAATTACTAAATAATTATATGGGACACTCCAAATTTCTTTACACATCTCACGAAACTGATTCCATGACATATCTGTATTAACATGTTCATCATAAGCATGTCTAAGATTAATTTCATATTGCTTAAAAAGAACAATAACATTTGCGTTGTCTCTAATAAGTTGTTTCGGTATTTTACTATATGTTTGATTTAAGTAAAAACAATCAATTTGTTTGTGTCGCCCTGTAGCAAAATAATCACGTATATTATTCTGTTTTTCACAAGCCACGTCATCAAATATTATCACTGAGTCTGTCTTTGCGTCTATTGGACTCAACACTTCATCATTTTCTTTAAATTTATAGTAATTAATCGCAGTTACTAATTTGAGAACATTGTCTAAGAATATATAAATCGGTAGAAAAAAGGTTTTTGAGAATATGTACACGTTTAAGAATTTTAATCCGTTTTCATGTATAAGAAGACCAATCAATAAATTGGTTTTGCCGCAGTTTGAGGGGCCACAGACAATGCAGCGAATAGAATGAGGAAGAAGCTTACTATGTTTGTGAGTCTTTCCAGTAGTAATTGATGTACAGATTTGGTTTAAATTCAAAGTACAAGGTTGTTTAACGAACAACATGTTAGAGTTATTTGACTAAATTCAAGTTCAACGAGATATTTTATATCCAAAACATTATCATAGGTCGATTGAACGCACAGCGGTAATTTTGGGAATTCAGTAGAATTCCCAATATTATCCTACTCACATATGTACTTTTTTTTTGTTTATAGATTTGCTAAAATCATTAAATGAGTTTTTTTTTTAAACAAAATATAAATATTTTTATAAAGATTTTATTTGAGTGGTTTTATATGAGAGCATAGTGATATTTTTACCTTTTGTTGAAACATCTGTTAAATACATAAATGTAAAAAAAGAATCACATATTTTATATATATATATATATATATATTTTTATGGATTTGTTTACACGGACGGAGCTGTAATTGCTTTAAAAAATCTGTAGAAAGTTATTGTTTTAATCCTTACCCTTAAAACTTGTTCAACTATTAGTCAACACGTACACTGACATAACGTAGTTATCAATTTTGATCACGCTTTTACCAATTATGAGAAATCTCAAGTTAAGTGTGCCGGAGCGCAACTTCCGTGCCGCAGCGCAGAATATGTCGAATCCATTTAACCGGTTTCCTTGTAGAGCGGCTATAATCCGTTGACCGGGCATTGGAACAACAACAGACAAGTTATGTCGGTCGTCGAAAACGGTCGTGATACGTGTAAGGACTTGATGCATGGCGCGCGTATTCAAAAACTTACACGCTCGCAGGCCACATTATCTGGCCGTTTTCAAAATTGATTCGGGCCGCAGGAAATGCTCATTGGGACGCATGCAGCCCACGGGCCGCATGTTTGACATGTCTGGCGTAAGAGGAAAGGCATGCTTGTGCCCTGCAGTGGGCGGATTAAGCTGCAACTGATGATGATGATTATGTTATGCTAGGTTGAAATTGGGGCTCCTCCATTCGGTAAAAAACAGCATAGAGACTTACCGAAAGATATGTACACTAATAATTAAGAATAATATAAATTATGTGAGTAATATTTACAGATTTGAACTCTCCGGACCACATTTTATTAAAAATTTAATTTCATGACATTTTTCATCCCATCTATTCGAAAAGGATGACTTGGTTCGCCTTTAGGTGCACCCAAAGATGATGTTTTCTACAAGAAACTTTTAGCGGGCAATAATGAGTTTTTAATCCTCTTTATAAGTGCTCCGCAATTATCTTTGCCGCGCACTTTTTGAATTTGGATCATTTTAGTGTTCACCGCCAAAGAAATCGAACGCAAATATTGTTTTTTTTTTTAGAAAGGATATGTGCTGTTGGTCTATAACTGACCTCTACAGCGTCACCGCAGCGGTGGGGCGGGCGCAAAAGTGCTCCGCCGCAATGCGTGACGCAGAAGGCGCACGCCAAAGTTAAGTTTTTGGCCACTTGCTCAAGGGCACCCAGGGGGTACGAACCTCGGCTTGGACAGTTGCCATTGATTACTTGGGGAGTATCGAACTAAACGACGACGTAGTTTTTGTATACTCTTTGGTACGATGGCCCATAGTCGCGCCGCGGGCTAATTAAAAAAAAAACTAATTAAAAACGCGCGGACTACAGCCCGCTTTTTCGTCAATTTTCACGGATTGTTCGAAATTCATGGTTTTGTTTTGAAAAATGAGTTCTTCAAGTACAGTGAACATATAGAATTAGCTCCTGAAAGTATTAGAACTGACGCTGATGATGTGATGGATAATCTATTACCTGCAAAATCCCGGGAGAAATATATGAATGCCTATGGTAATTTTATTGAATGGAGAAATGCAAGAGGCGCCAAGATTTTTTCAGAATTTGTTTTTGGCCTACTTCCAGTATTTAGCCAAAACTAAACAACCTTTCACTCTTTGGAGTACCTACTCAATGCTAAAATCAACAGTCAGTTCTAATAACGACGTAAAACTGGACACATATTCTAAATTCATAGCGTATCTGAAGAGGATGTGTGATGGATTTAAACCTAAAAAATCCAAAGTGTTCTCAGTCAAAAACGTAGAGACTTTCCTTAATGAGGCACCCGACAAAGTCTTTCATGCCGTAAAAGTAAGTAACTTTGTACATGGTGGATTAGTAAAGTATAACCATAGTGTTAGTGTTGCGCAGCGTGCAATGAAGAGAGCTATGCTCGGTGTTTCACTACGTGATAGAATCAGAAATGAGGAAATCCGTAGAAGAACGAAGGTTACCGACATAGTTCTCAGAGTTTGCAAATTGAAGTGGCAATGGGCAGGCCATATAGTTCGCAGAATCGACAACCGCTGGGGAATAAAGGTTCTCAAATGGCGACCACGAACAAGCAAGTGAAGTGTGGGGAGACACCCCACACGATGGACCGATGACATTGTAGCCATCGCAGGAAGTCGGTGGATGGAGGTGGCACAAGATCGCTCGTTATGGCTCTTTGGGGGAGGCCTATGTTCAACTGTGGACTTCTAAAGGCTGACATGCTGATGATGATGAACCATAGTGTTTGAAAATGCGCATTTTATTGTAACCTGTACTTCGATAGATAAGTGTCTTATTCACATTCGGTTTTATTACAGGACGTGGCTTTAATTTTCTCATAGTGGGTGATGAAAAGTAGAATGTATCACTCGGGCGCAAAATTTATTTTTGGCTCGAGTGACGTACTTTGAATCCCTCGCTACGTTCAGGATTCTACTAAAAAATCCCTCACTACGCTCGGGATTCTACTCTAGAATCCTTCACACCGCTATGGATTTAAAATAGCGCCCTTGCCGGCAAAATTTAATTTTGCTCCCTAGTAATACAATCTTCTATTACACAATTCCTTGAAAAGAAAAAAGCGCGGGAAACCTATAATGTCATTATTGTCAACGTTTCCCGCGCTTTTTAGTCAAGGTTTCCCGCGCTTTTTTCCATTTTACGTTCTACGTTTAAATGTACTATTAATGTAGTTGTCTATGGTTCTACACGACATGAAACATATTTTTTTATTTATTATTTTGTCGCTGCACGACTATTGCATCTATGCACAGAATAAATAATGATTTAAGCAGCGTCTAGTAAAAATATATTACAAATTGTATGTTGTTTTTTCACTAAATAGTCAAAATGACGAGCCCTAGTCAGTCAGGTAATCAAAAGTTATAGTAAAGTCACAGTCAAATTCAAGATTCAGTAAAGTGGCGGAATTCTTTTGAAACATACATAGATATCGTAGAAGATCACTATTACTGTTTGTTTGTTTTTTACTTATATGGCATAAATATCACTTAAAAACGTAGGTAATCAAAGAGTTCGGTTTGGAAATGTGGGCAAAATTGCGTTCAGGGGGCAGATTTGATATGGGCAGGTGTGAGTGGAACTTACTAGCAGTGTCTCAGAATAAATAATAGTACAAGGCAGTGTAAATGAGAAGTGAGTATACAATAGAAATAGAATAGAGTAGATTTTTGTCTGGTTTAGGAAATATCGATGTGATTGTGACCATTGTGGCAAAAGGTGCAAAGGTGAAACCGAACGGCTGCTGTTACATGCCGTACATTTCGTCTATGCCTAAAACACCCTCAAGCCAATCTGAACGTACCCTCTATAGATGGTGGCGGGAATGCGGCGATGAGTTTCAAATTATTAATTTTCCAAGTAATGAGATTTTATTGTACCTATTAATAATATGGTGATTTCGTTTGAACTATCTCAACTCTACGATCCCCACATGCACGGAGGCAGCATGCAGTGGCCGCACCCAAAGAGAAAACAAAAGAAAGTTAGTGTAATTTAACCTCCTTGGCCGCAACGCATAAGCTCGGTTTGGGATTTTGTCTACGGATTTTGTCGGCAAAAATAGCTGTAATGTTTCCGATCACCGTTCATTTTGCATGACTAATGACACGATGGTTAAAAAATACATTGGAATTATATCACTTTATACCGTAGGGCAGCGTTCGGCAATGCGTGGCCCGCGACTGTTTAGTAAATGAAACTCATATATTCGTTCTTTATAAATTTATACCTTAATAAATAATTACGTTGCGGACGCATAGTTTATGCAAGCGAGCATCAAGAGTAGCACTGAGAGCGAGCTTCGCCTGGCGTCTCGATCGTTCCGCGTTCGAACGTCAGCATGGGAAGGGCGCGGGGTGGGATATATATATAGATCGATACAAATTACCAAAATAATAAGTGCGGCCCGCCTCTACCTCATTTTGCTACTATTTGGCCCTTGCCTGCCAAAAGGTTGCCGACCGCTGCCATAGCCATAGGGTATAGGGTCATTATTCGTTCGGTTTGGGAAGGATCGTTAGTAGCAAAAATTGCTAAAGTGTTGACATTGCCTAAACCGAATGGCGAATAATTAGAATGTTTATTTTGAAACTGCCATAATCGCCCTCTTCTCAATCCGAACAGGGGACTGTCAAATGACAGTTTGTCTGACAGACCAATGATAGTTTGTCTGACTGTTGTTTAATCAAAATTTGATAAATTCTCAAAGCTGTGCTCAAAGTTTACAAAAATAGGCAAGCGTTAAATTGCAGTTTATTTAAAACAAATAGTGTTTAGCAGCATTGTAATAATTGTGCAATGGAGGAATATCTTAAAACCACATTAGAATTACTGGTAACGTAAAATAAGTACTTCTAACCTCTGTGAATAATGTAATTAATTTGTTTTACGGTTGGGATGTTTTCATAGGGGGACTGAGATTTTTTAAGGTGTTACGTTTTTATGCGGCAATAAATAGGTTGTATCAAGAAATTACATCAACCAAAAAATCAAGGTGAAAGCTAGTACAAGTACATTTGTCAAAAACCTAAAAATCAAGATGAAAATCAGCTTATTGACAATTGTAGCTAAACCAATATTATCTAGGTGATCATTTTAACACTAATTTATTGATACAACCTATTTATTGCCGCAAAATAAGTTTTCATGAACCCACGATGAGTAAGAAAGCCGTAATGCACCCCGTCCCTCACAACTATAACAAATCCTCTCCATCCAAAGGTTGCCTGGAAGAGATCGCTTTTAGCGATAAGGCCGCCCATTGTACACTTCTTCTGCTATTTTTCCTTTATTTTTTGTTGATTTTGTTTGTGGTGTGTGCAATAAAGAATTTATCTATCTATCTATCTATCTAATTTACAAAAACGCAAGAAAATTTGAATTTGGCGCGCTGAGTGAAACAATGCACCTTAACAAATTAGCTTTGGTCATTGAACCTTGAGTAATTAAAAACTGAGGTTGACTATAGACATCAGGTACCGGCGTTGAGGGAGGAGGGGAATGGAAGGGGAAGGGCGGAAGTCCCCCACTATCCCCTCCCCCTTTCCAGTACACGCTTAGTAGAGATAGGTTGGCTTGACTATAGAATCGAGGAGCAGGAATTGGGGGGAGGGTGGGGGTGGTGAAGGGCTACCCCCTAATACCGCTAGACTCCCCGCAGAGATGCTTTGTTTAAGAAATATTTTAGTTTTAAGTTTATTAAAAATCATCTGTTTGGTTTCTGTAAATGAAATTATTAATTAGTAGAATGTGCTTTTTTCCTCTCCTTTCGCCAGAAAGTAAATTGAAGATGTTATGTATGTTATGTTTGGCCCCAAAGCCTAGGGTAGGTTAGGTTTGAACCTGACTACACTTTGCCAAATTTAACTTACTGCTGTTTGACCAAAACAGCTGTTTTTTTATACCTGGTATGGCTGTTTGGTCGCCTAAAACTGTTTTTATTTCAAGTACTACTATTGTACTAAAAAAATAATAACTCAAAAACTGTACATTTCCCCTCTCTCCTCCTTGCAACCTCCACCCTCCCTCCCTCCCCCTCAACGCCGGTACCTGATGGCTATAGTTTTATCAAAAACTTCACAATATCTTTATGAAGACTTCTGAACGAGCTTGACTGAATATGGAGAAAAAATAGATTTTGCGGTCAAGCTTGTTAGGTTTAGGTGTGTGGAACCTTCTTACATCTAGAAACTACTACTATAGAATCTGTGATTATATAGTATATGCTAATTGCTCTATTGTCTATGCTTATCGGTGAATCGATGTCTCCACTAAAGATGGTTCTAATATAATAATATTTTATTTGCCACACATAGGCTCAGCTGATATCTACAAACAACCTTTAACTACTATTTTACTTTGTTAGCGAAGTTTACTACATAATGATAACCAGTGTTATCACTCTATTGTTATCAGTGTACTATATTTATTGGATGGTTTGAAGCACAAGTCACACATTAATAAGTTTAATATTGACGTGTCAATGTCTCAGTAGGTTTTTATTTTTAAAATGTTTGTGTAAAACTGCCCTATATCAAGCTATATCTGAGATACTATAAGACTTTTGCCAGTAACTTCATCTGCATGGACTACAGTTCATCTCGATAAAAAGTATTCTATGTACCTATCCCAGTGTTCTAACTATCTCCATATCAAATTTCATCAAGATTGGTTCAGCCTCTTGGTTGTGAAGAGGTAAAACAAAGAGACAGCTAATTACACACTTTTATAATATTAGCTGCACTACACGCAGTGCACTTGTCATTATGGATAATTTTGTCAGGTAAAAAGTAAAATAAAGTTTTCTATGTATTTCCTCATGATGCACACTATTTCCTCATCAAAAATCAAGATCAGTTCAGCTGTTTAGTTGTGAAAAGGTTAAAAATATGACAGAGTTTCTTATGCATCACACTAGTTCACACTAATTTTATAAATACGTATGTTTATGATTGGGTGTGTGTATGTAGGTTTATGACATCTTCACACTGAAAAGTCGAAGGATTTTAAATAAATTTGATATATAGATACTTAGTTTTGGTCCTGGAATAATACATTGGATATATTTCTTCATCATTGTCCACGCGGGTTAAACCACAGGGTGCAGCAACTTTAAAATGAGTATGATTCTCTACAGAACACAAACCACTATGCGGAGCTGAACTTGGTAATAGGGAATGAAAGCTGTGACTTAGATTCTGCTGTATCTGCTGTTGTCTACGCTGCATTCCTTCATTGGCAGTATGATAAAATAAAGTGTTAGTAAAGTGTTTTTTATTTTTATATAAATGAGTGACGAAACGAGAAGGTTGCCTGCATGATGGAAAGAGTCACGCCTGCCCATACAATTGCAGTGCCGCCCAGAAAGGATTGCAAAATCTTGTGCGACACTGCACTGTGCTTGTCACATTGAGACATTGTTTTTTTCTGGCAAAGGCCCTTCCCAACCTTCCCCGATATTCACTTCACATCCTCCCACCCTGCCCCAAACTTCTTCCTCCATCCCTTCACTTAATCCCACCCTCCCCTAACTTTTTGTCAATTTCCCCTACCCTCCGTTTACATCCCCCCACCCTCCCCCAACTTCCCCCAAACTCCCCTCACTTCCTCCTCACTCCCCTCAACTTCCCCTCCCCTCACATCCCAGACCCTCTCCAACTTCCACAGCCCATCCCTCACATCCCTATCCTCCCCCAACTTACCCCACCCTCCCCTCAACTTCACTTTGACACCTGTCACTTTAAAATGTCGTACTACTTAATTAAAATATATGTTGTTTTCTTCATAAATGTTGATATTTTTTTATTAGTTTCCAACTCTAGTGCAGTGGGTGGACAGATAAATGCGAATTATCTGAGCACCAACTAGTGGGTGAAGCCGGTGGGTGGACGGGTCACGACCCGAAATGGCTTAACAGATTTTGATAAAATTTTACATATTCATCCTATAATGAGAGCAGAATAAGAAGGCATCAAGAGTACCTTTTCTTTTTTAGTTAAAAGCTTTTGTTCTAAATTTTTTTGAAGAAATGAAGGACAGCATTTTGAATTTAGTAAATATAAACATTAAGAATACTTTGAGACCAAATTCTCAATCAACTCTATTTCCCACGTGGAAATCTTTTCCCTAAGTTAGTTAGGCCCACTTGCACAGCTGTCTTAGCACTAGGCTTAGTGTCTAGTCGGGGCAAAAAATTTAAGACGAGTAGTTTAGAGAGACATACACAGGCGATAGCGCGAACGAGATAACAATATTTTTTAACTAAATAGATACTTTGTTTTGTTTTAGTGCAAGTAGGCCTTACTTAAACTGTAAAATTTCGAAAACCATCAAAGAATCATTTTCAAACAAATAAAAATTATAACAACAATACTACTCTTTTTCATCTAATCTGAGAATACGACTATACAATAGGAAACTAGGCTGGACCAGACTCTACAAGTAGCGCCTGTTCACATGCATGACTCGTGTACCTGCCATCACCCCCTCAACCATTTTATAGGGAAGCACCACGAAAGAATATAAAAAAACTTGGATCATTTTTGCAAAAATGTTGCCCATGTATGTAAAGAAATACAAATAATGAATTTGATAAAACGTACCTATTAAATTTGATTAACATTAAGTTCAAGAATATTCCTATATTAGGTACTTCACCATCACAATTCAATCTTCATTAGATTGAAAAAATAAAAGTCTCCAAGATATTTTATTTTTACTAGTGATGCAACGAATAGTACTTTTACGAATACGAATACGAATACGGATATCAAACCTACTATTCGGCGAATACGAATATCTCGCCATGGTAATAAAAGACTAATTTATTTGATAAATTTCTATTCTTCTAATAATTAAAATTTACAACACAAACATTTTTATTTAAAAAACATAACATTTGTAGATTTTCTGGTTTAAGGCGATTTCTTTTTTCAGTCTGAATGTTCCCAGTCGTTGAAAAAAGTCTTTCTGAGGCGACTGTACATGGCTTCAGTGAAAAATATTTTTGGGCAAGTTTTTTCAGACTTGGAAAATGGACATCTTCTCGTCAAAAGGCCAGTGGATCAGCAGTCGGCGATAAATTTGGGAGCTTTAGATAAGCATCTATTTCGTTTTTAGTTTGCGAATACCCTGTAAAAAGACATTTTGAAATTAAATTTAACTTTTAGTATACTATGTAGATGACAAAGAGTACCTATTACCTATTAATAACTTTCTAACTTTTTTCATACTCACCAGAAAATATTGAAATTGGCTCTTCCATTTCAGCCTCTTCAATTATTTCTTGGCATACTTGCCAAATACCTCTACTTGTTGACGGTTGAGGTTCTTCTGGAGGTCTTGTCGGTCTTACGGCCTCTCTGCCATCAAAAGCAGCGTTAAGAACTGATCGAGCGGTTTCAGCGACCACTGTTGAGCTGAAAATCCTTGTTTTGAACCGTGGGTCAAGGATCGTTGCTAATAGATAAGTTACATCACTTTCCATAAAGGCAAATCTATTCGAAAGTCCACTGAATAGGGAGTTTGCCAGATCATTTACATCAGGATGAGAAGAAGGATCATTTGAAATTTTATTGAGGCAAGATTTTAGACTTCGTATTATTAGGATTGCTTGAGATAACGTCGTTGATTCTTTGCTTAGCTCTTTAGTAGCTTCTTCAAAATTGGCCAGAATATCAATGATTTGGCTCATAAGAGCCCATTGCCTTGCTGTGATTTCATGACGACAATTTGGTAGAGATGGTAAAACATCTTGAATCGCTATGCGTTGTTCATGTAATCTCTTCAACATCTGATATGTTGAGTCCCATCTAGTTTCAACATCTTGAAACAAAACATGTTTCGGTATATTGTTAGCTTGTTGAGAATCTTTCAGTTGTTTGAGTGCGGAGGTTGAGTGATTAACATGAGTAATAACTCCCCTGCATGTGGTTAACATTTCGGTCAAGCGTTCTTGACCAAATAAACTTTTTTCAGCGCTAATTGGATGCTGTATACCAAACAAGAAATATGTTTAATACTAAGATCAAGCTCATCATTTGCTTTAACCATATTCCGTGCGTTGTCCGTTACAACTGCTGCAACTTTACCCAATAGCTGCCATTCCAGAAACATCATATGCATATTGTGGGCAATATTTTCTCCTGAATGTGAGTCACGTTCAAAGGGAAACACTTCCAGACAATAAGATTTGAGCTGGAAATCTTCATTGACACCATGTCCAGTAAGACTTATAAAATCATTGACTTGTGAGGACGCGTCACTGGTCCACATGTCTGTTGTGACAGAGAGATATGGGGTCTTTGTTAACTGCTCCTTCAATTTTATTTTAACATGTTCGGTTTTAGATATAATATTATATCTGTAAACAAAAATAGCAGTCAGGAATTAAAAAGGGTTTTGTGAAAGTTGAAAGAAAATCCCACTGATATGTATGAATGAACAAATGTATAGCATTTTAATAAAAGCAAACAAACCTTGGAGCTAGTTCACTGAGCAAACGACGGTATCCCTGTTTATTTACCAAATTTAGGGGCTCCATGTCTAGACAAACTTGTTCAGCAATCAAATATGTGATTTTGACAGCCCGAGGATCACCCGTTTCATACGTAGTTCGCTTTTCCCATATTTCCTTTAAGGACGCTTGTTTCTTCGCTGGAGTTACTTCAACTTCAGTGCTTGTTTCGTCTACAGTACTTATACTGGCAGCAAGCTCATTTTCGTGAAATCTCTTCACATGAGTCCACAGTGCGGTCGTAGTAAATCCTTTAATATATGCATTTTTCCCTCCCCCAAACAATTCACAAGCACAATATCTGCATCTAGCTTTGCTTTCATTGTCTAAAATAAAAACAACACAATTTAAAATCCTATCCCACTATAATATTACATGTGAAAGTAAAACCGATGTCTGCGCGGACGAAGTTGCGGGCAAAGTCTAGTACTACATTGACGCAGCCATTAACTACCAACGTTCGTCTAAGTTACTTACTTACTATCCTACCTTTTGTTGATACCAAAGAAATACAGACCATATAACTACTTACTCGGTAATTTATCGAAGTGTTTCCATATGTCACTTTGATCTCGTTTACGAGAAGACATTTTCAATTCAACTTTAACTTCTTTTACTTCGCAGCAACCTCAGAAAATAAATAAATCAATTCTCTCTTGCTTGACTTCTGCTTTCGACTAACAAATGAAGTGAAAGAAATGAATCAATCAATCAATGGTTCGTAATTGTAATGATAGGGAAACTCCCGGAGCTGCGGTACTGTACAAACTATGGTCGGGGAGTCCCCCGTTGCGTCGTCGTTGCGGTTAAGGCCCTCTGCACACGTGCGTACTTTTACACGCGCGTTTTTCAAGTCTGCCAGTAATTAGAGTTGCGTTTGTACGTAAAATATTAGTTTTTAAATATTCGTATTAGTATTCGCCGAATACGAATATTCGGTAAATGTCTACTATTCGGCGAATACGAATATTCGTATTCGTATTCGTTGCATCACAAATTTTTACCCAACTACAGCAAAGCAAGGGAAGGGTAATGAGTTTGTATGTATCTGGGTATGTGGATGTTCCACCATAGAGTTGCCCCTATTGGTTCGATTTTGACAAGCGAGATATCAGTCAAATCGTCTTCAGGTATAGTGTCATTCATAGGGTATTATTTTTTTACCCTACTACGGCACGGCAAAGTAAGGGTTATGTGTTCAAACTAAAAACTTGGTCCAATTATGACAAGCAAGGTGTCAATCGAATCATCTTCATTTAGAGAGTGTCATTGGCAATTTTCTAAACCGGATACGGCGAAGCAAAGCAAGGGTTATGCGTTCTAACTAAAAACTTAGTCCGATTTTGACAAGTGAGGTATCAATCGATTCGTCTACATTGCAAGAGTGTCATAAGCTATTTTTACCCGATAACCCAACTGTAGTCGGGTTTTAGTTGTTGAACTTATGTCTTGTTATGTATTCTTTATTTCATTGTATGTTCTGTAAATAGAATATTTTTACATTGGCAGGTTGCAAGGTGTGCACTCGGTTCAACAGAGACGAAGTGGCCTACAAAGATAGCATATACGTCCCGGTACTGAACGTGGACAGAGAGGACTTTGCTCTGAAGACAGAGGTTGCTTACTGTTTGAAGAGTGCTGGTATAAAGGAAGAAGACCTCGTGTTTAGGTGAGGACCACAGGTACAGTACAGTTGTTATAACTAGGCTGCTTGGAAGTTCGCCGGTTGCCTGCGCAGTACAGTTTAGGTGAGGACCACAGGTACAGTACAGTCATTATAACTAGGCTGCTTGGAAGTTCGCCGGTTGCTTGCACAGAACTGTTTAGGTGAGGACCACAGGTACAGTACAGTCGTTATAACTAGGCTGCTTGGAAGTTCGCCGATTGCCTGCGCAGAACAGTTTAGGTGAGGACCACAGGTACAGTACAGTCGTTATAACTAGGCTGCTTGGAAGTTCGCCGGTTGCCTGTGCAGTACAGTTTAGGTGAGGACCACAGGTACAGTACAGTCGTTATAACTAGGCTGCTTGGAAGTTCGCCGGTTGCCTGCGCAGAACAGTTTAGGTGAGGACCACAGGTACAGTACAGTCGTTATAACTAGGCTGCTTGGAAGTTCGCCGGTTGCCTGCGCAGTACAGTTTAGGTGAGGACCACAGGTACAGTACAGTCGTTATAACTAGGCTGCTTGGAAGTTCGCCGGTTGCCTGCGCAGAACTGTTTAGGTGAGGACCACAGGTACAGTACAGTCGTTATAACTAGGCTGCTTGGAAGTTTGCCGGTTGCCTGCGCAGAACAGTTTAGGTGAGGACCACAGGTACAGTACAGCGTTATAACTAGGCTGCTTGGAAGTTCGCCGGTTGCCTGCGCAGAACAGTTTAGGTGAGGACCACAGGTACAGTACAGTCGTTATAACTAGGCTGCTTGGAAGTTCGCCGGTTGCCTGCGCAGACCAGTTTAGGTGAGGACTAGAGGTGTGAATAACGGCTAGTTTTTTTTAACGAGCTATATGCGCTTAGCTACACTTATATAGCCAGCTATTTAAAAAGCTATTGTTATAACGTGAACTTGAACGCCAAGACACGAATCAACAAATGGCGAGACTAACAAACGACTAATACTTCAATAAAAACTGGCAGTTTCTACCGATTTTTAAAAACAGCAGCAGTATGCATTTTTACGTTTCAATAAACTGGAATTTTTGACTTTTTGGACTTTTCAATAAAGTTCCATACTATCGCATTACTATTTCTTGCAGACATTTTTTGTTCACTCACAATAAAACTACCCTAACAACAAAGTCTATTTACACCAATGATTTAATATAACATCATTGATTTACACAATAAAGTCAAGTAAAAGGAAATAAAATAAAAGCTACACAATATTTTCATTCTTCAAACTTCACCCACTTTCCATAGGCCGTACCGAAAGCGAGTATATTACAAAGGTTTTTTTTTACAAATGTGTAAGTTGATCCGTACAAAAAGCTAATAGCTGTGGCTATAACGTAAAACGTACTAACTTCATAGAGCAGAACAGCTAATATAGCAGAACATAACACTAAATAATTCAACAAACCAATAACATAACTTCGCGTTTTGTACAGTTCGTTATTTCACGAATCGCATCGCGTCGCGAAACTACAGTTAAAACTCGTTGAGTTATAATTCAACCAATGAGCGTTCAACGTGTGTTAACGATTAGCTTTGAGGAATTGTATGAATTGAGATTAGCGCCATCTACAATTCATTTCGCATTTATCCCAATCAAATAAATCAATGTCAGGAAGGCGCATGCGTGCTGGCGGACTAGAGCCATCTATGGATTTTTGAATGTACTAGCTTGTCATGTATGATTGTGCAATATGCTGCGACGTGACTCCCTAGATTTACATATTATAAAAGTTAGTTCCTCTTGACACCGCGGTACTTCTTTTGTTGCGGTGAGTCGCGGAATCGCGGACTAATTGTCGAATAATGATAAAGATTTGAGATGTAAGTAAACAAAATATGGTTATAACATTAGCGGATTAATTTATTCTATTTTATAACGACTATAGTTATTTATAAATTTAACGTAAATTTATAATAAGAGCTATGTATTATATTAACCACCTCTAGTGAGGACCACAGATACAGTACAGTCGTTATAACTAGGCTGCTTGGAAGTTCGCCGGTTGCCTGCGCAGAACAGTTTAGGTGAGGACCACAGGTACAGTACAGTCGTTATAACTAGGCTGCTTGGAAGTTCGCCGGTTGCCTGCGCAGAACTGTTTAGGTGAGGACCACAGGTACAGTACAGTCGTTACAACTAGGCTGCTTGGAAGTTCGCCGGTTGCCTGCGAAGAACTGTTTTTTTTAAACATAAAATAAAGTAGTAAGTAACAAATAGTCTGTACAATGAAGATACGAGGGCTGTTTGATAAGTCGTTATAACAGTAAAAAAAAAATTTTTTTTTTAAACTTTTTACAGTTATTTTCTAACATAGTTTCCTTTGAGGGCCAAACACTTGTTCCAGCGAGTTTCCAGTTTTTTTAGCCCCTCCAAAAAATACGTTTTGTCGAGGTCTTCAAAATAGCCGTTTACACCTGCGATGCAGTCCTCATTTGTCAAAAAAAATTGCCCTCCAAGACAACTTTTCAGATTTGGGAATAGGTAATAATCGCACGGAGCTAGGTCCAGCGAATACGGAGCATGCGGAACCAGCTCGAAGCCCAACTCGTGGATTTTGGCCATTGCAATAGCTGACGTGTGCACTGGGGCATTGTCTTGATTGTCAACAAACGTGGCACCCATCGTGCAGACAGCTTTATCATACCCAAATCTTCCTGCAGGATTTTATGTACTCACTCAGTGGAGATGCCTGTGTTCTCAGCTATTTCACGCACCTTCACTCGGCGGTCGTCGAGTACAATATTATGGACTTTTCAACAACATCCTCAGTAGTGACTTCGATTGGGCGACCAGAGCGTGGAGCATCAGATGTGCTTGACCGACCACGTTTAAAATTATTTATCCAGTTATAAACAGTCTGCAACGTTGGTGCGTTAGTGCCATGAACAGAATCAACTTTAGCAGCACTGCAACCCTTCATAAAAAAATGTTTTATAACGGCATGAAATTCAGTTTTTTTCTATAGTTGTTGAAAATTTACGAGTGATCACAGTTAAACAATGGTTAAACTGACAAAAAGTTGTTTTTTTTTCCTGAATTTTCATTCTTCATTTGAAAGATTGTGCCTGCCAGTGTTAATGCCATTTACTAGAAAAAAGGTTTTATAAAAAGTTTTAAAAGGACTTATCAAGCTGCCCTCGTAATCAACATTGGTCTAGGGGACTTAACTGGTTCACAGTGCACAGCCCAGATAATTTATTGTTATATGGGCACAAGTTAAAAATAAGATACTGAACAAGCTTATAACATATTTTTCAATCGTTTCTCCCTGTCTGTTTGTTTGCGCATCACCTAAAACTACTGGACAGAGAGCGATGCGGTTTTTACTGTTAGATAGCCAACAGTTAAAACTGGGGTACTTATCCGATGATTAGAAGCCGAGCAATCGATAAAGAACTATCTGACGTAATTTGGAATATTGTATCTTATAGGTACTTTTGATACTGGAATTACACATCGGCTATTTTTAACCCAGATAAATTACCGCGGAGGTACAGCTGTTCCTGAATATTTACTATATTCATCGTCATTTTTAGCCCACTGCTGGGCAATGGCCTCTCTTTTTGTATGCTGTGCACACCTATGTTCGACCCACGATCTTTGCTATGTCGTGTACCCATCTAGCTACTGGACGACCTAAGCTTCTGCTGCCCATTCTGACCACCACTAACAGTTAAGGTGGCTTGATTGGCAAAGAGCAAACCGCGCAGAGGACGGTGCAGTTTCGAGTCCCGCCGGTAATACAAATTTCTGTTCCGTGTGGCCTCTAGGACTGCTGCCAAGTTACTATATGAACTTGTTACTTGGTCGTATTTTATGAACACCGTGTGACGTCTTACGACTCATGGGGTAACACGGAGTGGTAGCTAACGCCTGTCTTTATAATTTTGTTTTTACCCGACTACAGCAAAGCAAGGGTTTAATGAGTTTAACAGTCTATGTATGTGGATGTTCAACCATAGCGTCGCCCCTATTGGTTCGATTTTGACAAGCGAGGTGTCAATCGATTCGTCTGCATCGCAAGAGGGTCATAGGTTTTTACCCGACCGTTAGTCGGGTTGTAGTTTTTGAACTTTTATCTTGTTTATTTCAGAAATGATCACAACCTCAAGGAGTTAGTCACGAAGACAAAAACTAAAGTGACCATAGTGGACCATCATGTGCTGTCAAAGAACGATCAGTTCTTGACTCCTTATGTCACAGAGATTATAGACCACCGACCCATAGACAAGACTCAGTGGCAATATAAGGAAAACACAAGGTACTTTTCCAAACATATTTAAGGTTTTAATACCAAAAATTTCGAAGTCGCTTTTTGGCGCGGGCCAAGAAAGTGAGATGCGAGTAGGAAGCGAGGTGAGATGTAGCTAATACACCTTCGCGCTCATTCGTGAACTCGCACACTTCAATGACGATAAAAATACCAATGAGTGGACCTAGGACAGTTAAAAATCGACCAGCAACAATAGAAACAAAATTATATATATATATTTCCACACCAATTACCTAGCTCCAAACTAGGATACCCTGTACTATGGGCACTAGATAACGGATAAACATACATAGATTAGAATATTAACCAAATTAATTCAACCAAGCTCATAGTGTCGGCTATACATACTTTATCGATATCAAGCAAGTAAAGGTCTCGTGTTAGCTCGCCTCGCCTAGCCTCGTCTAGCCTCGCCTCGCTTGGTTTCCACGAGAGTGTAGAGCTAGCACCGATCTAAACGGCACAAGTGTTGTTTAGCATAGTTAGTGTTATGGCCTAAATGCGGGACTATCAATATGAATGAATAGTTTTAATGTAGTGAGGTGTTATTAGTTTCCTAAAATTACGTTCGTCCGGGACTCGACCTCGCATCATCCTGCGTGTATTACAGCGTATACAGTATTCTATTTTTAATCGTCCTCGAAAAGGAATAGGTTCTCATTTTAATTCAGCTGTTTTTTTTTAATGTACCTTTGCCACCTCATATCTCCGGAATAGAGCAATGGTAGCCTAGCGGTGTGCTAGTGCAATTTAGAATCCAACGATACCAGGTTCGGCCCTAATCTACGTAAGTTACCAATGACTTATCTAAGTTGTCACAGAATAAATAATAGTACAAGTGTTATGTGCGGTTTTCCATCGCTCCGTGCTTCGGAGGGCACGTTAAGCTTTCGGTCCCGGCTGTTATTGATTAATAGCAGTTGTTAAGCCATGACAGAGGCTCTCGGGTGGCCTTCACAAACTCTGACAACAGAGCACTAACTTACGGCAAGCATCTGCGGGATTCGGATGATTCTAATTTATTTGAAGGTGGACGTTTATTAAGAATGGACTCAATTTCAGGACCACAATTCAAACAGTGGGCTCATGTTGTACCCTGATATCGCAGAGAATCAAAGATCTGAGCGCGTTGGTCGCCACTGAGCTCGACTTCTTCAAGGAATACACGACTTGCTGTGATATACTGCATTGTGAGTTTTTTGTTAAACTAGCTTCTCCCCGCGGTTTCACCCGCGTGGATTATGTCACTCTCCGGCCCTTGTAGTACACATATGCAAAATATCACGTCAATCTGTCGCTTAGTCGCTGCGTGAAAGAGGTACTAACAAAACACACTTTCGCATCTATATCTATCTATCTATCTATCTATACTATATACAATCTATATATATAACCAAAGTGAAATATGTGCATGGGATAAAATTTAGAAACAACATTTTTATTTGAGTACATATATGACAGTAGTAGAATCCAAAAATATAGTTTTTAGAATTTTGTCGGTCTGTCTGTGACTTCATCACGCAAAAACAACTGAATGTATTTTGATGCCGTTTGCTGAACTGTATTTCGTTGCGCCATGTAGTGATGTAACGAATATTCGCATATTTTTGCATAGTATTAGGTTTTTAGTATCCCAAAATGAAACTAGATGGCGTTGGCAATCCTTAAAACACGCAAGCGTTTGTTGCACGAGCTATTTAGAACATTACTCGATCGTTATTTCGCAATCGTACGATACGTTGTAATATAACTGTACGGTGAAACGTTGTCTGTTTGTTTGGTGGTTTAAGTTGAGGCGTTTACAAATTTTCACGCCTAAACGGCTTTTGATTTGATTTTTGATGAAAATGAATGTGTGTGTAGATAGATAGTGTAGTTAACTTAACACACAACAGAAACCAGCATAGGGTACTTTTTTATCCCGTAAAATGGAAAGATGCCGCGGAAAAACGGGAAATTGACTATAATAAATCGCATTCACACAAAAACAACTATGATGAAGTTCTGAATATAGGTAGGTAGGGTGACAACTCGACGACGTTCTCAGAGACCGAAAGATACCGCAATATCCGAAGACTCGTATACAACCAATGTGTCTTACCCACAATGACTTATGGTGCTGAAACATGCACGCTCGCCAAGGAAACTGCACAAAATGCGAGTCGCACAACGGGCCATGGAGCGTTCTCAGCGTTAGCAGTTCTCAGTGGTTATATTCTCTTTGGAGCGTTCCATGTTTGGCATAAAGTTGACCGACAGAGTTCGAAATACGGAGATCCGAAAAAGAACCAAGTTGGAAAACATCGGATTCCGTATATAAATAAACACAAGTGACGATGGGCTGGACACTTGGCAAGATGTGTGACTTGGTGATTGCAGGTGGAGTTGCAATGTCGATTACTCGTTGCCGTGGAAACGAAATAATTAAAAGTCGGTCAAAAAGCATCAAGAGCGTTTATACTACACTTTTGCTTTGGTTTTTAATATCCTAGATGAACATAGGATACTTTTTTTGCGATAAACTGCAGGCCGCGCTGACGAAGTCGCGGGCGACAGCTAGTTTTAAAATATTTTTATTGACAGACTTTTTGTTATCTACTGCTTCATTATAGGTATAGAATACAATAATTCTTTATTTTTGTTTTCAGCTACAATAATATTAGATACGGTGAACTTTTCTAAGCAAGTTGACAAGGCGACCAAACTCGACGAAGGAATCATTGTTCTTCTGGAAAGCATTCTGATGCCAACCAATATCGACGCTGGAAGGTAACTATGTTTTAACTAGCTACTGACAGCGGCGTAGCCCGCACGGTCTGCACGATTTTAACATGCTTTTATTAGATTCACCGGTTTGTATGTAACGGAAACATCGAACTCGATTTTTACCTACTTTAAATGTTCAGATTAATTCAAAACTTTGCACACTTATCAGGGTCCGAAGACAATAAAAAATAGGATTTAATTATTTAAAAATAAATTATAAATTAAAAAATAATAAAAAACACGCTTTAATACCATTAAACCGAAAAAAAAAAAACAATATAATAAAGGGATTAACGAGAAAATTAATGTCATTGATAAAAAAGCGTGGGGTGCTTTGTATGACATTCTTACACTAACTCTGTAATTCCAAATAGAAATAGTAATATATCTTAGTAAGAAATAAATAACAATTAATATCGAGCACCCCACGCTTCTTTATACAATGAAATTACTTTTCTCGTTAATCACTTTATTCTTATATTGAAATTTATTTTTTACTTTTTAGTTCGGTTTAATGGTAGTAAAGCGTGTTTTTTAGTTATATTATTTCTATAATTTATTTATACAAACTTTGATACACCTTTTCATCCCCGTTGAATTGTTTGTTTACCTAAAAGTTATTTATTAACATTCGTAAAATGAATCACTTGACAGGGTTTAGCATTGAATTTTGAAAAATCCGGTCTTAGTACTCTATTAGGAGAGTACCAAGACGAGATGTTTCAAAATTTTTCATTATGTTATAATTTAGAAGTGGTTCCCTCCAAAGAATATATAAATACTACGTAAGAAGAGACGGGACTGACGTATATTGGAACGGATGTTGTGAATTTTTAAAACGTGCGCTGATAATAAGTGCAACATAACAAAACTAATGACCATAGGTAATAACTGTATATCGAGCATGTTAGCCAACATGACACACAGAAAAGGATGTCTGCAAACATAGCACATTTTTATCGATATCGATATTTTGAGAAAAAAAAACGTATTAGTACTATTTTAATTTATATGGGGTTTATAATAATAATATGTTTTTTCTAAGCATGTGGTTTTTATTACATACAAAAATAATATATTATATAGTACACAACACAATTTGTGTCTTTTTCCCTTAAAATAATGTCTAATCTTCCTTACTCCTTACTTAATATTACAAACTAGCAGTGGTCCGTGATTAATAGCAGTTAAGGAGTAGCAATTTTTTAAAAATTGGGTTGTTTCTTTTTGTAGTCGGTGTTTCGAAAATGTTTGCCACAGAAATATTGAATTCATGCAGCTTTTCGATCGGTATGTATGTCAAGTCCTCTTTATTGGTCACTTGTATCCAGTTTTTGCACCTGAAAATAAGAATTTTAATGAAAATTAGAAGATTAAGCGGTTTTAGGCTACGCGACATTAGGTATTCTAAATTTATACTTTTACTACGTTTACTATTAGTTTATATAGCATGGAATGCAGAACGACTTAGAATAAGATTATAGGAACCAAATGTCGAATAACGGGTTAGAAAAAATATCGATAACACCGGCACCGCACTAGTGCTAGCAAGGCTATGTTATTTTGTTTAATATTATGAAAGAAAAATCATTATTTTCTTGTACCTAATAGATTACCGAATAGATTTACCACTTACCTATCTTTATTCAGTGGAAATTTAGCCATAAATGTTCGTTTTTGACCCATCGCTCTTACAGATCGCAAACCACAAATTTCGCAAGTTTTATAGCTCATTACATAGAAAACTTTCAAACTCAATCACACTATTATTTATTTAATGTAGAAAAAAAACACCTTCAAAGCATTAAATACATCAACAGACGGTAATTATCACAAAAGCAACTTGCCTAATAATTTTGTAAACAAAGTTAAACCACAGAACATAGCGAATATTCATAGCGAAGGCGTGCTATAAGGTCATGCATATAGTGAAGTAGAAAAGATAGCCGCCATAGAAATTAGTTCACGTTTGATACAACAGTTATGAACAGTTTTTTATTAAGCTGTTTCGCCTGACTGGTTCCCTCTGAAATGCGACCAAGTGATGTACCGATTTTCAAAGAATTTTGGCACGTGTTACAAACAAAAAAAACCATTGAAACTTAGTAAACATGCAGAATTTCCCATTTAACGCCCCACCCCCCTCCTATTTTAGGCTTCCCCGAATCTCAACATCCCCGTAAGCTAGAGCTCATATAAAGTTTTAAAAAAATACTAGCTGTCTCCAAACATAAAGATTGGATCAAAACGTTTCTAAAACAACCGTCGAACAAAACATCCATTTAATTGGAGATGTCGCGTCGCTTCGCTTGATCAATAAAAGGTACATCGTTGTATAGGCATTAAAAATAATAGTGGTAGTGCACTACCTTGCAGCACTCCATATTGTATAGAACATGTAACATTCCTCTCGTTTAGTGTTACTTTAGAGCTTTAGTAGCCTAGCCTTGTAGTAGCCAGTATACAAGAATCCAGCAATAACGGATTCGATCCTCGGCTCCGAACCAATTACTATTTTTGCGGGTTTCCATCGCTCCGTGTTTCGGAGGGCACGTAACTCTGTCGATCCTGGTTGTTATTGGTTAATAGCAGTCGTTAAGACATCTCAGAGGCCCTCGGGCGGCCTGTCACACTCTGACACCAGAGGCCGACACTATATCATACGACAGGCAAGCGTTAAATTTGTGTTAAATTTCAGGAAGACCAAGTTGGAGCGTTTTGTAGCTGCCAGGAGCGACGTGACCACTCTGTCCGCTGCACAACTGCTGAGGAAGGACGTTAAACTACTTGGAGATGTTCTGGTGCCCAGCTTTCCTGTATTAGTTAAGGTATATTTTATTTGTTACTCTGCCCGTAGTTTTCCCGTAATAGAAGCGGACACAAAATGCACGCTGCTCTACCATGTACGGCTCTATCGGGACTAAGTTTCCAAGAAGTGACGCGTATTGCAACACATCCCCCTCGCCCAGCCCCGCGCTTACCCTTTTGGCCCACCCTGTATTATTAGAGTAGATGTAGATAGGCTAGCTTTAAAAAATATCTTCTCTAGTATCCATCTATATTTATAATAAAGCAGTCAATAATAAAAGGTCTGTTATCATCATCATCAGCCTGTATTCGTCCACAGCTGGACATAGGCCTCTCCCAATGAATGCCACAGAACCCGGTCTTCGACTTTTCTCGCTCAGTTTTTGCCGGCTGCCTTTCGCAGGTCGGCACTCCACCTGGCCGTCTTACACTACGATGGCCAAGCCGTGGTCTCCACTCAAGAACCCGTTTACCCCAGTAGTTGTCCGTTCTTCGACAAATGTGACCAGCCCACTGCCACTTCAGGCTGCTAGTCCTCAGAGCTATGTCGGTGACCTCAGTCGGATTTCCTCGTTCCGGATCTTATGCTTCAGAGAAACTCCAAGCATAGCTCTCTCCATAGCTCGCTGAGCGAACTTAAACTTGTGGTCTAGTCCCACCGTGTGTCTACATCTAGGCTCCGTATGTCAGCACTGGTAGGACGCACGCATTGAAGACTTTCGTCTTCAGGCACTGTGGAATGGACGACGAGAAGACCTGACGAAGTTTCCCGGACGCTGCCCAGCCCAACTGAATCCTTCTGTTGGCTTCCCTCTCGCACTTTACCCAACTGCAAAGTTTGCCCGTGATAGACATATTCATCAAAAACTTCGAGGTGCTCACTATCGACAGTACAGGTCTTGGGGTAATTAGATCGTTATACATGATCTTGGTCTTATCTAAGTTCATCCCGAGACCGATCTGTCTAGAAGCATCAGCCAGGCCGTTTAGCATTTGCTCAAGTTCCAGCACCGATTCCGAAATAAGGACTATCTCATCGGCAAGGGTGAGATGTACTCGCCGTTTATATTTATCCCTTCCCTTTCCAGTCAACAGTCCACCTGAGCGTAAGACATCACAAAAGTAACGTAACTACTACTGGAATACCGGACAATACAATAACTCTTTATTGAACACATTACAATAAAAAACAACATAACAGTAATGATATATAAAATCTAATGTTGTACAATAGGCGGCCTTATCGCTATTTGCAATTTCTTACAGGCAACCTTTGGATGGACAGGAATATAAAATAAACATTGCGGTCAGTGATGGAGACTTACTTTGGAACAAAAAAGTTAATAGATAAATAAAAACAACTATATAACTTAATATTTGTATACATACTTACATATGTGTAATCATAAATTTTGTTAAACACATAAATATAAATACTATAATTAAATAATATAACATATATATTGGCAAATTTATAATATAATATACATAAATAAATAGCATGTTCACAAAGGAATAGTGTATAAATTATGTATGAATAACATAGTATCCAGCTTTATGACAGGTAGTGCTTCTTCGCCATGTCTTTGAAGACATCTGTCACGAGGCGGTCCCAGGGTGTGGGTTTGTTCCACTAGCCCCGGGACTAAGCCTCAGTGGACAACATAAAAGGTCAGGAACTATTGGAGCATTTGGTGATTTCCATAAACATTGGCTTCAAACAAAACGAACACTAACGACGGAATTATTATATATATTTACAAGTCTCCAGTTGTAATTAACTTATTTATGTATTTTATAATATTCTTTCGAAAATTACGGTTTTGCTAATGCAATCAATGTCCGAATGACAGGTTATTTGTATATAGAATGAATAATGAACTATCAAAATGAAACGAAATGGATTATGAAAGAATTTAGATATCAAAAGAGTATTATTATGAAAGAGGTTTGGACCTCGTCACACATCTATCGACTTAGCTTTTCTAATGTTGATGGACAAAGCATTCCACAGTCTTACAGCCCGTTTAGTAAAAAAGTTGTGATAACACATCGTAGATATACCGCTTTTTATGTTCAAGTGGGTAACATAACTTCCAAGGCGTTGGTGAACTGTTTTCGGGATATAACGTCCCCCTGTCTTACTCCCCTGTGCAACTGGATATGTTTAGACTGCTGGTTCTGTACTTAAACACTCATAGTCGGGGCGTCATAAAGACATCTCAGCACCTCGATATACCACCAATCTACTTAGCATTGCTGCAGTGACTACAAAAGAGCCCAGGTCTCAACGGAATCAAAGGCCTTTCATAGTCCACAAAAGCAAGACACAGGGGTTGATTATACTTATATTGTTTTACTATCGATTTTACGTATTCGTATCGTATTTACGATTATATTGTTCTATATAATCTGCCACACTGTGTGTGGGTCTATGGTACCAAATCCTCCGCGAAACCCGGTCTGCTCCGGAGGCTGAAACTCGTCAAGTCTTCTTGTAAGACGATTTGTGATGACCTTCGAAAACAACTTATAGACTTGGCTCAGGAGTGAGATGGGGCGGTAGTTTTTTAGAAGGGTTTTATCACCCTTTTTGAAAAATAATACTGCAATACTCCTGTTTCACGCCTTTGGAGTTCTCCCAGTATTCAGAACAGAGTTGAACGACTTCTGAAACTCTCGAAGTACAGGTTTATCACCTGCTTTCAAGAGTTCCGAAGTGACTCCGTCCTCACCTGGGGCTTTTCCATTTTTAAGCTGTCCGAGCGCCGTCCCAATCTCATCTTGGCTGACTTCTGGCAGGTCTTCTGTGTAGTGGCGAATAAAAGTTGCTCTGGCATTCTCCTCAATAGGGGCGGGTTGTTAAGCACGCGATTCGTACAATTGATCATAGAAGTTTTCTATCTCAGCTAAGATCTCAGGCCTTGAAGTTACAGTTTGGCCACTTGAGCTTTGTCAGAAAAGAGCGCTTCATCTGCTGGGCGAAACCTTTTGACTCCCCATTTTGCTCAATCGCCTTTTTGATTCTGCGTGTGTTGGAGCATCGGAGGTCACGTCGCACCAGTTTACTAATTTGACAACTAATTTGAGCGCTCGCATTTCTGACGGAGTGGCCTGTGTATCTTCCCGCCTGTTCTCCATAAGCCGGAGAGTTTCAGCTGTGAGCTTGGACTTTGTACCCGTAAGTTGTTTTTGGCAAAACTTCACACCCTCTTCCCTAACGACCTCTACCACTTTCTGGAGACCCTCGTCTACGCCCTCTGTGGTTTCCAAAGCAGAGAACTGATTTTGTAGATGGAGCTGAAACTGCTCTGATCCCACAACGGTTTGAAGTAGGCTAGGACTGTGCGTAGACTTCATCATCAGACATCTTTCTAGCTTGTAGTTTATATTCAGAGAGCCTCGTAGTAGTAGTAGGTGATCGCTAGCGGTCTTAAACTTATCTCTGAATGTATGCCTTTTATCCGTCATGGTGAAGTCTATGTCGTTTTTTGTCACGCCATCGAGACTTGGCCACTTCTACTTTCTTTGGGGCTGCTTCTTCAATAACGAATTCATTAAGGAGAGCCCCTCTTTCTCCAAGAAATTGTCGAGCATTTGCCCCCTGTGATTCCTACTTCCGTAACCGTGGACCTACCTTCGATTCACCGCATGTCTGTACTCCCACTTTGCCGATATAGTCCCCCATGACAAAGTTGTAGTGAGCTTTAGTGGTGTCATGTAGCGCTGAAGATGTGTCTTGATACATATATTCCACTTCGTCGTCCGAGTGTGCTGAGGTCGGTGCGTGAACCTGTACAACCTTGAGACTATATCTCTCGGTTAGTTTCAGCACTAGGTACATAGGATCCTGTATATCCCAGAATACGCAGAAAAATGAACACCCGGACAAAGCCGCGGTCACAGGTAGTAATGATAATAAATTATTTATTAACAACAAAAAAATAGATATTCAGGAATATTTAAAGAATAAGTATGGTCTATCTTATTGCTAAATCTCTTCTAGACAACATTTGAGTAGGTATGTATTGAGAAAATAAATGATTAAAACTTATGTTGTATGGCGTCAGAATCAGGCCGCCCAAGGGCCTCTGACGTGGCTTAACGACTGTTTTCAATAGTTGGAAACAGGACCGACGGATAAACATGCCCTCCGAAGCACGGAGCGATGGCAGATTCGTACATAACTTAATAAAAGTCATTGGCCGAGCATCGAACCCGAAGATCACAGCTCGGCCACCACCGCTCTGAAGGGCCTGACTGCCAACAGTGGGAACAATACGCAGATGAAGATACCAGTAGTAGATAAACCTATTTTCCCAGGAGTTCCTATCTCGCTCGGGCGCAGCGCAGGCCGTCAGCGAAGCCCTACGGAAACGCGGGTGCTCCGTTGCCTTGCTCCTCGGCATGGACCTAACGGGAAGCCTCAAAAGGGACATGGCTATTTGGTCCACTGACCAAGGGAGACGTGATCGGGTAAATATACTCATATACAGTGTGAATTTTTCAAGTGGGCGTGGATGGCTAAATCAGAAACTATGAGGAATAGCGAAAAGTACTCAAAGGAGTCTCGGGCCCGATTTTGATGAAAACTAAAACTGCATCTTTGGATTTTTGAAAACATCAATATTCCTAGACAGGAATCGCCCACTCATCCACGCCCACTTGATAAATTTATCCTGTATAGTACACTAGCTTTACCCGCGACTTCGTCTGCAGGGACTACAGTTTATCGCGATAAAAAGTGTACCCCAGTGTTAAAACTATCAAATTTCATCAAGATCGGTTTAGCCGCTTAGTCGTGAAAAGGTAACAGACAGACAGACTTTCGTTTATTCGCGAGAGTTACTTTCGCTTTTGTAATATTAGTACTATGGATTATTCAACATTCTTATTATTTCTCGCCACTTGTCGTGTGAAGCAATGCTGGCCTCTGGTGTCAGAGTTTGACAGGCCGCGCGAGGGCCTCTGACGTGGCTTAACGACTGCTATCAATCCATAACAGCCGGGACCGACAGCATAACGTGCCCTTCGAAGCACGGTGCGATGGAAATACGCACATAACTTCATTGGTACAGAACCGAGGACTGAACCCGGTATCATCATTATCATCATCATCATTTTATATTTGTCCACTGCTGGACGTAAGCCACTCCTAATGCACGCCACTGAGGTCGGTCTTCAGCTCACCTCATCAGATTTCTTCCAGCAGCTTTTCGCAGGTCACATGGCGTCCTACACTGCGTTTGCCTAAACGTAGTCTCCACTCGAGAACTCGTCTACCCTAACGGTTATCGGTTCTTCGAGAAATGTGACCAGGCCACTGCCACTTCAGCTTGCTTATCCTCATGGCTATGTCGGTTAGCTTGGTTCTCTGTCGGATATTTTCATCACGAATCCTGTCCTTCAGAGAAACTCCAGCATAGCTCGCTGAGCGTCCTTAAATTTGTAGACTAGAGACCGTGACTTTTGACGTTTCGGCTCCGTAGGTGAACACACTGATTGAAGACTTTTGTCTTCAGGCACTGTGGTATGGACGAGGAGAATTCTTGCCAATGCCGAATGCTGCTCAACCCAGCTGAATTCTTCTGTTGGCTTCCTTCCCAGAGTTGTTCTTACCTAATTGCAATATTTGCCCAAGGTAAACATATTTTCGGACAACTTCAAAAGGTACACCATTGACTGCAATCGGTGCCGGGTCAACAAGATCGTTAAACATGAGCGAGCGAGCGCGAAGCGCTAGCGAAGCGTCTCTGTTTCAGCTTCAGCAAAAATTATTTCGTATCTTCGGATGTCTGTCCGGCTGTTCTCCTCTACAGGTCGCATTTCTCAATCGATCTAGACGAGACTTTGTATGCAGGGTAAGCGAATTTTTAGAATTTTGATTGGGGAGATACTTCCCCCAAAAAAGGGCAACCAACTGGCTACTGAATATCTCCGCCATATTAAATCCGATTTCGATGGTTCTTTTTTTATTTGAAAGGTAGTAACTTTAAGTTAGTCTCATAAAAGATCTGATGAGGATTTTCGGCGTTATGAGCAGAATCGCTCTTCAAAATGCATTAGATTTCTCACTTTTAGGTTTCTACGAGTGGAATCAGCCCTTTATCTACTAGGTAGGGATTGATGGATCCCCTTGGTTATTAATGTTAGTTTTACAATAAGGTATTAATGTTAGTTTTACAATAGCGTTACTGTGCACCGCTAGATTGTTTACAAAAATGTTTGTACGCGCGGAGGTCTACAGCTCACAGAGCCACTAGTCTAGGTTGGTCAGCACACTTTGCAAGTCTTGCAGCGACTCCGCCATTAGGACTATATCATCGTCAAATCGTAAGTGTGAGATGTTCTCGCCATTGATATTAGTACCCATTCCTTTCCAAAACATATCTTCCAGGGCATTAGTGAACAGTTTCGGGGATATGATGTTACCCTGTCTCACTCCCCTGCGCAGTCGGATATGTTTAGACTGCTGGTTTTGTACTTGGACACTCAAATCCGCGGCGTCATACAGAAACCTCAGCACTTCGATGTATGACCAGGTCACTTGACAACGCTGCAAAGACTCCAGAAACACTCAGGATTCAACGGAGTCAAAGGCCTTCTCATACAAAAGCAAGACGCAGGGGCTGGTTATACTCATCAGACTTGTGTATAACCTGCCTCACTGTGTGTATGTGGTCTATGGTGCTAAATACTCCGCGAAACCCGGCCTGCTTAGAAGGCTGGAATTCATCAATTCGTTGTGCCATTATTGGTCTTCATCTTCGTCAGATGGGACCTACTCAATTGCTGGGCGAAGACTTTTGACCCCCGATTTTATTCAATTGTCTTTTCTATCCGGCGTGTATTTGAGCACCGGAGGTCACGTCGCATCAGCTCACTGATCTTCTGATTGAGCTCCCTTTTCTCTGCCGGTGTGGCTTGCTGTTGCTCCCGTCGCTCGTCCATAAGCCGAAGAGCCTCATCCGAGATTTAAGACATCGTGCCCGTACGCTGCAGCTGACAATTTTGTAACTTCTTCCCTTAGGATACCCACAATTTTATCCTTCGAGTTCCTTATCCACGTTATTGGTGTTTTCCAAGGCAGCGAATCGATTTTTCAACCCGATATCGTTGGATTCTAACTCTCACTATTATAGGTACCTCTCTGCTACCGGTACCGATATTTAACTAAATAAAAATCCCGTTTGTCTTTTTTGTCTTCTGTGCAGTGGCCAATACAGTTGATTAACTTTTTTTTTTGTTCAATTTTAGTTATGCGTGCTCCTTGAATCCTGGCAACCGCCTCTGGACTTGTTGGCTGACAAGTTGGCTAACAAATCGGACAGCAAGTTGGACGAATGGCGATACTACACGCAACACAACTTAGGCGCTTCTAGAAAACAATACATGCCCGCTGTTACTGCGTTTTTAAACGAATGAAGTTTGAAAGAGATAGTGTTTAGCACTAAGACCGCCCATTGGGTGTTTTTGGGATCGTTATCCTCGTAGTTCTTGGTCCTCCAAGGGCCGTGGCACATCACCACGTAACACTTACTCGACGCTAAGTGAAGCATTATTATTTTGTAAAATGAACTGTACGTAACACAATTAAAGCTCATATTCAAATGAATTTCTAAGCTCATAATCAAAGTGAAGCAGTGTTTTTCCTTTCGACCAAAAACGCAAAATCACAAAGACGTAAACTGGTACGCTTAATGCCAAATACGCGAAATATCAAATACGAATAACGCTATAAACGCCAAATACGAATAACGCCAAAACGCATTTACGTGAAATACCAACGACCACCACTACTAATGACTACAATGACCCCACGAACAAGTAGAGGTGACTCTACAATGACACCATGCAGCACTACTAATGACTCTAACTATCATCATCACTCTCACATGCACGTAGTGTCAGATTGTCTAACTTTGTCCAACTCTCACATGCACATAGTGTCAGATTGTCTAAGTATTTCTTTGTCCAACTCTCACATGCACGTAGTGTCAGATTGTCTAAGTATTACTTTGTCCAACTCTCACATGCACGTAGGGCTCCGTTTAAATGTTCCAAACTTTGGATTGGTCAACATTTGCATAAACGAATTCAGTAGTGTTACTTAATTTTTAAAAGCTTTTATTTAACTTCATTTGTATGTATATATGTATCTATGAGTTTTGTCCTGGAATCTTGCGATTCTAATTTCGAGCACTTCCCGGTTAGCTATCCGGCTGAAACTTTCAAGGTAACTCACAAACCGATTTCCCGGTTAGCTATCCGGCTGAAACTTTCAAGGTAACTCACAAACCGATTTCCCGGTTAGCTATCCGGCTGAAACTTTCAAGGTAACTCACATTTGTATGTATATATGTATCTATGAGTTTTGTCCTGGAATCTTGCGATTCTAATTTCGAGCACTTCCCGGTTAGCTATCCGGCTGAAACTTTCAAGGTAACTCACAAACCGATTTCCCGGTTAGCTATCCGGCTGAAACTTTCAAGGTAACTCACAAACCGATTTCCCGGTTAGCTATCCGGCTGAAACTTTCAAGGTAACTCACATTTGTATGTATATATGTATCTATGAGTTTTGTCCTGGAATCTTGCGATTCTAATTTCGAGCACTTCCCGGTTAGCTATCCGGCTGAAACTTTCAAGGTAACTCACAAACCGATTTCCCGGTTAGCTATCCGGCTGAAACTTTCAAGGTAACTCACAAACCGATTTCCCGGTTAGCTATCCGGCTGAAACTTTCAAGGTAACTCACATTTGTATGTATATATGTATCTATGAGTTTTGTCCTGGAATCTTGCGATTCTAATTTCGAGCACTTCCCGGTTAGCTATCCGGCTGAAACTAATTTCGAGCACTTCCCGGTTAGCTATCCGGCTGAAACTTTCAAGGTAACTCACAAACCGATGACAAAGCAAAAAAAAAGAAGAAAAATAACTTAAAAACGTAAAAATGCAACAAATAAAAGTGCAAATCATTAAAAAAATGTCGTAAAATCTTCTCTTTTTTTAATTATACTTAGGTATTTAATAGTGTACTTATTCGTTTATGAAAGTCTTGACTATATGCTATATTGAGCAATACTTATAATACTTATTATTATGCAATTTAATGATTTTACACGACAGCCATTTGGACGAAGGTCTTTATACGGCTAAGATAGTATATATCGAACGATCATTTCATTATCTCCATATACCAGACTTGATTTTGGCATTATGCACGCTTGGTATTTTGAGTAAGTATTATTTCACTAACCCAAATAACTGAATCTTTTGATTTTGGATTTATGCGTCGAAACGTATATTTTTTAATCATCATCCCATGATGTATCATCCAAATATGTTATGAATAATTTAAAATCTATAATTTATGTATTGTTATGAATAAAAAGCATGCAAGCCAAATCTTGAACCTAGTTTTAATCGACGTAGGTATAGCTTGGAGCTTCCATTAAAGGTGATCTCAATGAATAGTATTATTACACTATTCATATTTTTTATATTTTTATATTTACTACTAAAGTTTCTAATAAGGCTTAAGTAATAAATAGTTAAATAGTAGTTTTGCTTATATTTCAATTCCCGCTTAAGTGACCCCCATTACCTACGTCTCGCCTACTTAGTTTACTTAAATTTCATTGATTTGATCTATTTATAATATGTTAGGTAATTTTCCTTGTTCATGAGAAGCTAATTTTGACTTGATAAAGTACTACCCTTTTGCTTATTTAAAATACTTTGAGTTTGCTGTATCCGCGGCGGAATATCCCCGCAATGAGATTTTAGTCCTATATGTACTGTGTAACTTTATAGTTACAGAGCCTCACATACCTCAGTGACCCTATTAAAGAACTTGGTTTCAATCCGATTGTCACTATCAAGTGCACATAATGCAGCGCGATAGTCGAAATTGCTATGAAGATACTGACAATCTGATTGAAACCAAGTTCTGTAATACCCACTGGTCTGGATATTGTACTCCCAGCAGTGCTATTACGCAATATTGATCATATCGGTTACAATCCGTCAAATTCATTAATGCGTTGCGATAGAGTCGAAATTGCTATGAAGAAAGTGACAATCAGATTGAAACCAAGTTCTATGGTCGGGACCCTGAGGTTTAATTTTGGACTACGGTGCCCGTATTACGTTACTTTTAACCTACAATTTCAATTAAAGTTAATCACTCTAGTGGGATTACTTTTGTTTTAATTAATAATTAGGAATTGAATTTTGACACTTACCGATTTAAGAACATTTGCCTTGTGTCCTCAACTGTGATCATGGGGTCTCAAAGGGACAACAACAATAGACAGTGACATGGGATACAATGAAAATCTCATAGCCATTGTTTAACTTCAAATAGCAACCGGGCGTCCATAATCGTAATGCTGTTGACAATAAGATCACAGTAGATTAAAGTGATTGTGAATGTAACCTTCTACTATTATTTATTCTGTGATTTTCTTTTTTAGAAAGGATGTATGCTGTTGGTCTATAACTGACCTCTACAGCGTCACCGAACTGTGGGGCGGGCACTAAGACGCGAGTATGTACTGTGTCGGGCGCGAGTTATATGGTTTAAGTCCCCTGCAGTTTATACAGTACTACTAGCTGCTCTGCCTTGCAGCTCTGCTCGTAGTTTTCGTGTTATCCCACTGCGTTTTCCCGGGGAAGAGTACCTTAAGTCCATCTGGAATGGTGTAGCTTTCTATCAGTGAAATAATACCTGCTGTACCCTTCGGCTCTGCGAGTAGTTTTCCCGTAATCCCACTAAAAGTTAACCTAAAAAAACATTGAAAATGTAGCATATGTCCGTAGGGAAAGGTGTAGCTTTCTGTCAGTGAAAGAATAGCTGCTCTACCCTACGGCTCCACCCGTAGTTTCCCTTAAAACAGTAAATAAGTAGCCTATATCCATGTGGCATAGTGTAACTTTCTATCAGTGAAAGATTTTTGTAAATCGGTTAAGTATTTTTTGAGTTTATCCATTACAAACATACATACATACAAACAAAAACTCAAATCTTCTCAGTTTATTATACTTGTGGCTCTGTGAGCTGTAGACCTCGGAGCACAAACTTTATTTCAAATAATCTAGCGATGCACAGTAGCGCCATCTAGTTACCTTATTGTAAAACTAACATTAATAACCAAGGTGCTCCAGCAATCCCTACTTATCACGCCGAAGATCCTCATCAGATCTTCACCAAATTTTTATGAGACCAGCGAAATAGCTTTCGCTGGTTTCAAATAAAAAAGTGGGTGGGCCGGGCCTGTGTCAGGGTGCACGGCCATTTGTTTATCGTGAAACGTCTACGCCTCGTTCAAATCGCGAGTTACGTCGAATTGCCCCACCATCATTACACATTCCCACCAATTCCCAACTATCCCTACCTATCCCTATCCATCCCCACCTATCCTCACAGTTATCAACAGATTTGGTTCACTTAGGTCAGATTCCGCTTTCGTCAGAATAAAGATTAGGCTGCTATGTTTCTGACGAAAGCGAAATTCCTTCTACGTCAGATTCCTTTTTTATTATGCTGTTATTTTTCTGACGAAAATCGACATACTTCCAATAACCATTCCACATCCTACTACTGTGTACTTTATTTTTCTTCTCCATCTCATACCTATTTAGAACCGTAATATTCAAATTTCTATCAGAATTAAGATTTCTATGACAACCTGAACTTTGGTCGGCATCCATCTTTAACAATTTCTAGGCTGTGTTCACTTACACGCTCGAATCATCCGTGCGATTATCGCTCGATCATCCGGAGTTAGTGAACGACTTTGGACGTCCACATAGAACTGACAACTTTCAAGTGTCAGTTTCATACTATTCCTCCCCTCCCCTACTATTTTTCGGATGACCCAGGCGTACGTCCGACGACGCCGTGAACGATTTCGAGCGATCGCGCGGATGATCCGTGCGTCCTCGAACGTGTAAATGAACGAGCCCCTATAGATTATTTTATATTACAACCGACGTCATATCCGTTTCAACCGGTACGTCATTTCCGTCTCGTCTACTTTTAGTCATGGGTATCTCCTATCTATTATTTATTCTGTGACCCTATGTAAGCAATTAAAAAGACGTTTCAAGTCAAAAATAATCATCGAAATCGGGGGCCCGACCACATAACTTAGCTTCAATCGGATTGTCAGTATCGATATCACTAATGCCTTGCGATAGAGTCGAAATTGCTATGAAAAAAGTGATAATCCGATTGTACCCAAGTTCTGTAATCGGGCTGCTGATCGATTATGGTGGATATATTCAGTAGCCCCCTTTTGCCCTATTATGGGGGAAGTACCCAATCAAAAATCCCAACGACAAAATAATCTAAAAATCTGTTTAACCTGTATAGGTACCATAAGTTTCGTCTAGATCGGTTGAGAAATGCGACCTTGGTTTCAATCAGATTGTCATTTTCTTCATAGCAATTTCGACTATCACAACGCATTAATGAATTTGACGGATTGAAACCGATATGATCAAGATTACGTAATAGCACTGCTGTGGAGGAGAACAGCCGGAGATCCAGATAGCGCGTGGACTGACATACGAAAGCCTCTATGCAATAACGGAGACGCTTTGCGCGCCACAGAATAATAAGATTATAGCATAGATAACACCATCTGTTATACCTCTGAGAACTTTTTTTACTAAGGGGAATCCCCCAATTCGTTGTCAGGGCCAGCGTTGCCAGATCGTTCTAAAAGGGTCTGTTTTGAGTCCTTTAGGATTTTAAACTGCTCTTTTACTACCACCGTTACGTCCCTTTCGCACTTTGGCCATCTTTCGTCCACTATGCCCGTAGAATGGAAGATGTTATGTTAGGACAAATTTTACGTTTTTTTTTTTGTTTTCTTTTGTTTCTCATTTCATCTATACTTATAAAAAAGCAGTAAGTACTAAAAAGACTGTACAAAAACTGTACATAATAAAAAAAACTGGCCTATGATACGTTAAATAAGTTAAATTTTAGATATTTTTTATTTATCATTTTGTTTCTGTTCGTGTGTTTGATCGCGCATCACTTAAAAATTACCTGACCGATTTCGGTGCGGTTTTCACTTAAAAACTGGTGTACTTGATATCTCAATCCGATAAGTAGAAGTCGAGTGATCTATAAAAAAAAACATTTGACGTCTGAACGAAATTTGATGATATTGGTAGTTTTAGTTCTGGAATAACATATCGGTTCCTTTTAACCCGCAGAAATAATCACACGGGTAAAGCCGTAGGCACAGGTAGTCATTAACATTTTACAATGACTGATCACACCATTATGCCACACTTGGTGTGCCCGCGGCGTTGCTCGAGTGGTAGTTTTTCTGGGATATAAGGACTCTAAGAGTTAATCCAATATCAAAAGTATCAATATAGGTAGGTACCAAATTTCATAAAACTTCGTTCAGACAGGCCGGTTGCACTCCGTATCAAGTCAAGAGTGAATAGGTATCTACTAGGCAAGCGATACCTATTCACTCTTGACTTGCTACATCTTCGACCACATCATCACTTTCCATCAGGTGAGATCGGCGTCAAACGGCTGCCAAGATCAAAAAGGAAATCGAAAGGTAATAATAATACCTTAGAATAACTACCTAGTATAGGTAGTTATACTACATATTATAGGTTTCTAAATGATACCTATAATAGGTCCTGTTATGGTTGCGTTGCATCGCTATACGTCATACGGTCGTAATCACCGCGTGCCAGATTCGGAAAGTCGTGGCAAGTCTGTTCATGCAGCAGTGATGGATTTCAGGTTTCGTAGAATTCCTACCTACTTTCAATACATACATACCGACATTTTATTACGTAGGTAGCCACTTTTCACTCATAATAATTAAGCATTGAATTCAGACAGGCATCTTTAGGTATCAAAGTGCAATACCTGTTAGGACATAATCAGTCAACGACACTTAATGCGTAGATACGTATCTCACTAAACTTATCGGTGTTCTGAAAACGAGATAGTAAACATGAGGTAGGTACTGTAGGTATTAGGCCTATTCTGATACGAATGTCATTGTATGTAATAGAACTATCAAAATTTATAGTAATAAGTAAGTAATTACTTCTGTTTCAATGTTATATCATAATTATCACAGAATAATTAATAGTACAAGGTACAAGTATATTATAATACCGAGTCATATCTTAATACTTGTTTACAACCATACCCAGCGAAAAAGTGCTTACTTGTGCTGTTATTTATTCTGTGGTTCAGTCTTCAATACGTTGCTTTTCAATAAGTTAACACATATTTCAGATAAGCACTTTGCTCTTTTATTTCTTACATGCATTGGGGGCATGCAAATTAAATTTGATCGATATCTTTATTTCCTTGACAGCTACAATATCTAGGTTTATAAACTTTGAAGGCAGCAAAGGGGCAGCAATTATTGGAACATTTCAGTGATTCCACACAGCATGTACCCCACGAACAGGTGACCTTTACGTCAGAATGGACGGTCACTCAAAATGTTTTGATTATTATAAAAATAGCTAGGCAGCAAATGTCTCGTGGTAGGCATCAAATAGAAGCAAATAGGCACCTTTTCAACGTTAAATACGACTAGTGACCGCCCATTCAGATGTACAAGAATATGGATAGATAGGAACTCTGGCGCAGTTGGTTTCATCTGCCTTCCAAGCTTAGCGTGCGAATCTGCCCAGGCAAACATTTGTATGAATGAACATAAATAATTATTCTTGTTCTCAGGACTTGGATGTTTGTTGTGTGTTTATGTGTGTCTATGACTACCGCCTAGTGCTGGGTATGAGTTTGTACCTAAACGTTATTATTATATTGTCATTTACTTACAACATAATAAAACATTTTAAATTACCGTTATTATGAGAAATCTTAAATCAATGTTAAGTCAAATTAGTAACACCCTCATTTTTAGCCTCGAGAAAAACCCTCCGTTTATTTTAAAATGCGTCCCTTTTAAAATGATTCAACGACCAATTTGGCTTTATTGTGCTGGCAACACTGATCGCTCATATCTGGCTGTTATCTGCCCAAGTTCTTGAAATGACATTCCAATATTATCATACTTAGCAGTATTTTACAGTTCGTTGGTGCTTCGTGTTCCAAGAAGTTTAAAATCTACAATATTGTAATGTAATTTTTAAAAGTGCAAGTAATGTGTTAAAACAAGTAAGTACCCAACTACTCCATCCATAGGTTAGATTCTTGATTCGTAGATATTTTTGGAGGTTTTAAAAGCAAAGCATGATCCAAACAAAGACCGAATCGTACGATACGGTACATAGATTAGATCACAGTTTATGTATTAGTAAGAGGGATGGATTTATGTTACATCAAGGCGGACAGTTAACAAGGCACAACGCAAAGCAAGAGATCGAGGAGAAAGCGCCCTTACCGCTATCGGACAAAGCTCGCCCTTCTTGCCTCCAGTTTACATCTGCCTACGGTTATAACAAAACAATAAACAATAGATAATAAAGCTTTGCAAGCCCAGCTTTCACCGTTGGAATGTGGGAAAATTCTTCATGTAGTATCAGTAGGTAAGTTGTAAACTGATTCTATTGGCCAAGCTCCGACACTGTTTTGTATTTAAAAGCAACCCTTACTTTGACAATTATACATTCTGCATTCAACTCGGACTTTCGGACTTCTACTATCACTAGACATTGGCGAAAACTATTGGACCCGGCTAAGACCCAATAACCTAGCAGATACTAACAACACCTGTTAAACACACTGACGAGCACGAGACCTGCCAAAGTGGAGCCAAAAGCGCCACAAGGTAAAACTATGGACTCTGATATGGTAAGTAATCACAATGGTATAATGTTCATGTCATTTAAAAGTAGCCCATGTGTGTTATTCCAGGACCAAAAATACCTATAAAGTACAATATACTACATTTCTTCAAAATTCGTTCAGCCATCAAATAGTTTTTTATCATCATTGGATTAAGATACCAAGTACCCCAGTTTTAAGTCAAACCCCAAGCTATCTAACATGAAAACCGCATGCCTTCGGTCCAGTAGTTTTTACATGATGTGCGAACAAGCATACAGACACACACAATTTTTTATAATGTTATATTCTTACCGCTCATTCCTATTGCTCATTTGCCGTACCTTATACCATATTTTTTTATCTTTGTAAATACTTTTTGCAACTCATTGCTTTATTATAAGTATAGATAAGCATGACAAGAAATAATAAGTAATTATATTGTTTTCACCATGAACTTTCTATGATTATATAATTTTATTCTAAATTTCTTTTTTTCAGACTGGTGGTGGTGCTGGGGAATATATACCACCAGATGACATACTGGATCGAGTAGCCAGCTTATTGGGAAGCACTGTTACTAGATTCACAGTGCCATTTGGGGGGGACAGAGCACCAGAGGAGTTTGTTGGTGTTGATGCTGAAGAAGGTGATGGCCTTTATGTAGATGCTAGAGTCCTGCCTGTGAATAACACTGTGGATTTGGAGGGTGGCACAATCCCAGTATTATCTTCAGACTATGAAGTGGTGGCCGATTTGGAGCTGATTGAGGACAGTCAGGCATTAACTAAAACTCCAGATAAACCAAAGAAGCTCACATTTAACACACCAAGAGCTGGTAAGTCATTTTCATTTTATTATATACGTAAGGATTGTCTATACTTACAATAATGCAATAAGTACGAAAAAGTCTGGTACAAAAATAAAATAAATGCTCTGTTATACATAATATAAGCTACTGAACAAGAAACCGAGCAATTGATAAAAAACTTTTTGACGGCTTAAGGAATTTTGTTCAAATATTGGTATTTTAGGTCTTGGAATAGCACATACGAGTATTTTGAACCTAGAGAATTTACCACACATGCGAAGGCGCAGACACAGCTAGTTTATTAATAATATGAGAGGAATTTGTGTGCTAACGTCAAGTAGAAACAATATCATGAAGTGAGGCACAGTAAAAACATGTTAATTAGTCATTTTGAACGTTTGTCATCAGACTTGGTTTAAAGAAAAATCAGGTTTTCATTTTGATTAATAGTGTATTCTTCTGTCGGTACATTTTTCTCAGATAAAAATTGTTCTCCAAAGAAAGTGAGATCTGTGCGAAGCTACAGAAGTGGCAGTAACTTATAAACTTACTATCATGTTTTCCAGGTACAAAGAAAAGGAAACTAAACGATGATGTTGGTGCCAAGACAGCAAGAAATTATGCTATCGCTGAATATTACATAGCGAAAAAAAAGTGTATGGAAGCAAACAAAGATATTAGATTAGAAAATCAAAAATTAAAAGTAGAAAAACAAAAATTACTTTTAGAAATAGAAAAACTAAAATTTGAATTGTCCAAACGGAATGTCTGACAGCATCTTATTTAATTATTGGTTAATTAGCTGTAAATGCTTTTTTGTGCTAAGTAGTATTAATCTAGTGTACCAAAGCTGTATTTTATTTTGAGTTAGTATTAATTTTTGTGCTTCCATTTGTGAAACATAGTGTACCAAAGCTATTTTTTGTTTGAATGTTAATATTGTACTTCCTTGCTTGTAAAACCTAGTGCGCCAAATGAGTATTCATTTTTGTGCTTAGTAATATTATTGTGCTATAATTTGTGAATCGTAGATTACCTAAGCCTTTATTGTTTTAATTTGTATTAAAATTGTGCTTTCATTTATGAAACATAGTGTACCAAAGCTATATTTGTTTAAATGTTAATATTGTACTTCCTTGCTTATAAAATCTAGTGTACGAAATGAATATTCATTTTAGTGCTAAGTAATATTATTGTGCTGTCATTTGTGAATCCTAGATTACCTAAGCCTTTGTTTTGTTAATTTGTATTAAAATTGTGCTTCCATTTGTGAAACCACTGTGTACCAAAACTGTTTTAATACTTACATTGATTTGCATACCCATTACCCACTATTTATTACTATCAAACCTAGTGTACCAAAGCCGTTCTGTTGTTGTGCTAAACAATATTAATATAACACTTACATACTTGTAAAACCTAGACCAAACAGGCAATCCTTGTTAGAAATCATAATAATAAGTTTGTGATTATTGGTAAAACTTCCACAAAAATAAAAAATATTTGTTCATGTGTAGGTACATAATTATTTAATATTTTTAAATCAGACTAGATATATATATATATATAATTAAAAACCCCCTAAGTACTAAAAAAAATATTTATAAGACCAGCCCTCCCACTATCGTCTTGCATTCGTATATTTTGTGAGCTTTCACCATCAAAATTGTCCACAGCTGGCATCTCAACTTCTGGACGGACATCCTCAAGGTTGTGATTCCTACATATATTGTGCAGCACTGCAGTGGCTATTATTAATCCCTGAACTTTTGCTAGCGACAAACGCAATGTCAGTGCTACAACAGGGAAACGACGCTTCCAAACTCCAAATGTTCTGTAAATATAAAAAAATCCAGTTTTTTAATTGTAATTGTTAAGTAAATGCCATATCATACCTAGACATGTTGTACTTATTGTAATATTACCATTCAATTACATTCCTGGTTTTTATGTGTGCTTCATTGTACCGCTGTTCAGCTTCCGTAGTAGGATGCAACAAGTAAGGTCTGTTTGGGTAGGCACTATCTCCAAGCAACCAACGGTTACTAAAGCCCTGCATCACATTGAGCTGGAAGAGTTTTTTTTTATAAATGTGCAAGTATGTTCTATTTTATTGAGACAAGCTAGACTGTTAATTAAGAGACACCTAAAAGGAGTGGAACGAAGAGAGTCTTCGCCCTGCACTTGAACTAATGGCCCATAGATAAAAAATAATACCTACTAAATAACAAATTTAAAGAAACACTTGTTACCTCTTGGAATAGAATTGTTGAAAATTGTAGCATCATGCGTATAACCTGGCCACCGAGCCACTACATTCATCAGTTTCAAATCTGCATCACATGCAGCTTGGACATTCAAGGAAAAGTAACCTTTTCTGTTACGGAATTCTTCACCTATTATCTGACCTATGTAAAAGGAAAATAAGATGTTAGCTTGTGGCTGGTACTTCGGTATATAAATTGCTAAAAGCCAATTAGTCTTCAAACTTACATGGAGACTGTATGCGAACATGTGTACAATCAAGTGTTCCCAGGACCCGGGGAAATCCAGCAATTCTAAAAAACTTCTCTGCGCCATCTTGGTGAATAAATATATTCATATATAATCTAGCAATTGCTGAAGATATGTCTTGCACAATTCTGCCAGCTGTTGATTTTGACACACCAACAAAATCTGCCACAGAAATCAACATTGTCCCCAGTGTGTAGAATCGTAGCGTCAACATGAGTTGATGAAGCGGCAAAACTCCATGATTTCTGAAAAAGATAGATACGTAGGTAGTACGTACTTGATAATATTCTAGAAGCACTCAACTCAATTCAATAACTTTTATATATACCGTGTAGAGGTTACCTGGACAAAAGGCATTATTTCGGTCAATAATTCTTCGACAGCAGTTTTATAATCTAAACCTGAAGGTAAACTCGGCGTCGTCGAGACCAAAGAGAATATAAATACGGGGGGGACTCCGCATGTAGTTGACTCTTCGAATTCTCCGAAAAGCCCGTCGTCGTTGTATGCCGCCGTTGTTATCACTGTCAGAAGAGTCCCAATCAGTTAATTGATTAAGGACTTCTAGATAACTATCACTTCCAAATAGAGAAAATGCCATTTATTTCCAATATTTATTGATTTCACCAATAATAATTTGTTTTTTTGTAGGATATGTACTAGCTCGTAATCTGCCATCTGCGAAATTTCTAAGATTATGAAATTGGATTGGATTGACAGATTGAACCAGACGTCAAAATAGAAAGATTGGTTATTGGCACGCCTAAACTGTCATTTTCGAACAGAGGGTCAATCCATAATCTCTGATCCGACCTCACAAAGATAAGATTGGACGTGTTTTCAGATTGCAATCTCGATCCGTGGATTGGTTATTAGCACCATATACTTAAAAAACGGATCGAATTCTGATCGATCGATAGTTAAAAACGGATAAGGATAGGTTATTAATTTCGGGCGTTACGGGTGTTTGTTACGGTTATTTAGTTGCCTTGTGCGGGTTTGTTACGTATGGCCCCAAAAACTAGGGTAGGTTAGGTTTGAACATGACTACACTGCCAGTCAACCAATGCTTGCGGGGGCAATTTGTTCCATTCCTTTCATCATCATCATCATCATCAGCCCGTGCTCGTCCACTGTTGGACATAGGCCTCTCCCAATGAACGCCACAGAGCCCTTTCCATTACTACGTGCCTATCTCTTACAAAATAAAAACCTTAGTACCTAAATATGATTTGTTTTTATTTTACCCGACTACAGCAAAGCAAGGGAAGGGTAATGAGTTTAACAGTCTATGTATGTGGTTATATTGATGTTCCACCATAGCGTCCCTCCTATTGGTCTGATTTTGACGAAGGTGTCTATTGATTCATCTTCAGGTACAGTGTCATAGGCATTTATTTACCCGACTACGGCGAACCAAAGGAAGGTTATGTGTTCAAACTAAAAACTTGGTACGATTTTGACAAGTGAGGTGTCAATCAATTCGTCTTCATCGCAAGAGGCTATTTTTACCCGACAGTAGTCGGGTTTTAGTTTTTGAACTTATAACTTGTTACACTTCAATTTAATAAGTAGGTAGTTAGAAATAAATATTAGGATAAATACAGAGTGAATATGGATACAGAAATTGTTTTTTTTTTTATTATTATATGCCGTGTCTATTTTGGAAATATTTACATTTTTTTACATAATTATGTTATTGGTTAATTCACAAAAACAAAGTACAGTAACTAGGTATGCAGGTATATATATAGTATATCTATTGCAAAATAAAACATGTATATTTTATAGAGGAAGATATTTTTTTAGTTAATTCAATACACACAATCAAACATACAAAAAAATAAATCTTCTCTTTATATTAGTATAAATAATTTTGGAATTCCTTATTTCTGGGTTGTTCTGATAGTGTTTTTTCAATTGACCACCCAGTAGCCATTGTATTGACCACCCAGTAGCCATTGTATTGACCACCCAGTAGCCATTGTATTGACCACCCAGTAGCCATTGTATTGCACTCCCAATAAATAAAGGATTCAAATCAAAACAACGCCTTGTACTATTATTTATTCTGTGCCTGCATGCGGTGGGCGAGCGACTTCTAGGTAAATATAATTGAAAGCTCGCAGCGCCGTGCGAGTTAAATTGCACTTTATAGCGTTGTAGTCAGAGACGCTATTTATTTAAATGACTTTACTCAGTTAGCCTTCTGTACTTGTACTATTATTTATTCTGTGACAACGCCGCGATTCCGCCAGACGTACGCACGGCTTCGCTGTCCTCCGGTGAATGAATAATCGGCGATCGTGTGGGCACGCACACGCAACTACACGCGAATTCCCTTTGATACGGGCCCGAAAAACCGACTAGTTACCGATCGCCGCGATCACTATGGTGATTATAGACGATCATCGATGACTACAAGCGAGTAAGCTCTCCACTCGATCGTGCTTGCGTGTAATCGTCTATAATCGCCGATCGTGAAGAGACACCATAAAACTCTTATAGACCCCCCAGCACTTACGTCAAAATACCTACGCAAGAATTTAGCAATTCTTTGAATTATTGTTTACTAGCTGTGCCCGCGGCTTCGCATGCGTGGTCATTTCTCTATGTTAAAACTACTTTATGTGCTATAAATACCAATATACCTTAGATTTGCCCCTATACCAACATTTGAACTAAATTCCTTCAGCCGTCAAAACGTTTTTTATCGATTGCTCGGCTTCTACTCATCGGATTAAGATATCAAGACCACGTACCCCAGTTTTTAAGTCTAAGCCTAAGCTATCCAACAGTGAAAACCGCAACGCAATCGCTCAAGTAGGTTTTACATGAATCGCAAACTTACACATAAACAAATACACAGATAGACACGATTTAAAATGATATATTGTTGTACAGTAACATATTTAGCCTATGGCCAGTTTTTGTTAAAACTATAGATATCCGGCAGGGGCAGGAGAAGGGGGAAATGTCCAAGAGATGTATAGTTTTTGAGTAATTAATTTTTTAGTAAGATAGTAGTATAAAAAACAATTTCTTGAAACGATTCTATTTCAATGCGGGAGCTTGTTGCGCTTCGCTCCCGCCTTCGCCTTCTAACCTATTTATTAATTTAATTAGGATCATCAACAAAAATAACATGATTACATGCTTATTTGCAAAATTAATAATATGTAAATGTTACATGCAATTTCACTTACAGATGAACACATCATGCACAAGTAATATAACATACTTTATAATGATACTAGCTGTGCCCGCGGCTTCGCTCGCGTGATAATTTCTCTAGGTTAAAAGTACTCTATGTGCTATTCTAAGACCTAAAATAAACATTTGATCAAAGTTCCTTCAGCCGTTAAAAAGTTTTTTATCGATTGCTCGGCATCTAATCATTGGATTACGATACCAAGTACCCTTAGGTCTTGGTCAAACCCTAAGCTATCCAACACTGAAAACTGCATCGCAATCGGTCTAATAGTTTTTACGTGATGCGCGAACAAACATACAGACAGACACGAAAATTAAAAATGTTTTATTCTTGTTCAGTAGCTCAGTCAATTTTTTTTAAATTATCTTCTTTGTACAGACTTTTACGTTATTATTGCCTATAGCTGTGCCCGCAGCGTTGCACACGTGGTAGTTTTTCTGGGATATAATGATCCTTTGAGTTATTCCAATACCAAAAGTACCAATATAGGTACCTACCTACCTGTATTAACAACCTTCAGTGGCGATCCGACATGGTCGTGATAGGTTAGAAGACGAAGACGCGAGCGAAGCGTAGCGAGCATAAAGGCCCATTATAGCTAAGAACGAAGAAGAAATTGGTCCATTCGTTTGGGAGCTTTTTTATGAGGATGCCACAAACAAACACACACACACACACACACACACACACACACACACACACACCCTCACACACAAAATAAACAATGTAATGTGAGCCGAATTCGAAAAGATAACAGATTTGAATTTAGCGGTACGCTTGGTTGCAGTGAATGAAATGCTTGTTGTTTTAAGGTCAATCAGCGCCATCTAGTTAAATTGGAGGCAGAACTTTGATTTAATTGGTTTATGCGCTGGAGTTGTTGACCATCTCAATCACATTAGCTTTCAACAAAAAAAAACGAAAACACACACACTCACACACATAAAGTGATACACAACCTAAACTTATAACACCTGTCTCTTTGTTCGGGGGTTAAAAATGTAAAAGTAAGCAGTTTGGTTACCAATAAATACAGCCGCTAGAGGGCGCTTTTTTATGAGGGAATGTAAATTATAAATGATAATTTATTTCATTTTTAAACATGCACTTCAGGTAAAACTAATAAATTTACAAAATAAAAAAAAAACAAAGTAAATTAACAGAATTAATCCATAACATAAGCTATGATTGTGCCAAGTTGCATCAAAATCCGTTCGGTAGTTTCAGCGTGATGCGTGTTCAAAGAGACAGACAGACAAAAATAAAAAATATCCTTTTTGCACTCTATATCGATTTTGAAGTTTATCTCAATTATAATTTTCAAAAAATATTTAATGTACAGATTTAGCCCAGTTACAGTTTTACTATAGTATAGATAGATAATAGGTTTCTATACTCAACGCTAATCAAGAATTAAATTATTACATTATGAAAATGAAATTATTGCACAAAATTGTAATTACATAATAAAAGAACGAGATAATGCTAATTGTAATTCAATTTTGATTAACACAAAATAAAATAACAGAATTTAAACATTTAGCAAAAATATATACTTAGTTAAATATATAATAAATGATGTAAATATGTAACCTAATAATAAAAATAGTACATACAATAAATAACAAAAAATAATAATACAATTTTATTGATGTCAATAATTATGCTTATGAAGTGGATGAGTCCATGACCCTAAACACGGCCAAGGTGGGCTTCGGCCTTCTACTATTATTTATTCTTTGCTTCCGACGACGCCTTCTATCCCCTGCCCTGCTCAGGAGATATATAGATTGGTTGGGGGGTGGGGGGGGGGGGAGGCTTCCCCCCTTGTATATTCTAAACAGACTTTTTCATACATATTGCTTTATTTTAGATATAGGTAATGTAGAATGTAGGTAGGTAACAATTTATTACTTATCAGCTTTTTAAAATTAAACTAACCTATTATATATTTATATTTTCAGAGTCAGCAATGGCTTCTTATTCAAATATGCCCGTATATCTGTACGGAAATATAAGTTTAAGTAATGCTCAAGACAGATTTCCATTGTGGAACACAATTAACTCAAACCAACAAGAATATTACGAAGTTGAGGTATTTGATGACAGAAATGATGAGGGAGAAAAGCTGAAAAATATAGGTGAGTGTTAGACAGAGTACATACATACCTAGATATGTCTGAGTAAATAATTTTACTATTACGGTCAGCAGAAAATAGTGGTTTTGGTCAGCACTAAAAAGTTTATAGTAGCAAATAAACTCAGTTGAGCCACCCCGACCGCAGCACAATCCAACGCTACTTAAACAAATTTGATCTGCCGATAATGTTCTATCCAATGGCCAGACAAAAGTTATGTTAAAGATGATTAAAAAAATGATATATTGTTGTTCAACTGTCGTAAGTAATTTGAGTAGACTTTAGAATCCAGGCCTATTAGTTATTCTGTGTCGAGGCCAGGCTTTCGGGGTTGTTAGTGGTTGTATTACATAATACAATCACTAGCAACCCAGCAGAAAATGATACTACCTACTCCCAGTGCCGGCCCGCCCGCGCCGCGCCTACGGAAAGGAGCAGCAATTTTTTTGCCTGCGTGATACGGATCGCATTTTAGCCCTAAAACAGGTTTTTGGCTTTGCAAAGGCATCAATCAGGTGTTGATGCCTGATTGATACCAGGTATATGGTCTTTCTAACAATATTACTCCTAGCCAGGAGAAGCATGCATGTGAGGCTCACTCATTGGGACTAATATTAATTTATTTTTGGAGCTAGGTGTCAACGTTGTTGTGGTAGGTAGGTACCTATATATTTACTGTGGAAACGTTTGTTTGTGTGCAAGATTTTAACGAAGGCACATCTTTTATCACTGAAATTACGGACGGACAAACGAAACAAAATGCAGATGTTCATTCTGAAACATAGCAACGCGAATGACTGAGGCCCAAGTTCGCGAACTGTCATTTAATTTAGTAACAAGCACAAATTAATAATATATATAACCCCTGAAATTATAGCTAAGAAGCTTCTCGATCACATCAGCTTTCAAACATAATAAACCGTGTCAAAATCGGTCCATTCGTTTGGGAGCTACGATGCCACAGACCGACACATACACAGTGATACACACTCTAAACTTATAACACCCGTCTCTTTGTTCGGGGGCTAAATTGGTCCATTCTTTAGGAAGCTACGATTCTCACCCCCTTTTCTCAATGCCCCCTCCCCTTCCTCCACTATAGCTAAGAACCATTAACCATCTCGATCACATCAGCTTTCAAACCGAAAAAACCGCATCAAAATTGGTCCATTCGTTTGGTATATACGATGCCTTAGACAGACACACACAAACGCACCCTCACACACAGTAATACACACCCTAAACTTATAACATCCGTCTCTTTGTTCGGGGGCTAAAAACATTACGCGAAAATTAGCTGTGATTGTTCCGAAAAAAAAACCAGTGTAATATTGCCGTAATCAGAGACGTAAAACCTAAATGAAATTCATTATTTAAAACTTCTAACGGAAGGACGGAATGTTTTGTCAAAAAGTCGACAGATTGATGATGGATGTTCGGACGGAGCTTTCGCAGAGAGCGCTCGAAAAGTGGTAGAGTGTTCGTCATAATAAACCATGAGTGTTAGCCGTTTTAAGTTTTTAATAATGAATATCGCTCACATTAGTTTCTATAGCAATATAGGCAATGTAATGTTTGATTGCGTTCTACCTGCTATGACTTACGGAGCTGAGACGTGGACTCTCAGTCGCTCAGCTTGCTATGGAATGGGCTATGCTCGGAGTTTCTTTGTGAGATCGAATCCGGAATGAGATGAGAACCAAAGTTATCTGCATAGTCCGTAGGATTAGCAGGCTGAAGTGGCAGCGGGCTGATCATATTTGCCGAAGGACCGATAACTGTTGGGGTAAACGTGTTCTTGAGTAGAGACCGCGACTCGGCAAACGTAATGTAGGACGCCATTCCCTCCAGCTAAGTAGACATAATATGCAAGAAGGCTGGCGGTGGTTAGAAAAGAAGAGCTGAAGATCGGACTCAGTGGCGTGCTTTGGGGGAGACCTATGTCCAGCAGTGTACTGATGCGAGTTGATAATGATCATGATGAACGTTTGATTAGCGTTCATAAACGTCGTTTATTGCGGTAGAAATACACTTGCCCTTTATTTACTTTATTTCAGATGCAATCCTGAATATGACTACATACACATGCCATATATGCAACATAGATTTGCCAAAAGTCTACATAAAAGAGCATATTAATAGTGTTAAACATGAAACATGCTTGAAAATAACTAATATAGCTTTAGAAAGAACACATTTGTACATGAAATCAGACTTAATTGAACCAAGTCTTAAGCTTAAAGTGGAAGGAACGTACTTTTGTGAACATTGTGCTACCATCGTTCAAAATTGCGACAGTGTTAAGCATAAACGATCTCGAACCCATCTTGTCTCAGTGGAAAACGATGGACTTATGCAGAAACTAGTGAGTGCATATCAGGACAAGGATTCTCAAATAGGAATCAGAGTAGATATTGACTCATTCCATTTGTCTGAAGATAATCTTCAACAAATGAATAATAAGTTCTTTGATATCATGTCGTCTGAATTCGATCTCGATATTGCTGTAAACAACAAACCTAATATTAAAGAATATGACTATAAGGAAGATGGCAAGGAAGCTCTAAAATCTGTGTCTATAAAGACTGAATTTTCTGCCGAAAATATTAGGGTCGGTAAGAAAAAGAAAATCAAAAATTCAAAACGTAAAAAGTTAAATGAAAATAAAATTACTGACGATTATAAAATGACATCTAAGGAAGGAGAACAATGTGATATAGTAAGTACGTCATCTAAACGCAATTTGGCTGAAACAATTAAAAAGACAGACGAAGAAATAACTATCGAGAGTTTACCACTGAAAGAAGAGTTTCAAATAAAGGAATGCAAAGAAATGTACGCTGACGATAACAAGATAATTAATAAAAAGAAAGCAAAAAGGAACAAATCAAAACAAAATATGAAAGACTTTAAAGAAAATTCTAACGCAGACAATTCTGAGATCGTATTTGAAGAAGAAGAGCAAAATGGGGAAAAGAAACAAAATGAGAAAGACACACAAAATGATAAAGGAAAACAAAATGAAAACGACAAACTACATGAGAAAGAGCAACAAAATGGGGAAAAGAAACAAAATAAGAAAAACTATAATGATGAAAAAGATAAGCAATTTAGCAAGGAAAGTTCAATAAGATGGGGGATAACGGAGGAGGTCGGAACTAAAACACATGATAATCTTAGTATTTACTTAGAGTTCCTTTCAATTAGGAATGAAACGCTTAAAGCGAAAGCACTTACCGATAGCATAGTAGAACTTAGGGTTGTAGGTGGAGAAAAGGCTATAGTTCCTCTTTTGCATTTCCATGGTTATGACATAGTGGGAGATGGTGCTATTGTATGCAGGATATGCCGAGGCATCGGCTTGGTAAATGCTAAAGAGCATCGATGGGATGAAACACATATATCTAAAGTAATGTCACCAGTGGATAAACATTTCATTAGACAGGTATTTGATTTTATATTTATTTCATTTCAGACTTAATGATAAACTAGGTGCTTTTACGAGTTATTCATTATTAAAATTAGCCCTTTATCGAACAAAGCATTTGTAGAATTAGGCATTCAGCTAGTAAAATTGGTATTTTACAGAATCAGTAGCCATTTCGAATACGAATTAGTGGAATATAAACGAAAATTTTCACCACGAAAAAAAACTCATTTTGCTATTTGATTAAATTAAAGACCCGCCATTATAACAATAATAAAAACTTGATGTGTACCTTAACGAAGCATAATTTTAGTTACATCAATCAAAATAACTCAATATCCAGCTACCTACTTTATAGTTTTTACAATTATTGGTACTATGGAATGGCCGGCAATTGTATTACCTAATTATGATGTTTATTTTCAGCTCGACGATACATTTAGCCATTGCATCTTATGCAACACGCTCCACCTCACCGCCGAGATACCATTCCATGTAGCTCACATTGTTCACAAAGTGAATCGGCAAAACTCTCAACAGTGGGAACAAGATCGCGTCGCACAGGTGGTAGCCACACTTAGTTAACATAATTTGACAGATGATGGTGACTTAATTATTTGTAACATCTGTGAATATCGAATCACACGAAAAATCGATTTGATTTTGAATCACATTAAATGGAATGGTCACCGCGGCACCGACCGGTACCATAAGGTACAAATTTGTAAACTTTAAAGGAATGGAAGATTTTCAGTTATAGCATTTGAATTACTTAAAATAAAAACAACCTCGAAATGTGTCTATAATTAAAAACACTATTGCAGTACTATTATTTATTGTGTGACTACATGGAGAGCTTTTTCTTTCATTAAAAGAACCAATCAATTTTTATTTCATCAAATCATGTTTTCGATTTTGTACCTACATAGTTACTTAGGTATTATCGCATCAAAAATAATATTTCTAAAAATGTTTATACCTACGCGCAAAAATTATAACTTAACCCTTATTTTTAAATCTCAATAATTTTACAAGATTTTTAAATAAGTAACATGGTTTATTAAATTGTAATATTGCAGTTAATCCACCTCAACTATGAAAGAAGATATCAGGAATAGTGTAAAGAATGAGCAGCTACAGTAAGATGTCAGGAATAGTGTGAAGAATGAACAGTTACAGCATACAAAATGTACATACCTACCGCTCGCAAACAATACGAGATACATTTTTTTGACCAGTTGAAATTGATTTGACAGAGACGGAGCCAACCAAAGATATTTTATACAGCTCGCGCAACGGATCTTTGTTTGATCTTTGTTGTTTTGTTGCAAGTGACGTCATTAAAATCGATTACCAATATTCTGAGTTCCGATTTGCTTCTTTCTTATTAATTATGCTGGAAATGTATTTAATTATTTGGACAAACAACATTATTATTATTTGCTGATGAACCGTTATTTTATTTGCTGTCCACGGTTGCTGACAATGCTGACCAATTCCTTTAATTTGCCGACAACCGACATTTATTATAACTCACTAAAACCTCATTTTTTTCTAATTATTTATGGACATTGCCATAGGTGCCATATGAAGCGAATTACTTAGTTTCATCCTGTTAAAATCTCTTGGCGCTCAATAATCATTTAAAATAAGATATTTTTCAACACACTTCCTCGTAAAGTAACTCTTATGGCAACACATTTAGGTTCTTAATTCAGCTTATTACGAGGGCTGTTTGATAAGTCCTTTTAAAAACTATTTATAAAACCTTTTTTCTGGTAAATGGCATTAACACTGGCAAGCACAATCTTTCAAATAAATACTGTCTAAAATACAGCAAAAAAAAAGAAAAAGTTTTTGTCAGTTTAACCATTGTTTAACTGTGATCACTCGCAAATTTTCAACAACTATGGATAAATCTGAATTTCGTGCCGTTCTAAAAAAAATATATGAAGGGTTGCAGTGCTGCCACAATAAAAACTGAAGTTGATTCTGTTCATGGCACTAACGCACCAACGTTGCAGACTGTTTTTATCTGGATAAATGATTTTAAACGTGGTCGGTCAAGCACACCTGATGCTCCACGCTCTGGTCACTCAATCGAAGTCACTATTGAGGATGTTGTTGAAGAAGTCCATAATATTGTACTCGATGACCGCCGAGTAATGGTGCGTGAAATAACTGAGAACACAGGCATCTCCACTAAGCGAGTACATAAAATCCTACATGAAGATTTGAGTATGACAAAGCTGTCTGCACGATGGGTTTGATCGTTTGTTGACAATGTTTGCGAACAAAAACGCGAACGAAAGCGAATTTCAAAACTGTGTTTGGATATGATGAAGCGTCATCCTCGGAATTTTTTGAGTCGATTTGTCACTGTGGACGAAACTTGGGTCCATCATTATACACCTGAATCAAAACAGCAATCAAAACAATGGATGGCGACTGGTGAACGTGCCCCAAAGAAGGCCAAGACTGTTTTGTCGGCTGGGAAGGTGATGGCGACAGTCTTCTGGGATGGCGAAGAAATCATTATGATTGATTATTTGGAAAAGGGAAAGACTATCATTGGCCGTTATTACGCAGAGTTATTGGACCGTTTTAATGTCGAATTGTTAGAAAAACGACTAAAATTGTCCCTCAAGAAAGTCCTCTTTCATCAAGACAATGCCCCAGTGCGCACGTCAGCTATTGCAATGGCCAAAATCCACGAGGTGGGCTTCGAGCTGCAGGGCGACCACGGATACGCAAAGTTAACGTAAACGTTTTCAATTTGACATTTTAAAACAATAAACCATTAATTTAGTACCGCTAAACTGTCGCGTTCACAATTGAAAAACGATTACGAAAAAAACTTTTGGTGGAAAACTATTGAACGAATGATGTCCTACGAAATGACAGTTGTTACAAAAAAAGGGTACCGCGAACGCCTTCGCGGCTTTGAAAACGATCGTAATGGTGATTGTTGAAAACGGTGACTAATGAGCAACCTTTTATGCTACATACTATCAAGTTAATACTTTGAATATACACATTGATTGTGATTTATATTCGAAGTCAATGTTTTCATTTTAGATTATGTTATTGGTTTTAGATTATGTTAAGTCTAAACATAGACCCAGTTATTAAATAAAGTACCTAGTAGTATTAGTATCTACTACCTAAATGAAAAGTGATCTATAAATCAATTTTAGTTCTTTCTAAGTGGCGGCAAGAGCCTATTTGCTTGGGGCTGCAGAGGAGGAGCGTCAGAAGGCAACTCATAGAAAGAGGCATGTATGTCTTACGTGATGTCAACAACCCATCGTAACTGCCGAAAGAACATTATAGGGCCAATTACAGACTTAGCAAGGGTTTATTTCAATGGTTGTTCGAGAAAATAATTCCCCAACTGCTACCGGCGACAGTTTGGCGGTACTAAATTATTATTGTATATTTATCATTTGGTTCTGCACGACCAGTGCATTTAGCCAGTGCCAGGTAAAGAGATATATATAGCAAATTGTATGTTTTTTCAACAGATTTTGTAAATGTCTAGTCTCAGTCAGTCAGATAGTCAAAAGTCTAGTCATGTCACGATTCAGTAAAGTGGTGGAGCTTTACTAAAACTTCCTGGGGAGTTCCAGAAAGAACACGAAATGGCACGCTTGTATCATTTACCTACACTAGTGCACGTTACCGAATACCTTACGGTTAATATTACACCAATATTACACATTAACACTCGAAGATACACAAGTTTAGAAAGTAGGTACTACTTAATGTTATAAACTTTCTTGGTTATGGCCTTGCTAATGGTATAATCGTTTAATAATTTGTGGTTTTAAAATGACAAATTGAAAACGTTTACTTTGCGTATCCGCTGTCGCCTGTCGCCCTGCAGTTTGAGAAATCAAACGCAGATATTATAAATGGCATTTTATGATTTTTCCAAATCTCCTACGGAAGTTTTAGTAAATGTCCACCATTTTACTGATTCGTGACTTTGACTTGACAATTAATGACTGTGACGTGACATTATTCTATACTAATAAACTTGACATTGGCGAAATTGCTAGTAGGCTAGTGCCTCCGCAGAAGCCATCCAATAAAAAAGAAGAAGAAGAAAACAAAGCAAAACACCCGTTTCGATTTCGTTTCCCGCCGAAAGTCAGTACTAATATAGAGGTTTATGCGTAGCGAAAAAATCCTAAGCCTATGGGTTTATGGTTTTAAAATGACAAATTGATAACGTTTACGTTTATTTTGCGTATCGGCGGTCGTCCTGCAGACGATTGAAAACTATTCATTCGTTCAATAAATTATTACAATACGATTACTCATCGCGGTACCAATTTTTATTCGATAGTAATCGTCAATGGTAAACGTAAACGTAAATAAAACCATAACGATCGCTCATCCGCGGTCGACCTGCTGGTTCCGCATGCTCCGTATTCGCCGGACCTAGCGCCGTGCGATTATTAGCTATTCCCAAATCTAAAAAGATGGCTTGGAGGGCAAAATTTTTTGACAAATGAGGACTGTATCGCAGGTGTAAACGGCTATTTTGAAGACCTCGACAAAACGTATTTTTGGAGGGGATAAAAAAATTGGAAACTCGCTGGAACAAGTGTTTGGCCCTCAAAGGAGAGTTGAGAAATAAATGTAAATTGTTTAAAAATATATATATTTGTTTACTTTTTAAAACGACTTATCAAACAGCCCTAGATTGATAATTCTTTATTGCACTAAAAATCATAAATTAAAGCACATAATACATTGTCCTTAAAAGTACAATCGGCGGCCTTATCACTAAGCAGCGATCACTAGGTAGTTACAGGGTACTACTATTTATTATAATTCATTGTAAGTAGATAATTAACTAATAATGTAAGTACATAGAATTGGATGAGAAATTAAATGACCTAAATTATAGAATAGAGACAATGCTTCCAAGAGGCCTACCTAAATGAATGGGGAATATAATGAGGAATTATTGCAAAGTGAATTTGCGTTCTGGGGTGAAGGTGTCCGAAATACGATTGAGATCGGGTGAACTGATAGATTTGAGGGATTCCTCCAAACGCTTCCAGTCCAATACCGTCTTGGTCGGTGGAGGGGAGGAGAGGTTTGCTGGGTCTGGGCCAAGGCGCATGATGACGGGACGGTGATCAGTGGCCCAATTCCATAACTTGGCTACAATCGGATTATCACTTTTTTCATAGCAAATTCGACTCTATCGCAAGGCATTAGTGGCTGCGATACTGAGAATTCGATTGAAGCCAAGTTATGGAATCGGGCTGCCGATTCAAATTCTTAAATTGATTGTAACCTAAGGATACGTTCTTTAGAAGTGGTATGTTCAGCATATCGGGTCTGTGGTCGGTATTAAAGGGATAGTGAGTCGGCTCTAAGGGCGGAAGCGGGACTACGTCAAAAGCAAGCGTGTCGACAAGCTCGTGAAGTGTCGTACCGTTTGAAGTGGTGCATTTGCACCCCCACATTACATGCTTGCTGTTCAAGTCGTCCGCCAGGATGACTGCGCTGCTTCTAGTGTTTATTCTTATTCTTACGGGGGCGGTAAGGCCTGTACTGACGTCCCACTTGGGGCGTATTGTACATTTCCTCGTGCCAGCACCCAATCAACAAAGGACGTGATTTATGACGTATTATTTAGGTATTTTTTTTACATATTATAACATTTGAAATGACGTTAATTATATTTTCATATAATTAACGTCATTTGCCTTTTCACATTGTTTTTTCTTCTACGTCGACATTAGCCTGAAAGTGACGTTTAAAATCACGTTAACATTTTCCATATGTCAACATAGGGCTTAAATGTGAAGTCTCTGATGACGTTGTTAGTTAAGGCGCTCTTCTAGGGCATTATGTAGGTATGAAAACATTTCCTCAGCCCCCACAAATGTTTCGAGCGTAAAGACGCAGCGAGCGAGAAACACGGCGCGAGTGGGGAAGCCCCCCGCGCTTTTGGGCATGCCACAGTATAGTAAATGCAGAAGATATGTAGATCGGGTTAGGGTATAATCTGGTTTAGCTTTTCGCTATATTGGGTGAGTACGAAAGAGAAACTAAATTTGCTTTTCTACTGAGTACGTTTAATTGTCATGTAGGTACCTACGTCTGAATTATTATTGTAATTGCAATCTAATCTTATAGTAAATATTCAAAAGTTTGTGTGCATTTATGTACATTCAATTTGATTTATTTCAGATAAAAACATTCATATTTGTTAGTATACCTATGTGTGTCTGTTACCATTAAGCGCTGATATGGCTGAATAGATTTTGATGAAATTGTGTATATGTTATCATCATCATCATCCATAATCATTTCTCCACGCAGGTAAAACCACTGGGCGCAGGTAATAAACGCATAGCGGTAATAATATCATACTAATAAAGTTTGTGTGCCTATTTATGATTGAAACTATGTTATCTATATGGGCTGAACGGATTTGGAAGAACGGCTAAAATTTGAAAAAGTGTGATATGGTATATTATTTTTAATGTATGTATAAACTAAATTGTTTCACAATATGTTCACTCTGTAATGTCATACGGGTTATTGCTCTGGGACAATGATGCCGACACCAATAGAATTTTTGAATTACAGAAACGAGCTGTAAGGGCTATCTATAAGCTTAGCCCTAGAGAATCGCTATAAAACGTATTTTCACAAGTGAAAATTTTAACAGTGCCTTGTTTGTATGACCTCTTGGATATTGTGTACGCTCGGAAACATTTAAACAGGATTACAACATGCGAACAACGTCACAATTATGAGACAAGGCACAAGTATAAGGCACTTGTGCTGCCAAAAACTAGGCTAACAAAAATTTACCGATCCTTTTTTTAAAACTATGTTCGTTTTTATAATTCACATGGAGTGAATAATTTGTGTGAGTGGATAATTTGGGATTGATACATAATTTGATCACAAAAGACTATATTGTTTTTGATGTTCATGAGTACTTGACAGAATTGAAACGACGAACAAGGTATCTTGCTGTGATGTGGCCGCCGATCGGCATAACATGGTGTAAGTGAGAGGCGGCTTGTGCGAACGAGTGGATCGGAATATTTTGGTTGCTTCTTTTTATATTTCATCATTATCATCAGCCTATATCTGTCCACAGCTGCATGTAGGCTTCTTCTTATGAAAAAAATACTATTAATTCAAACTGAAAGTGTATTTAAAACTAAAGTTTAAGAACTTTTTAATGCAAAAGGCATATTATAGCGTTAATATTTTTTAAGTGACAAGGCTTCATGGCTGAATTTGGACTGTACCATAAGCACTAAACCCTAAGATAATTTTTACAGCATTAATTTACTTTTATTCTTTAATTTATAAATATTTTTATTGTTTATAATAGATTTGTATTTTATGTTTTCTCTGTTGACGCTCATAAGTGATCCGTGTTGTACCTATATTGAAATAAATGAATTGAAATTGACAATCATACTCAAATATAAAAACAGAAACAAAAGTAATCAAATTGGAATGACATGGAAATTAAAATCAGAGTTCACATCAACGGTCTGCTGATGGTATTTATTTCTTCTCATTAAAACACAGCATTTTTTTTTGTAATCCTCGCCATTTATACGGCATTATACATAATTTTCGACCTCCTGATGCTACATTATCAATAAAAGACTAAAATAATAAATATTGACATATATACTTTAAAATATGTGTTTTTGTAGCAATCATCTTAGCAGAACAAACCCATATACACAAAATCACTTGCGCAGAAGTATTATTGAAAAAAAAAACGAAGCAAACTATGGTATGAAACGAACGTGTGTAGATGCGGCAATGCCATCTAAACTCAAGGGTCTCGTGTACAGGATGTACCTGGTGTGTAGTAAGCTGGTGTGACGTGACCTCTGATGCTCAAATACACACCTGATAGAAAAGGCAATTGAGCAAAATTGGTGGTCGAAAGCTTTCGCCCAGCAATTGAGTAGGTCCCATCTGACGACGCTCATTACCAATAATGGTACAACCATCGTCTCCGCCGGAGCCGGAGATTCTAGACAGAATCTCCGGCTTAGATACGATGTTGTACCATTATTGGTTCTCAGACGAGTACGAAGACTTTTATGACGGATTGTATGACTCGCATGCTTCTAGACCTGAACCCAGCAAAGAGGATTCCCACGCAATGACCCGTCAGCCTAGACGAGACTGAGATGGTGCTCAATTAATTTAAAAATAGAGAGGCCCCCGGTAAGGATGGTATAACTTCAGAGCTCTTGCAAGCCGGGGGGAACCCGTACTTTGGGGGCTTCAGTGGTTATTTAGCACCGTTCTTAACAATGGAAGAACTCCAGAGGCGTGGAGAAGGACTTTGGTAGTACGCTTCTTATAAAAAGGGGATAAAACCCTTTTAAAGGACTACCGACCTATTGCATTCTTGAGCCACGTCTATAAGTTGTTTTTGAGGGTCTCAAATCGTCTCGAAAGAAGATTTGACGAATTCCAGCGTCCTGAACAAGCCGGGTTTCGCTTCTCGACGCATCGGTCTCAAAATGAACATAGATGAGACCAAGATCATGTTGAATGCTCTTTTTGAGCCGAAACCGATTGCACTGAATGGTGTTTATTTTAGAAGTTTTCCGAAAATACATATGTTTCTCTTGGGCAAATATTGCTATTAGGTAAGAATAACTTTGAGAAGAAAGCCAACAGAAGAATTCAGCTGGGTTAGCAGCATTCGGCAAGCTTTGTCAGGTCTTCTCGTGGTCTATACCACATTGCCTACAGGCAAAAGTATACAATCAGTGTGTCCTACCATTCATGACCTACGGAGCCGAAATGTGGACACTCATGGTCAAACTAGTCCACAAATTTAAGGTCGCTCAGAGGTCACATTTCCCGAAGAACCGATAACCGTTGGGGTAGATGAGTTCTTGAGTGCAGACTACGTTTAGGCAAACGTAGTGTAGGAAGCTCTGTGGCCAGGTGGAGTAACGACCTGTGAAAAGCGGCTGGAAGAAAATGGATGAGGAGATCTGAAGACCGAACTTAGTGGCGTGCCTTAGGAGATGAAATTTATGCCTTGATAGATTTTGATAAATGAGGTATCATTGGATTCGTATTAATCATGAGAGTGCTATAGAAAATATAAAGTGTCAAGAAAACTAATATGATGGCATACAGCTGCCATATTGTATTTCCCACGGAACATTCCAAAAATATACAATTATTTTTCCTAAATAGTAGCAAATGTCTTTTAAGCTTCTTACAAAATTTTCAATTTTAGATTATTCACGTTAGTACTATAGTCCAATATTGCAAATGCAACTATTAAAGTAAAATATGTAAGTAATTATGAAACGTTAAAATTATATTACTATCATTTTTGCAGGTCCGTCCGCTAGCGCGGCTGAAAAGCAAAAACACGAGCATATGTTTGCGTCGTGTGTTCCGCGCCCCACGCCTGCACGCCAGTCGGGTTTTTTGTATTTTTATAACAATTTTTACTTGTTAATTACCTACGTCTATCAAAACATTGTTTCTACTTTATCCTTGATTTCAGTGATTGTTCGAAAAGCAGGTGGACGAAACTGGATTTAGGGTCGAAAACTGGCGAAATATGCATATTCAGTTATATATCAAATAAAAAAAACACCTTTACTAGCAATTGGCCAAGAATTGGCGAACTTACCACACTACTTTTTCATTTCCCATCGTTTCAATTATACTGAATTACTGACCTAAGTATTAGTTTGGGGTAATTGAGCAAAGAATTTTTATTATGTAACTCAATCTGTTCAGAAAATCTTACCTACTGTACTTTTTTATACTGTGGCATGCTTGCCTAAACAATGTAGGTCGTCAACGTAAATCATATACAGTAGGCCAATCACGAATATTTGCGAGAAAGTGTTCGTATCGTTAGCGTAACCATTTTGTATGAGATTTGATAAGCGCCTCTACCGGGCGTTAATCAGCCTTAATTTCGGCAGCAGAAATACTATCGTGTCGCCTGCGTATCGCCTTCGTATCGCATGCCTAGCGTAACCTAGTACATTTTGTATCAAAACAGCGATCACGAATATTTTTTTGACATGAGCACGCAGGCTGGCTCACGTCAAGCTACCGTACGCAAATTTATTCACGTAGATTTTGTCAGTGAAAATACTTGCGTAAGGTATTGAATTACAATAATATTGTTTAATTCTAGTATTTTATAGTTTTTTATGTAGGCACATAAGTTAAATAACATTTTTTGTGGCCCTATGTTTCTAATATGAACATATTAATGACCATGTTACTGAGCAAAAGTCAAGGTTATGCTACTCGAAAACTTGTGTGTTTTAAACGTATAAAAACTGTTTTATATGCTCAAAATGGAATGGGGGGCCTCTTATTATTTAATTTGCTACAAGATAAATTGAAAACAGAAAGAAGAAAGCGATAAAATGTGAAGATAAATATCATATTTTTAGTAAGTACCTAGGTACCAAGAATGTTATATACAAGACAATAATATTGTTTAATTCTAGTATTTTATAGTTTGTTATGTAGGTACCTAAGTGAAATAACATTTTTTGTAGACCTATGTTTCAACTAAGTAGATATTGATCATTTGTTGAGGTTATGTTATTGCCTATAAAACTTGTGTATATTATATGCATAAAAACTGTTTTAGATACTGAAAACGGAATGGGGGGCGACTTATTATTTAAATTGCTACAAGATAAATTGAAAACAAGAAGAAGAAAGTGAAAGAATGCAAACAAAAAAATATTTTTTTCAGTCTTAATTCTAGGTACCAAAAATGTTTAAAACAAGACGGATTCCACACCGCTAAACAAACGAGTGAAGCATAGCAAATGGCTGCTGTGTATAATATATAATTCAAGATCTTTGTGTAGAGCATCGTGTTTTTATCAATACAAAAACGGTCACTCAAGATATGCCAGTACTCATAATCATTTCTCTAAGCTCAAGATAGTTGTCTACGATAAATATAGGATACAAAGATATTGAATTATGCTTACTGCTTTATACTACCTCTATGGGTTCATATCTGCTGACCGAGCAGGTCATTAAATTATATGTCAACTTTAAAATTAACCCGTCAAATGTTGCAGCATGCGGGGCGTTTAAATTTAAGAGTTTTATCATCAAAAAGTTATTAACACTCTTTTAGTTGAATCAATGCTACACTATTAAAAAGTAACGAGTACCTAACCATAGCAATTTAGGTGTTAATGCACACAGTGTGCTACATATGATTTTTTGCCTGCGATAGTACCTAGCCTAACTACTTATGTATCTACTTTCAGAGATATTAGCTGTGATATAAGTCAAAAGGTCTGAACATGTTCATGGATTTTAACATAACCGAATCAGAAGAACAAGCAAACTAATCAGTCTCATCGCCTCCTAACATTTTAAAAGAAAACGGTAATGAGGTACAAGAAATAATCTAAATCAGTTTTGCACTGCACTGTTACAAGTGAAAGGGCCTTCGCTTCGCCTACTTGTCATTGCTACCTAAATTATAACTTATACATGACTATAGAATACTAGAGAAATAAAACCATTGATTTAATAAAGAATATATGTATTAAATCAGAACTATTATTGAAATCTCATCCCACCTTTTCTGTGCATGACGACATCAGACAAGCAGCAGGAGTGATGTGGAACAGAGTGGCTCAGGAAAGACATGAATGGAAAAGGTTGGCGGAGGCCTTTGCCGATTGGCAAATAGATCTACAGAAAAGAAGCAAATAGTAGATATACAACAACATACTTAATTCTCATCTATTATAATCTTTATACTATGTAAATAATAGATCTGAATAAAAGGCTATATTATTATTGTTTAAATAAACAAATTTATTGAAAAGAAACTTCCAATCTCTTTCATTCTTTTTTCTAGGTACAATAAGGCAAATAAATCTAGTTACTGGTACATTTGTTGTAGGTACCTATTTAATAATAATTGGTGCTTGGAGAAAGGGATGGGCTTTCTCCCTTTGACTAATTTCTCCAAAAGTAGGGAAATAGGTAGTTAGGTACTTTTTAGTGGTATGGTTTAACTTTAAAAGACTCACCGTACCACCAGGGGTACAGTTTTGTTGTCCGTTTATTTTAGTGGATTTTTAGTTGTCCAATGAATATGTCAGTCTCATAGTATACACACTAGTTTCTAACCGCTTTGACCAAACTATATGTGGACTGATAGAGCATCCCTGCTGTGCCAGATGTTTGCGCAGCTAAGATGCTCTGGAACAGACCCACATCAAGTTGGTTTACATTTACAACCTTAAATAACTCCTCTCTCATAGGTGCACTCCAGACTTATTCATTCAATCAGAAAATGGTAGACATCTTTCGAAATACTACTTAGATCACAAGGCATATGTTGAGTGCAATCTATGAGAAATCACAATTAGTTTCCTACTCAATATCGGCACACCATGGTATACGAGGAGGCTCACTTTGCATTGTTCTGTACCATATTCATTTTCTCGAGAGACAATATCAAAATACTCATTCTAATGGGATAAGTACTTCGGATTATCTGCCTCCTCATTACCATGTGTGCCTACATGTGAGAAATCCTGCAATCCCAGGGTCGACTCCCCCCCCCCCCCCCGCGCTACCAGCACTAGAACACAGCACTGCACTGACTAGAGCTACAGATACTTCAATAAAACCACTGAATTAATAAACAGTATATGTATTTAATCAGAACTATTACATAAATAACAAGATTTATTAAAACTTCTTTCAACAAACAAGTGCATCATCATTCTTCTTTCTATTGTTTGAAAAGGCTTCCATTCATTGTTCATCAGGGATCTCCACCACCGGCTAATCCCCAGGTGTGCCAATCTGAAACATTAAATAGGGAGGAATAAATAAGAGATACCTATTCAAAACTACTGGGCCAACAGCTTGTGACAATGTCTTCCTCATGAAAATTATAACCTCTTTCATATTTTATCACCGTCTCGGTAGAGAGTAACTATATTCTTTGATCACCCCACACATATACTTATATGTCATTCAGACATTGTCTTTAATTGGCAAAATATGTTTTTACCTATCCTTGTACAAACTTTAATAAAACAGAATTTAAACGAAATGAATACCCGCTTATAATACATTTAATTTTAAAATCAAAGTTTACTGCACGTACTTGAAGGAAATGTGTCTAAAATAGTATGCAATAGACAGAAGCTGTGCCATGTAGCAATGCAGGTGTTCATATGAAGACTTGCAGCTGAGAAGCCTCCACTGCCCATTGAAGGAAGAGCCGGCACAGAACTTGGTGCTGTTTGTGCACTAGGTGTTTATTGGTTTGTTTGGTAGACTCCTCCATGTTCCTGTACCGTATTATTGTTTGCTGACAGTCGCCCCCTTGAGTTAGTAAGTCATACCCATCGGAGAACCACCTTGCAACAAGCTCAGTAGGCCATGCCCTCGGAGGACCACCTTGTAATGTAGATAATATAGAAAAGGTACTGGTGTTTCCTAAATGTAATTACTTATTTGAATTTATGTTCTAGAAATGGAGATTTATCCAAATCCCCTTTGGAATCTCATGGCCGACACATCCTCCAAGAGAAGTGAAAGGAGCTGACAGCCATAGCATAGAATACACTAATAAAACCATGCTAACATAAGTGACGGTACCGGGGACAGTTCAGACGAAAAATGGCATATGATGAACAAGCTCCACCACAAAAATTAAGTAATGTGACAAGCAAGTCATTCACCTGATGCTAAGCATCACACCTGCCAATGATGGTTGTATTTTCACTTAGGATATCAAGCTGTAAAGTTTTACACAGCACTGCACTGAGCTTGTCGCAAGGTGGTCCTCCGAGGGTATGGCCTACTGAGCTTGTTGCAAGGTGGTTCTCCGATGGGTATGGCTTACTAACGCAAGAGGGCGACTGTCAGCAAACAATAATACGGTACAGGAACACGGGGGAGTCTACCAAACAAACCAATAAACACCTAGTGCACAAACAGCACCAAGTTCTGTGCCGGCTCTTCCTTCAATGGGCAGTGGAGGCTTCTCAGCTGTAAGTCTTCATACAAACACCTGCATTGCTACATGGCACAGCTTCTGTCTATTGCATACTATTTTAGACACATTTCCTTCAAGTACGTGCAGTATACTTTGATTTTAAAATTAAATGTATTAGAAGCGGGTATTCATTTCTTTTAAATTCTGTTTTATTAAAGTTTGTACAAGGATAGGTAAAAACATAGTTTTGCCAATTAAAGACAATGTCTGAATGACATAAAAGTATATGTGTGGGGTGATCAAAGAATATAGTTACTCTCTACCGAGACGGTGATAAAATATGAAAGAGGTTATAATTTTGATGAGGAAGACATTGTCACAAGCTGTTGGCCCAGTACTTTTGAATAGGTATCTCTTATTTATTCCTCCCTATTTAATGTTTCAGATCGGCACACCTGGGGACAAGCCGGTGGTGGAGATCCCTGATGAACAATGAATGGAAGCCTTTTCAAACAATAGAAAGAAGAATGATGATGCACTTGTTTGTTGAAAACAGTTTTAATAAATCTTGTTATTTATGTAATAGTTCTGATTAAATACATATACTGTTTATTAATTCAGTGGTTTTATTGAAGTATCTGTAGCTCTAGTCAGTGCAGTGCTGTGTTCTAGTGCTGGTAGCGCAGGGGGGGGGGGGGGGAGTCGACCCTGGGATTGCAGGATTTCTCACATGTAGGCACACATGATAATGAGAAGGCAGATAATCCGAAGTACTTATCCAATACAAAAGTTACATCCCATTAGAATGAGTATTTTGATATTGTCTCTCGAGAAAAAATGAAATGAATATGCTACAGAACAATGCAAAGTGAGCCTCCTCGTATACCATGGTGTGCCGATATTGAGTAGGAAACTAATTGTGATTTCTCATAGATTGCACTCAACATATGCCTTTAAACACTTAACGAAGAAAAACAACAGCCCCAACTGTGATCTTAGTAGTATTTCGAAAGATGTCTACCATTTTCTGATGGAATGAATAAGTCTGGAGTGCATCTATGAGAGAGGAATTATTTAAGGTTGTAAATGTAAACCAACTTGATGTGGGTCTGTTCCAGAGCATCTTAGCTGCGCAAACATCTGGCACAGCAGGGATGCTCTATCAGTCCACATATAGTTTGGTCAAAGCGGTTAGAAACTAGTGTGTATACTATGAGACTGACATATTCATTGGACAACTAAAAATCCACTAAAATAAACGGACAACAAAACTGTACCCCTGGTGGTACGGTGAGTCTTTTAAAGTTAAACCATACCACTAATAAGTACCTAACTAGCTATTTCCCTACTTTTGGAGAAATTAGTCAAAGGGGGAAAACCCATCCCTTTCTCCAAGCACCAATTATTATTAAATAGGTACCTACAACAAATGTACCAGTAACTAGATTTATTTGCCTTATTGTACCTAGAAAAAAGAATGAAAGAGATTGGAAGTTTCTCTTCAATAAATTTGTTTATTTAAATAATAATATAGCCTTTTATTCAGATCTATTATTTACATAGTATAAAGATTATAATAGATGAGAATTAAGTATGTTGTTGTATATCTACTATTTGCTTCTTTTCTGTAGATCTGTTTGCCAATCGGCAAAGGCCTCCGCCAACCTTTTCCATTCATGTCTTTCCTGAGCCACTCTGTTCCACATCACTCCTGCCGCTTGTCTGATGTTGTCATGCACAGAAAAGGTGGGATGGGATTTCAATAATAGTCTGATTTAATACATATATTCTTTATTAAATCAATGGTTTTATTTCTCTAGTGTTCTATAGTCATGTACAAGTGATAATTTAGGTAGCAGTGACAAGTAGGCGAAGCGAAGGCCCTTTCACTTGTAACAGTGCAGTGCAAAACTGATTTAGATTATTTCTTGTACCTCATTACCATTTTCTTTTAAAATGTTAGGAGGCGATGAGACTGATTAGTTTGCTTGTTCTTCTGATTCGGTTATGTTAAAATCCATGAACATGTTCAGACTTTTTGACTACAGCAAGCTTGATAATACAGCTAATATCTCTGAAAGTAGATACATAAGTAGTTAGGCTAGGTACTATCACAGTCAAAAAATCATATGTAGCACACTGTGTGTATTAACACCTAAATTGCTATGTTTAGGTACTTGTTACTTTTTAATAGTGTAGCATTGATTCAACTAAAAGAGTGTTAATAACTTTTTGATGATAAAACTCTTAAATTTAAACGCCCCACATGCTGTAACATTTGACGGGTTAATTTTAAAGTTGATATATAATTTAATGACCTGCTCGGTCAGCAGATATGAACCCATAGAGGTAGTATAAAGCAGTAAGCATAATTCAATATCTTTGTATGAGGTTTCCTATATTTATCGTAGACAACTATCTTGAGCTTAGAGAAATGATTATGAGTACTGGCATATCTTGAGTGACCGTTTTTGTATTGATAAAAACACGATGATCTACACAAAGATCTTGAATTATATATTATACACAGCAGCCATTTGCTATGATTCACTCGTTTGTTTAGCGGTGTGGAATCCGTCTTGTTTTAAACATTCTTGGTACCTAGAATTAAGACTGAAAAAAATATTTTTTTGTTTGCATTCTTTCACTTTCTTCTTCTTGTTTTCAATTTATCTTGTAGCAATTTAAATAATAAGTCGCCCCCCATTTCGTTTTCAGTATCTAAAACAGTTTTTATGCATATAATATACACAAGTTTTATAGGCAATAACATAACCTCAACATATGATCAATATCTACTTAGTTGAAACATAGGGCTACAAAAAATGTTATTTAACTTAGGTACCTACATAACAAACTATAAAATACTAGAATTAAACAATATTATTGTCTTGTATATAACATTCTTGGTACCTAGGTACTTACTAAAAATATGATATTTATCTTCACATTTTATCGCTTTCTTCTTCCAGTTTTCAATTTATCTTGTAGCAAATTAAATAATAAGAGGCCCCCCATTCCATTTGGAGCATATAAAACAGTTTTTATACATTTAAAACACACAAGTTTTCTAGTAGCATAACCTCGACTTTTGCTCAGTAACATGGTCATTAATATGTTCATATTAGAAACATAGGGCCACAAAAAATGTTATTTAACTTATGTGCCTACATAAAAAACTATAAAATACTAGAATTAAACAATATTATTGTAATTCAATACCTTACGCAAGTATTTTCACTGACAAAATCTACGTGAATAAATTTGCGTACGTTCACCGTAGCTTGACGTGAGCCAGCCTGCGTGCTCATGTCAAAAAAATATTCGTGATCGCTGTTTTGATACAAAATGTACTAGGTTACGCTAGGCATGCGATACGAAGGCGATACGCAGGCGACACGATAGTATTTCTGCTGCCGAAATTAAGGCTGATTAACGCCCGGTAGAGGCGCTTATCAAATCTCATACAAAATGGTTACGTTAACGATACGAACACCTTCTCGCAAATATTCGTGATTGGTCTACAGCTCACAACTTTTCAAGTATTTACGTACCTATTTTAGATAGAGATAGATATCTTTTATATTTATTTACTATATAATTTTTATTTTCAGTTCCAATCTGAATTATTTTATTTTTCTTACCCATTTTGGAAAATATAAATCAACATTGAATAAAAATACGCTACTCACAATTTTTACCTATACGATAACTTTACTACGCCAAACATTTATTTACGGTTCTACGCTACAATGATCATACATAAGCGCGAGGGGTATCGACATTGCCTTGAAAATGACGTCACAGATCAGGTTGTCAAGTATCGTGTTTCGTCAGTGGTTTTGTAACATGTTAAATCATGACTCCAAGTTAGATTTTTGTTATAGATCCCGATTAAATAGAATGTATTGGGTACAACGCCATCTGGCGAGGAGCAGCGTCTTCTTTATTAGATCAGGATGTGTTTTCTTCGTATCTGAAAGCCAGACGCCGAGTTTGTAAAAAACGCCGAACTCCACCACGCGCGCGTCACTTTCTTCGTTGAAGGAATAATGAAAGCATTTCTTTGTTGAAGACAGATTGATGATTTCGCCTATCTAAGAATCAAGAAATAATGGTTGAATTTGCCTCTGCGAGTGGAAGGGAAAAGTTTTCATCTCATGTCTCAAAATAGATAAAATGGTTAATCCACGCAGCGACAGCTAGCGACAAGAGGCGTGAACTAGAAGGAAGGTGTAAACGATGCGGAGGCCTCTGACGGGAGGTAGCGGAGCTTTTGAATGTTGCTATTATAATTGGCGTTCCGGGAATTTTTCGGGCTCTGGATAGCTTTGGACGAGGAGCGGGATGTTTAAAAATCCGGAATAGGTCGCATCTTTAAGTTGGCTAACAAATCGGAAATTCAGAGGGCAGCGATTCATATGTCGAAAATAATTTACATCTACAAATCGCTTGCGATGGTCACACCATGGAATGTTTTGACGTAATGACTATAACGCATCAAAGTTCCATAGAGATACTTTTTTGTATGAAGTTTTTTGAAGTAAACAACGGAAGCTGATTGGAATGTACCAGAGCTGGCTGGAGGACAGTGACCTGTATAGCTAGGCCGACAAGGTCTGCTTTACGATGCAAGTTGGCAAAGTAGTTTCTAGAGTTTTCTGGATAAGCGGAAGTTCGACTTCGGAGTAGAATGCTACTGGACGTGGAAGATTGTGTTCGTATATATACAAGAGAGAAGGCTGTGGATTTCATTTTGAACTCAGACGTGAACTCAGTTTGTTTCACATAGTTGGCACGTGATTGAGATCGGCGCAGGCAGCAGAAGAACACGCAGTCTCTTGTGTGGACAAAACGACCGAGACACGCAGTCCAGAACGAAGCTGCTCTGTTACAGGCGAAATAAGTATACGAGTGCAAAAGCCAGGTTAGTGGGATTTCCCGTGATTTCAGTATTGTACTAACGAAATATCTGTTTTTGAACGAAATTTTGATTTTGCACCGCGTCTATCTAAGGCGGGCATCTCGAGACACATTTGAACACAGAGGAACGTGGGTTTCAGGTTAAAATCGTGCATCTACGGACGGCTGTTGCCGTCACCACTGCGAGCTGCTGTGCGCGATCTCCCGGGGCTCACCACCGTTCGTGGAAGAAGCTCGACTACGAGGGACTCCAGAAGGTCTCCAACGCACCACCTGTCCAGTAGAAAACACCAGGCACCGATCGTGGGAGACACTGAAACCGTTCGAGAGCGGCGGAAGGCACCGTTCGTGGAGAGCAGGAGCTGAACGAGTGGAGTAAGGTAGAGTTCCGCGGCGGCACGCGAGACGACGGTACGGCGTCCCAGGAAGCTTCCAGGTTGGTCCACTCCAAATCATTTTGAGCTGGCGAGCTACGGTAGTGAGGGAAGCCTTCGCCTACTTGCGTGTTAATATACTGTTGAAAGATACTTTCTGTTTTAGAGTTTAATATCCCTCTGGGAAACACAATCTTACACACACACACACACACTGTTTGCACAAGTTCTCTTTTAATTTAGAACATTCTAAGGCAAAGACAAGACTATTCCGTTGCGTTGTGACCAATACATGATGAACTGCTGAGCACTGACTCACTAAGTTTTTACTAGCCTAGGATACTGCAGTTCTATTGTAAATTCATATCATACAGGCCGAAGTTATGTACTACAATATATATGTTTGAAAAAATTGTAATCTTATCTGAGAATTTTGAGTTTTGAGTAATAAGTTAGTAGTATTTTCCTATTATAAGATCTTGCTGTTTAGAATAATTTTGATGCAGAACAAACTAAATTAAGTGTAAAATACTTCTTTTTGAATTCCTCAGTAAAGGGTGTAACGTTATACGTACATGTTTACATTATTTACATATAATTTATAAAAAAATTAAAAACTTAAAATCGTTACAACTAATTTTAATATCTATAAAACACTATCTACACGTATATTACCTTACCTACTAATCATATATTAAATATTAATTAAATAGCTTTTGAAATTCATCAATACGTTCAATATATTCGCAGCGTCATTTTATTTGCCGCACCCCGACCTGTTCGCTGCAGTGCAGTTTAATTAGGAGTTACTAAGAGAGCTGGGACGCAACCGGCAGACCGCCGCCATCACACACGCCGAGAGGTTGATTTAATAGAACGTACATCAATTTTATTGGTCTCTGCTTGAAGTAAGACAGGATCTTAGAGACAACAAAGATAAAACTGTTCGTCCCTACACGTTCTCCGAGACCTTGGTGTTGTTGTTTCACCCCGGAATTTGGGGTCCTACGTCCGGCTTGCTGGTCTGACAGCCATCACATCGAACCGGCTACGATCTGAGAACCTGGTCTCCCACTAGCGCCCCCTTCCACCTGCGGCCTCAGTCAGGAGAGTACTGGACCAGGACCAGAGAAGTAGAATCAGCCATACTGTGTCCGGCCGATACCACCACTTTCGTGTACCCCCTACTACTGAGCGGCCCTTGGCAAAATTAAATGTTTTATGCCCGTATATTTCTGCCTTATTTCTGAACCGCCATCCTGAGGGAAGAAAGCAGGTAAGAAGGCATACAACAGTACCCCTTAATTATAAACGGGACAAGGGGAGAGTACCAAAACTTTGATAACTCATGTGTATTTTTTTCTATTTTTGTAATAAAGCCCTTTGTTATTGAATTTGCCATCTGTTTTAATTCCTCGCCTTTACCTGAGAAGGAGGTCCGTTTTCCTTAGCCGGGCAACGGTCTTTTCAGTTTAAAAGTGACGTAGCAAATTATGTTGTATCATTCGTAACTCGACATAGTTCTAAAAATTACGTCACTAATCACGTTGTTTGCTATCGTAATTCGTTAGTGGTCTAAGGGAGATATTGTAAATCACCCTATTATTCCCTGGTTTTTAAATTGGCCTCAAAGTGACGTCAGTGATTACGTTGTTAGTTAATCGTGTTTTGCCAGTGGTCTGATAGATAGATAGATAGATAACTCTTTATTGAACCACACAAATAAAAATCTTACAACTATATAAATAATAGTTTAAAAAAACTAAAAAACACGCTTTATATAGAAAACCAAACTAAAAAATAGAAAATAAATTTTAATAGTGTAAATAAGTAAAAAATGTTTTATTTAAAAAAAAGCGTGGCATTTTCTATTTTTTAGTTTGGTTTTCTATATAACGCGTGTTTTTTAGTTTACTTTAACTATTATTTATTTTCTACTTTTTTTTTTCTTTTTTTTTGAATTATTGTATTGTCATCGGTCTTTGACAGGTGTGCAAAATTTGAATGAAATCTGACCGTTTAAAGTGGTTCAAAATAGCGTCCAAAGGAGTCGGTTACAAACATACAATCATACAAACATACCAACATACAAACATACAAACACAAGTGAAGCTAATATAAAGCGTATAAAAAACAAAATTAATAATAAAGTGTCACAATGGGCGGTCTTATCGCTCAGAGCGATCTCTTCCAGACAACTGTGCATGGAAAGGAATAACGGAGGTAATAGGGACGGTGGTTTCAACTAATAAATAAAAACATAAACCATAAATAAGCACTTAAAAATTACAAAATAATAATGAAATTAATTAGTAAAACACAATAGAAAATTGGAATTAAATATATACACCTAGTAGATACATACAATTATATGAAATAATAAACATACATATAACTATAATACATGTGTATATATATATATATATATATATATATATATATATATAAATATAAATACGTACATAATAATAACAGGATTAAGATGTAGCAGCTCAGCTAGAGTAATACTGACGTTATAAATCACGTTGTAATTCCCTTGTATCAACATTGTCGTGAAAATGAAGTCACCGATCACGTTTTCAAGTATAGTGTTTCTTGAATGATTTAAAAGTGACGTCACTAATCACGTTGTTTGCTATCATATTTCGTCAGTGGTCTGATGGTGACGTTGTAAATCACGTTATGATTCCCTTGTTTTGAAATTGGCCTAAAAGTGACGTTGCTGATTACGTTGTTCGTTAATCTCCAAATGTACGAGTAAGCTTCAAATGCATACAAGCAGTAAATAAAAGCCAGTTGACACAGCAGTAATATTCGTGTTTAGTAGTAGGAAATACTGTGCAAAATTCGACAGGTCACCGTACTTTACAATTTCCAAATGCACTCACTCACTCAAATGGGATCAGGTTCCCCACCTCAAGCTGCTTATACAACGTGAAAAAGAGAGCCTTGACACTGTCCAAGATGGCCGCCGGGTTCAACGGCGAATGTCCCAGAAATAAATTACCAACTTTCCAAGCAAACTAAATTTAAATTAAATAAAACTGAGAGCCCATACAAGAATCAACCGAAGAAGAAAACACTCAAGAGAAAAAAAAACTTAGTTTACGACATTACGTTTTCTTTTAAAAACATTGGAAAACAACATCACTTCAAACTACTGAAGAAAAAAACATTTAGTTGAAGTTCCGTTAAAGTAGCCAAACAGCCGAACAAGCAAGCGAAGTGTGGGGAGACCCCCCACACGAAGGACCGACGACATTGTAGCCATCGCAAGAAGTCGGTGGATGGAGGTGGCACAAGATAGCTCGATATGGTGCTCTTTGGGGGAGGCCTATGTTCAGCAGTGGACTTCTAATGGCTGACATGATGATGATGATGATGATATTTATTGTATTCAGTGATCTTGGTAACAGCAGCTCTCTGAATCGTCACCACTCATGTCACGATGTAAAAAATGAAATGGCCGCGTGGCCCCACCACTTCTACCTCACAGGATTAACCATTTTAAATTAACGATAAAATTAACGTTAATTTGCAAGTAACGTTACGAAAGTTTAACGGTATGATGTAGCATAACTAACGTTACATTGACTAACGATATTTTAAAATTAACGGTAAAGCAAGCGAGCGGAGTTAACGTTACGAATGTTTTACCGATATTTAAAGCCCTCTGGTCTAAAATGCCTAATAGTTGACGTCACTAATGTCGTGACTTTGCTGTCTGGACCACATTTTTTTATTTTTTTTAATATATTTGCTTTTTTCCTCTACAGCTTGAACCGGGCGTTAGTGTTAGTAGTGATCAAGGGGGCCCTGAAAAAAATGGCTAGGAGCCCGCCCTTTGATTAAATTTTAAAACTGACCGCCGATTCGTACACCTTCGAAAAGAATCGGCAAGAAACTTGACCTCGCCGGCGAGGTCGGTGTCTGTGACTGCTAGACTACCCAAGCCACCTGAGCTCCTCTATGTACCGGAACACGGCTTTAGGTCACTGGCACAGCTGTTCCAGTGATATCGCTGTAGATGGTGTTAAAATATTTGAGTTCGTATTTTGTTAAGCCTGTGAATCCCCTTTTCCCTGCTGTAGTAGTCCAGTTTTTAGTCCTATATCTTCCGTGGCTGCACAAAGTAAAAGCACATGCTCCACAGTCTCCTTCCTGCATACATACTTACACCCACTAGTGGGTGCAACCAAGGAAAATGTAACTGAAAGTTATAGATCTCTAACGCCTGCCACTTTTTTACTAGCATTTTATTAGACAAACGTGATAGTAAAATTCAATAGGCACTTGGTTAAAAAGTGCCAGATTCTTCCCGTGTTTCTGTTCCACGCACCACCACAACGGCGGATTGAGATAGCAGCTAAATAGCACTACATATATCCACTATAATCAGGAACGAGGTGATCCATCATAAAACCGAGGTTAACGACATACTCGTAGCCCAGAGAATAAGCACACTGAAGTGGGCTAGCTGGGTCACATCTCTAAAATAAAACTCTGTCGCATAACCGACAACCGTTGGGGAAATGAATTCTAGTGTGGAGACTACGCTTAGACAAACGTAATGTCAGATGCCCACCCGCCACGTGGAGAGACGACTTGCAAAAGACAGCTGGCAGCAACCGGATGAAGAGAGCTGGGCTCAGTGGCGTTCATTATAGGAGAGGCCTACGTCCAGCAATGGACAAGCATAGGCTGATGATGATGATGAATGCTAACAAGAATTATCGTTCTCAAGAATTGCCGTAAGTCACAGTAGTTGCTGTTGTTAGGTATAGATTTGAAATTTGGAGGGAATATTCCTTGAGTACCACAGAGGCACTTTTTGAAAAAGGCATTTTTTGAAATTCTATCCCAACGTGAACGGGGTGGTAAATATGTAACCACTACCGTGGTTATATAGCATATTTTAACCACTTGAGCTGCTCTACATCATTAGCTGCGGCGCCAGCCCTTACTCGTGTCACAGAAAGATGTGACGGCGCCATCTTTGGATTCTAAGTTGCACTATATAACCGTAACATTTAGGTAATGTGTTATCAAGTAGGTACGGGGCACCTATAATCAAGGCCGTAGGCGGGGAGGGGGGGGGGGGGTAGTTCAAAACCCCCCAAAATTCCTTAGTAAACCACCCACCGTATTATACACGGAAAGACTGGAAGCTCAATTAATAATGAATTTTTACTAAGTATAGGTTGCAGTTAAAATTACAAAAATTTTAATGTTTACTGGAAATGACATGGAAATTCTATTATATTTATTTGTTATTGGTGATTTTTTTAGAGAGAAAGTAAAATTAAGTATCTACCAAATATATTTTTCAATTAAACCATTAAACATCGCAATGTGTCTACGTTTTTTTTATATTGTTAGGACCCGTCAGCGAGAGTAGTTTATATCCAAGTTTGCAGCACTGAGCTAATAAGCACTGAGCACTGAGCTGGTGCTTGAAATTCTGGCACTTGTTTCAGTTTTTCATATTGTTAGGACCCGTCAGCGAGAGTAGTTTATATCCAAGTTTGCAGCACTGAGCTAATAAGCACTGAGCACTGAGCTGGTGCTTGAAATTCTGGCACTTGTTTCAGTTTTTCATATTGTTAGGACCTGTGAGCGAGAGTAGTTTATATCCAAGTTTGCAGCACTGAGCTAATAAGCACTGAGCACTGAGCTGGTGCTTGAAATTCTGGCACTTGTTTCAGTTTTTCATATTGTTAGGACCCTTGAGCGAGAGTAGTTTATATCCAAGTTTGCAACACTGAGCTAATAAGCACTGAGCAATGAGCTGGTGCTTGAAATTCTGGCACTTGTTTCAGTTTTTCATATTGTTAGGACCCGTGAGCGAGAGTCGTTTATATCCAAGTTTGCAACACTGAGCTAATAAGGACTGAGCACTGAGCTGGTGCTTGAAATTCTGGCACTTGTTTCAGTTTTTCATATTGTTAGGACCCGTGAGCGTGAGTAGTTTATAGCCAAGTTTGCAGCACTGAGCTAATAAGCACTGAGCACTGAGCTGGTGCTTGAAATTCTGGATCTTGTTTCAGTTTTTCATATTGTTAGGACCCGTGAGCGTGAGTAGTTTATATCCAAGTTTGCAACACTAAGCTAATAAGGGCTGAGCACTGAGCTGGTGCTTGAAATTCTGGCACTTGTTTCAGTTTTTCATATTGTTAGGACCCGTGAGCGAGAGTAGTTTATATCCAAGTTTGCAGCACTGAGCTAATAAGCACTGAGCACTGAGCTGGTGCTTGAAATTCCGGCACTTGTTTCAGTTTTTCATATTGTTAGGACCCGTGAGCGAGAGTAGTTTATATCCAAGTTTGCAGCACTGAGCTAATAAGCACTGAGCACTGAGCTGGTGCTTGAAATTCTGGCACTTGTTTCAGTTTTTTTGATAAAACTACTTTAGGGAAGAGTTTTCGGGTACATATTTTTGCTTTAAAGCTAATTGAATGAAATTGTAGCTTATTAATTTCTCTACAAATTTCTCTCTCATGACTTTATTATAAAAAAAAGTTTAGCCAATAGGTACCTACTTATCTTGGAAATTATCAAGCCGATAAACATACATATTTCCTTGCCCTTCTTTGTCTGGCTGTATCTCCACAACACCATTGTTGTGGAGATACAGCCCGCCAGAGTTCAAGTTGAGCTCAAAATTGTAGAAAATTTAGTTTCCTATACAAAATATGTGATTATAGATACCCGAAAATCGCTCTCTTAGTGTAGTTTTTTTTTAAAACACAAACAATTGCCACAATTTGGAGTACCACGGGGCACGGAAGTAGCACAAGATTCTCAGTGTTCCAAACTTCGGTATCTACCTGTAAATACTCACAGGGGTCCTAACAACATAATAATAATAATAATGAACACTTAATAAAGTGTTCATTATTATTATAAATAATACTTTTTGGTGTCAATAGATACCAAAATTAAAGAACAAATATAAAAGAAAATATTTTAAAAATAGGCACAATGGGCAGTCTTATCGCTAAAAGCTATCAACATATAAACAGACATAAGTTCAAAACTAAAACTCGACTACTGTCGTGTAAGTATGTGTTTCTACGTCGTTTTTTTTTTGCCTATGACACTTAATGAAGACGAATCGATTGATACCTCGCTTGTCAAAATCGGACCAAGTATTTAGTTTGAATACATAACCCTTCCTAAGACTCGCCGTAGTTGAGTAAAAAAAATAGCCTATGACATCCATATACCCACATACATACATACATACATACATACATACATACATACATACATACATACATGGATACATACACTGTTAAAGTCATTACCCTTCCCTTGCTTCGCCATACTCGGGTAAATAGCTCTGGTCCAAACGCCCCCCCCCCCCCCCCCCGTAGTGAATTCCTGGCTACGGCCTTGCCCATAATCACCAAAATGTTTATTTAATTACAATTTTCTTGGTACTATTATTGAATCTTCATCATCGCTTTCCATCAGGTGAGATCGAGGTCCAACTGTCAAGCCAGAAAAAAAATAACTTCAAGAATATTACATAAAGTGTACCTACCTAATATTTATTTGACGGTGTACCTACTTGTACCTACTTCAATAATTAAATTTAAAAGCACTATAATTATAAAAGCAAAATCGTCGAACCAATAGAACCACAGTATACAAGCAAGTTGCCGTACTATTATGTATTCAGTGGCGCGGCGGTATTCACCCGGTAGCTTTTGACTTCACATTACCACAGAATAAATATTAGTACTAAGAAATTACTTGAATCACACCATTCTTGCGCAAGCGCCGGTGTTGCCACTTGCACCCCATCGAATGTTTCACTTTAATAAAAATATTTTTAGCCTTTGATGACCTCACATAACTTTTAGTTGTTGAGAAAGAGCACATGTAAGCATGTAACCTTATTGGCAAGCCTAACCTGCCGTAATATTGAAAAAATAACGATTTCTCTGCCTTCCATGAAACCAGTGTCAATCGATAGGGAAAATTTATAGACACAAAAAGTGCTCGACACAAAATCACAAGTGGATTTTGTGATATATTTTTTTTCTGAGATATTAACATTTGAAAATATATTTTTTTGGCGTTGACCATATGGTTAGAAACACAATATATGCTGCTATCTTTTTTTCTGTCTTGGTCACCTTAGATTAACAGTCTCAAAACTCTCCGATGAAATTAATGTCACAGACACGGCGGCTTTGCCATCAGTTCAGCTGTTTCAAGGTGTGCCAGGTGACTTCTCCCAAGTTGCTGCACGAAAACTTTAGACTCCCGCCTCGGTTCTGCCCAATCGCCTTTTGGCTAGCTATATACATTATACATATCTCTAATCTGTGATTGATGTACCTATTATCGTGTATTGGACCACCGAATATCACGTCGCGTCAGTTTCGTGGTGTTTTTTGTTGAGAGTTATTCTAACAAAGGTGCTTGAGTATTTTCCTGACTTTATGCCAGATTTATTTTTCTCTTTGATCTTGAGAATTGTTATGTTAAGTTTTGATTTGTAAAAGTCCTATGATTTTGCCTATTTACAAAAATATACTTTGATTTCGACCTAATAATTTAAAAATAAACATGTCCCGTAACCAGAGTAAAAGGGGCGAAATCTGACAAAAGTTACGGCAACTTTGCTACAAGTTCTGTGACGCGGTGAAGCGCGTCACTCCACTCCATTTGAAATTCGAACCTCAGCCTACGCGACCCTGTCTGCGCCTGCGCATTGCCCGTAAACGCCGCGCATCCGGTTCTGAATAAAAACTGCAGTTAAAAATAATAATGACAATGACATAATCAAATTGGCGCCAAACTGAGAATCGTAGAAAAACAATATCTTTATTTACACAAGTGAATTAAATATTCAATGTTCACTGAAAAATATACTGAGAATTATATTTGTGTCTACTTCTGTGAAGTGAGCAACTGAGCATTTCTGTTTTGGATTATTTTGGATTACCACCGTGAAGGCAGAATAGACAGGATGGCTGTGAGTAACTTTTTTTCTTTGCTAGTTTTATATAAATAAGCACATGCGCCGGGTTCCGTTACGCCTGGGTTCAATGAATTGTGTTGAACTATACAATGTTGAAAAGTGAAGGGTCTACGTACTATGTAAGTTTATGGCCCACAGAATACTATATGTACTCCTTAGCCTGCTTGTAATTAAATTTGTCCACAACCAGCACAAAATGTACTACATTTCGTTCAACTTTGACCTAGTCCTAGGACCTAGAACAGGGTTAAACAGACTTCATTATCAGTAAGTCACCGAACTCGTCTTTCTGTCTGTATGTGCACAAATAACTCGGAAAATACATAACTGATTTTGTTCCGTTTTTCAATTAGGCGTAGTTGATTCAAGAGGAAGGCTTTAAAGTATAATTCAATAGTATTTTGAATACATCGATGTAGGGCAAATGTACTCAACAATTGCCGACCCGGTAGTGTTTTTTTGAGAACACTGCGTATACCAGTGCTATTTGATAATGACGTGTGAAAGGATTGTTCTCCTCAAAAAGTTATACAAAAAAGTCCGTAACACTATTTGTGTACCTATTACAGAAAACTCAAAATAAACGTGTTTCAATAACAATAAATCATCAGTACGAAAAATTACTTATTGACTCAACTTTCCACAGCTCTGTGCTAAATTATAATAATATTGATTATCAAATTCAATATCCCAATAATCTTCCTCATTTAATTTTGATAAATTTTGACTGCAAGCTGGGGCGAGTCGCTAGCTTGGATTAAGAGAAATAAAAAAAATATGTGAAAAAAAAATTTTTTCAGCCATCAAAAATATTGTTATCAATTGCTCGGCTTCTACTCATAGAATTGAGATACCAATTACACCAAGTCATAGGGTATGACTATCCAACAGTTTTTAAGTCATACCTTAAGCTATCTAACAGTGAAAACTGCATCGCAATCGGTCCATTAGTTTTACGCGATACATATTGCTTTATTATATGTATAGATAGATAGATTCTGTAGACTCTACGGAATCAATCACCGAGCTTCACTATTTTTTTGTGTTTCCCGCGTAATTTAAAGGATTGTGGGACAAGTTACTGAACTTTTTAAAATTCATTAACTCGTCCCATTGGGACGACTTCGTTGTGGGACGAGTCGCTGAACTAGCCTATCTATGTTTACCTAGGTAATCTAAACAATTTTAAATAAGTATTACAGAATAAATCATATTTCATGCTCTTTATCGGTTTTTGTAATGGCATGCGGCATTACTAGAGCATGAACAATTATTAGCAGGTAGTGCCATAGAATATGTAATACTACCTCATTATTAAGATTTTTACGTTTGACTAGCAAAGAGAATACACTACGTAGCCTAGTTGCTCTCTCTACCCTGCCTACTTATGTGCAGCATATGGCACCACCACCCGACTGCGGAGCGTTATGTACTTGGGCTGTAGCCTAATGTTGAAAATCAATGAAGTATCATTGGATTCCTCATATTCACGAGAGCGACAGGATATAAATATGAAGTTTCACGAAAACTAATATGGCGGCTTACAGCTGCCATTTTGTATTTACGGCGAAAGAAAACATTATCAACACCAAAATATTAGCAAATGAGATGAGGTATCAAAATAAAGGTCTTTAAAACATAATTCCTAAAATATCTAATTCTCTAAAATGGCTTGACACTACATTGAGGTATACCCGGTAACTATATAAAATGTTTAAAATAAAATAAAACGTTTTGCATGGAACGACACGTCCGCCCTGTCGTGCGTTCGCGTCATTTATGCACTAGTTGACTTGACTTGACCAACAGATCCGGCCGTTGGTCACAGAATAAATAAGAAGTTGGGTGCGTTAGGTTAGGGTTAGTAATATCACTAATTAGTAACCTCAGATTACATGATAGTGCAAGGTTATATTAGGACTGGACAGTCAATGAGGACCAGCAATTTGTGTGTATTGCCATGTTATTTACTAGCTGTGCCTTGCGGTTCCACCCGCGTGGACTATGATGATGGATGTTAGTGATGATGATGATGAAAAGTAGCCAATATGTTAATCCAGGATATAAAATATCCTGTTACCAAATTTCAGTTAAATCCGTTCAGCCGTTTGATTGTAATTGAGTAACAAACATACGCACACACACACACACACACACACACACACACTTCTAAATATAGATGGCGGTAATCGGTTTTTATGCGTTTTATGACGTTTTTTATGGACTGTCAGGGGCTGCCAATGCCAATTTATCATGGATGTAGAATCAGAATTCTAGGTCTATGCAATTTATCAATTTCTCCAATAACTATGTCAACTTCCCCAAATTTAGGGAGAAAATTCTGCTGATTCCCCACAAATATATTTTAAGATATGAACTTTCAACTATTTAAATAATGTATATTTTTTATCTTTTACATCCGACCCTTTTTTAACCCCCGAACAAAGGGATGGGTGTTATGAGTTTAGGGTGTGTATCACTGTATGTAACGTGTGTGTGTGTGTGTGTGTGTGTGTGTGTGTGTGTGTGTGTGTGTGTGTGTGTGTGAGGGTGTGTCTGTCTGTGGCATCGTAGCTTCCAAACGAATGGACCGATTTTGATGCGAGTTTTTTATTAGTTAGTTAGAGGGGGAGGGTCGAGAAAAGGGGGGGGGAGTAAAGAAAACGGGGGGGGAGTCAAGAAAACGGGGGGGAGTCAAGAAAACGGGGGGGGGAGTCAAGAAAACGGGGGGTGAGAATCGTATCTTTCAAAGGAATGTACCAATTTAGCTGCGGTTTTTATATGTAAAAGCTGAGTTAAACAAGGTTGTTCTTAGCTATAATTTAGGGGAATGGGGGTGAGGATTGTAGCTCCCAAACGAATGAACCGATTTTGACGCAGTTTTTTATGTTTGAAAACTGATGTGATCGAGATGGTTCTTAGCCATATGGGGAGCGGGGTAGGTGTTGAAAAAAGGGGGTTGAGAATCGTACCTTTCTAACGAATGGACCGGCTTAGCTGCGGGTTTTTTATTTTTGAAAGCTCAGTTTTACTTATAGCTGGCTTATCTTAGCTTAGCTTACATTTGGTTAACGAGATGGTTCTTAGCTATAATGGGGTCGGGGGTTATATACATTTTTAATTTGTGCTTGTTCCATATTATTGTTGCAAGCGTTTTACTCGATGGGTTACTTGACACTGCCGCCTAGTTTGTTAGTCCCTTCCCTTGTTCAGCGTAACGAAAGCAAAACTGGCATGCTACAAGTTTATTTATAGGTATCATCCATAAACCTTTAATTGAAGGGGAATCCCCTAAACATAGACCACCGACACACTAGGGATACATAATGTTCCTAAAAATAACGGTAGGTATTATCGTTATGTTAAGTCGGTTGTCAGTTAGTGTAAAGTGTTAATTAAACTAGGTAGTTTATCGACCGTATAATTCAAATAATTTTATGTACGCTCATATTGTAAAATCCGGATTATGAATATGGTGGCATAATGACATACATGACGCACAGCACGTTTCTAATAAGAATACATTAATACATTATCACCCTGTTCTTTGTACTGAACAATGTTATAATTTATTTTTCCCCATAGAAGCACTGGTTTGGCTCCGTACTATGAAGGTTTTCGCCATTTATTATCTGTGGCGGAGCGTGTTAGACCGTATGCATGCGTACTCTCTCAGTTCTAATGTATGGATTTCTGCATCGCGCATACGAATATTACGATTTTTTCCGTAAACTAAAAAACTGTAACAGTTTTAATTCTGTAGATTGAAGATATATTGTTTTTATGTTGAGTCAGAAGGGTATTCCTTTTCCTGTGCGAGATTCAACTCTGAGTCGGCACATGAAAGGAAATTCTATCTATATTAAATAATTTCTGTTTTTCTCTTTGTTCATGAGATGTTAAGTTTTGACTGGTAAAGGTGTTATTATTTTGCCTTTCTATATCTATCTATACTTCTAATAAAACTGTAACAGGTTTAATTCTGTAGATTGAAGATATATTGTTTTTATGTTGAGTCAGAAGGGTATTCATTTTCCTGTGCGAGATTCAACTCTGAGTCGGCACATGAAAGGAAATTCTATCTATATTAAATAATTTCTGTTTTTCTCTTTGTTCATGAGATGTTAAGTTTTGACTGGTAAAGGTGTTATTATTTTGCCTTTCTATATCTATCTATACTTCTAATAAAACTGTAACAGGTTTAATTCTGTAGATTGAAAATATATATTTTTTTGTTAGGTCACTCTGTATTCTATAGAAGCATAGAATTTATCTATCACTGAAACCATAACTGTTTTTTTTTTCATTTTTGTCACTCTGTCTGTCTGTATCTTGGCCGCGCACCACGCTGATACTACTGAATGAATTCAAATGAAACTTGGTATTATTTGAGTTCATACTACGAGGTAGGACAATGGATACTTTTCATCCCGAAAAATGAAAGGGTTTCCGCAGGATAAATGTTGAAAGTTATTTAAAAGAAAATATATTCCGCTGAAAATACTAGATGGATTTTGATGCGACTTGGCACAGTCATAGTTTATATGATGGGTTAACATTGAGGATACTTTTTATAACGAAAAAATAAATGGTTCCTGCGGGATAGGGTTCTAAAGTTATGTTAATTTTGAAGTAATAAATATGTATACTTATAATAAAGCAATAAGTACGAAAAATTGTGTTCATAGATAATTTAACAAAATTGTCTAGGTTACTTAAAATAAGCTACTGAACAAGAATATAACATAATTTTAAAAATCTTGTCTTCTAGTTTGTTCGCGCATCACGTAAACACTACTGAACTGATTGTGATGCGGTATTCATTGTTGGATAGCTTATGGTTTGACTTAAAAACGGGTGCAGTACTTGGTATCTCAATCCGATGAGTAGAAGCCGAGCAATCGATAAAATCTTTTTGACAGCTGCAGGAATCAAAAGATGGTACATATATTGGTATTTTAGTTCTTGGACATAGCCTAGAGAAATGACAAAGCGTGCAAAGCCGCGTGTACAGCTAGTTTACAAAAAATACTTTATTTTTACCTATCTACCTATTTGGTGTGATTGCAATAAAATGAATGATTGAAATTGAGTATTGTACTTTTGTAATTATAGCTTTCCCGCCTGCGACTTCGTCCGCGCGGACTACTGCTTATCGCGAAAAAAAAAACCTATGTTCTTCTAGGATATTAAAAACCAATGGAAAAGTAGGTATAGCACCAATGCTCTTGATATTTTATGACATACTTGTTATGTCGTTTCCATGGCAACCGTTTCTTTCAGCGAGTAATCAATAATTTTCCAGTTTTCCCGTAGAAACTTACAATTTTCCGGATAAAAAGTATCCCATGTTTTATTCCAGGGCATAAACTATCTCCATTCCAAATTTCATCAAAATCCGTCCAGCCGTTATCGCATGAAGGCTCCCTAAACAAACAAACGGACAACGTTTCACTTTTATATATTGGTATGGATAACATTATTACACCTACATACATTTTTTTATAAGGCCGACAGCACAAACACAAACACAAACACATCTGTGATAATGATAAGTGATAACGCCGATCGATTAACAAAGAGATCCCATTATATTGTCTTAAATTGTTAACGGCGTGTAAGCAAATGCCACGGCCTGGCTCAAGGCCACGCGGTTTTGGGCAAATCGTAAAATATGGCATGGCAACAATAAGAGTGTTGTTTGCATCGTTCGATATGGGTTCTGTAGAAAATTAATTAAAATAAAACTGGATGAACCAAAAATCTCTCTAAAACTGAATAGTTTTATTTATAGCGCTACTGAAACACTTATATTATCTAAAGTTTTTTTTTTTTTTTTTGAAGAGATACCTAAATGGTCTTCAAATAAAAATCTGTTCGTATCAAAAGGTTTTATCGCTCGTCACTGCTTGCCAGGATAATAAAACTCGCAGACATAAAAAACCATAATAAAACTAGTATTACCTGAGAGAAGGGTAATGAGTTTAACAGTCTATTTATGTATGTATGTATGGATGTGGATATTCCACCATAGCGTCACCCCTTAGGTTTTAGTTTTTGAAATTTTGTCTTCTTAGTTACCCTTTGGATTATTTAGGACAGCGGATCAATAAGTTAAATACGTAGCATAACTATAACTGCTCTTACAAGAATGATTCTTAAATGTTTTTGAATGGTTGATTGTAATTTTATGTAAGCAGTTTTTCATATAGTTTTATAATAAACGATTTTTCTTTCTTTCTTTCTTTGTTTATTCACTGTCAGTAACTTTTCTACATATTTGTTTATTCGTTGAGAAAAAGTAGAAGCGTGTTTGTACAACTGCCGTGCAGGAATCTGTTAGGAATGCGGTCTGGACCACATCACGCACTCATGGACAACCTGCTTGTAAGGGATAGTACAGGACTTGGGCAAGTGTGCTGCCAAGCCACCCTCTCCGACGAAAAAGCAAACTGTAGAACGGCGTTAAAAACGTTGAAAATGTAGTCCATCAACAAAAAAACTAGTTTAGTGTTTTTCAAATTGCGTGCTAGCTAATAAACATCCTGTTCTTATAATATGAATGAAAGCTCTCTCGTGTGATATGCAACGCCAGTATTAATATTATCAACTGATTGCATAGAACGAAGGAATAGTATTTTTGTATTTTGAGCAACAAATAAATAAATAATATGTTAATTCTTCCTATTACAATACATCACATTTTCGTTATAATTTTCATCACAAAACAAAAACTAGACTATTTTTTATTTGCTTAAATTTGTCAAAAAATAAAAAAAGAGTTATGAGAAGATAAGAGAGCTCATATTAAAAGATTTTTTAAATTATTATTATAGTACTTTTATAGCTTGTGTTGGCACAAACAAAACGGGAAGTGAAACGGGAATAAATTGTACCATTAATTACCTATTCAGTAAGCTAAAATAAATACCTAGCGCTTTGTTCTAAGTTCTAACTGTAAGCTTTCTATCATGTATTGTGTGCATAATAAATCTTATATCTATCTTTAAAAAGCAGTAAGTATAAAAAAGACTGTATGAAGAAGTTAATAAAAAAAATGGCCTAGGGGACTTAAAAATAAGCTACTGAGAAACATATATCATTTTTTAAATGGACTCTGCCTCAAATGCGGTTTTCACTGATGGACAGCCTAGGTTTTGACTTAAATACTGGTGTACTTTGTATCTCAAACCGATGAGTAGAATTCGATAAAAACCATTTGACGTCTGAACTTATTTTGATGATATTAGTACTTTTCGTTCTGGAATTTCACACAGGATCCTTATATCCCAGAAAAATGACCACGCGGGCAAAGCCACGGGCACAACTAGTACTTACAATAAAGCACTAAGCCTTTTATAGGACATCGAAAATAATTTAAACAAATGCTCTTGTGGACTTAAAATAAGCTACTGAACTACTAGACGCCGAGCAATCGATAAAAACTATTTGAAGGCTGAACTAAATTGGGTATTTCTACTTTATAGGTACTTTTGGTCCTGAAATAACACCTAAGTTACATAAAACCCAGAGAAATAACCACGTGAGAAAAGCCGCAGGCACAGCTAATACAAAAAAAAAGAAAAAAAAATACAATGATAGCACGCTAAATTAGAATAGCAAAATGATTAACTTTGGAAAACAAAATGATTAACTTTGGAAAACATAATGATTAACTTTGGTATAAAATGACTAAACTTTATTAGAGTCATTGTAATGTAAAGTTATTGCGAATACATTTCGCTTTGAAGAGATTTGAAACTGTCAAAAAAAACGTGTGGTTCTAAAATAGGGTTCCGGAAAAAAATACGGAACCCTGTTTTGGTGTCTTATTATGTCACCGTGGAAAAATAACTCATTGACCTTATGAACAACCGACAAACATTCCGCGTTTGGATTGTATTAGTCATTCTGTAATAATTTTAGTCGTCTTTACTAAAGGAGGAGGTTCTCAAGCTATATTTTCTTAAATGTTTGTTATATTGTATTTACACTCAAGGTTTCTTTTTTTTCTAAAAAAAAACAAGGTACCGGCTTGTTTCAAGTAATTCTATACCCATGCTCCCTCTTCCTCCTTAAGTTCAAGTTTGACGGGCACACATGTCTACACTAAGGCCTGTACTATTATTTATTCTGTGACTAAGGGCACACCACACCACACTGTATGAGGGGGCACATCCAATACTCACTATACAATACTCTCTAGCAAAGGGCACGCTATTATAACCATAAAATATGTGTAATAAATCTATAAGACACCATACTGTTTGAGGGGCACATTCAGTCTGTATACATGATGTTTACCCAGTATACATAATGTAAGTAGGGCACCCCTCATAGAAAATATGGGCACCCACACCACAATGTTTCTACCGAAATTGCTGTGCATGACCGTTGACCCCGAAGGCTGCGAAACAAATTTTGTATGAAACCTAGAACCTAGTCTACCCTCCCGAACTTAAAGTGCAGTAACAGCAAAAACACGATTTTGAGAAAAAGCGCGCGTAAAGAGATGAAACTGAAAAAAAAAATGCCAAAAGAAGTCACATGATAAAATTTTGAATGCGAAGTGAAACGAAACGTAAAAAACTATATTTATTTATGTTGTTACATTATTTTTGTTTTAAAATACAATAGTTATAGGCATTAATTATTTGTGTCCCCTTTACTACAAGTAATTTAAAAAAACAACTGTTGAAAATTTAATTAAAATGCAGTAAATACTGCTATTACTGCACTTTCGACTATTTACCATTAATTTTTACCAACTAAAGTGCAGTCAGTACTAATATGAAAATACTGCTGTTTAATAGGTTTTTATAATAAAATATTGAAGTTTTTCACGTGTAGTAAAAGAAAACTCTGTTTAAATTTAGTAAAATTTTGTTTTTCTCGGACTACCATTAAACTTAAATTCTACTATTATACTGAAATCGTTTATCAAAAACATTGTACTTAAAACAGTATAGGAAACTAAACCCTAATACGTTTAAAATTACTATTCTTTTTGAAAATCATAACAGTAAATGCAACAAAATAATCAGAATCACTCATAATCACAAATGTAAGTATGCATGTGATTATGAATGATTCTGATCATTTATTTATTTATTGTATCCAAATTACACTATTATTACAGGATTACCTAATGCAATAGAGTAAGTCAACATTAACATTAAATAAGAAAATGTCCTCAACTAATCGTCTCCAATACATATATGAAATAAAATTGATCTCAGAAACTCGGCAACTGAACAATTGAATATGTCAATTTTGTGGGCAACTAGATTTAGTGTGTGCAACATGCGTGTCAATGGCGTTTTAGATGATAAATGAGTCCTCGCACGGGGCACCGCAAACAACCGAGGCCGCCGGCGCCTGGCCACGTACCCATCCGGCACATTCAGCCTCATCCATAACAATATCTCCGGATTGGAGATGCTGCCTCTGAATACCCTTATCATGTAACATGCGAGCACCGAATCCCTTCTAGTTTACAATTTGTTGTATCCAACCATGACCAAAACGAACAGTTGGATACATCAACGGATAGAAAGGTAAACCCTTTATAACCTACGGTACCTCGTAAACTTATTTTGTATGCGCTCCAATATGAGAGTGTATTTAGTTTCATGTGGGGCCAGTGTTGCCATGTTAAAAATCAGTTCGACGGTGAATCCATCTAAAAATAACGGTAGATTCTAAGAAATAAGGGTAACTGCATCTGGATAAATACGATGTACAAAATTTTAACAGTACAACCATTTTACATCACAAATCACTTATTGGCAAAACTAGAACACTTATTTCATTTCAAAGAAAATAAGTTCGTATTTTAATGCAATGTCACAAGAAGGCCTGTCTGTGTATGTGTGCTTGAGTTGATAATTTGTGCTGCTTTGTGGTTAATACACAATTTTATTACAAAAATCTCTATGATTTTGATTTTCCGTGAGAATTTGACAGAATTAATACGACTGATAACAGCAAAATATTGTTGCGATGTGGCGGCTGAATGGCATATCATGGTGTAATTGCGTGCTATGCTTGGCTGAGGCTTGTGCATACGAGCGGATTAACATATCCTGGGTGCTTCATTTTCGATTTGGCGATGTGGAATCTGTCTTTTTTATGTAATTATTGTAAAGTTACTAGAAATTTTAACGTATATAATATATACCCACTCAAATTGGTTGCAATATAATGTCCCTAGCATCAACTCATCCGTAGGATGCGTTCTAAACATAGCTAATTTATGCGGTTTGTTTATGTTCACAGTAAAATACTTTTCACAAATAAATGTCACGATGCTGCCAGATATCATTGTTAATTTTAAGGGATTATGGTTTCGAAGCATATGAGTTGTCTTTTTCAAATAAATAAGCAATCTTAGTAAAAAATTGTTATATTCGTACCTCTGCAAATTACGGTAGATTGTGTCACCGTTGTCATGCTTCGACGGTAGGTGGTAAATTAGTGCTGATCACGGTGCATTTACCGAAATTACGGTGCACATGGCAACACTGTGCGGAGCCCACACGGCGGCGTTGTATTCGAGCTGGCTTCGATTATGAGCGTCGTACAGAGCCGATATTGCTCTTATATTTGTAAAGCGTTCAGCTCGACGTAATGTATTTATGACGATCATGTATTTATGACTATATTTTATCCAAAAAAGAAAAAAGTACTGTAATATTAAATTAACTTTTTCACGAAATGAGCTTTCATTCCTTACAATTTAATAATTAGAATGAATAAACGTCACCAAAATAAAATCTAGGTATCATTAAGGTTTAACTTTAGCACAATTCAAAACAATCTAACGAATATCACTTTTGGTAGGTAATTATAGGATTTACTTAATCAGTCCTTATATTATTGACTAAAATGTTATTCTGCTTGCTCGTCTCCGTCAAATTTTAATATTTCATCAGTACCTGTATCATATTTGGGAATAGGGAGATTTTTCCAAAACAACAATATTTTTTCAGTCAGTAAGGAACCTAATTCTTTTATTATATTTTGATTACTTCCTGCCCCCCGATTCAGAACCCTTTGATAACTCAGTTATCGATCGATATGGTATTATTTATTCTATGGATTCAGTTTGAAATCGTTCAATTCAATACTTTGTTCATTCACAATATCGAATCGAATCGATTCGGTTCGCTATCGAAAGGTTCTGAATCGGGAGGATGAACTGATACCTTTTCGGCTCGTTCTTAGAGTAAAGAAAGGCAAAGTTTTTGATTTTAGGCAAGACTTCTGGTTGTATCGAGTTTCGTCAAATAGTTTTTTGTAGGAAAAGAAGTGCTATCCCATTTGTACCAAAACTTCAACCACGGCTTTCAAATAAATCCTGTTTCCTTCACTATCCTTCATTTTGTTTCGTGCGCCGAGATTTGAAGATATTTTTTTTTTAACCTTAGTTTTACATACCACCTTTCTCGACTCTTCGACCGCGTTGACAAAATCCCCAAAATCATAAACAAAGTAGAGAAATGCCCTGCCCTCGTCAGTATTTCCCGTAAAATATAACCCAGGTGTGTTCAAGTCAAGAGAAGAGAATAGGTATCTACTAGGCATCTTCGACCACATCATCGCTTTTCATCAGGTGAGATCGTGGTCAAACGATTGCCTAGTCTGTAATAAAAATAAATTATAACCTGTGCCATTTTTTTTCAATGATCGTTCCACAGTATGATAAAAAGAGTCGGCCGACATAAAAATATGTCTGGGCTCAAAATATTTCAGCAAAATGTTGTTGGTGAACAGTTATCCAGCCATAATTAAAGTTATTAGCTTTGCATCACGTTGACTTAATAAAAATGCTCTAGAGGTACTCACAATATCTTCTTATTTCCTGCTTGTGATCGCGTCATACCAAACTGTGGCAAATAGTATGAAACGGATGGAGTAAACTAACTAATATGCCGTAAAATGTGTAAATACTGTAAATTATTTAGTTTTTATAATTTAATATATACAGACTAACAAGTTAAACTGCAGTACACCTCATAAATTATTCATTTTATTTGTTTTTTTTTACAGGCATTATAAAATTCCACACAAGTTAAAGTATTTGCAGTATGTACTGTACTAATTTAATTGGGGGACACAAATAAAACGTGTTTTTTTAAACAGCTGCAGTTTAATCAACATGTATGGGGGCAAATAATACTGCAAATTAATATGTATTTTTTTAAATCTTCTAGATAAAACAACCACTTAAAGTGTTTCAAAATATGATGAAATACTGCACTTTAGCTGGGGAACTCAAATAAATCTTATGCAGTATGTATTTTACTGCAATTTAAGTGGTAAACACTGTATATTTTTAATAATTTTGTCGTATTTTTTAGCAACCCTCCGTATTCGAAATAAATATAAAAAAAAACTTCGATAGGTGTTTTTCAAAAAACAACTAATTTGATTTATAGGTTTTAAAATTCAGGGTTTTTCAGAATATGTATTTAGCTTAAAACTAACCAAATGTCTATAACTGCACTTTAGGCTCGGGTGGGCAGTAGTGTCACCTGTTGCTTCGAACGATATACTGTCGTTAGTGACGAACAAAATGCAGAAATAAATGATTCTCCACACGCATATTACTATCTTAAAAGTTATAAACGTCATAATTAGCTCTGAAGGATGTACGAGTACCTTATTGTATGGATATACGGATGGTTTTCCTACGCGTCTTTACGAACGTTCGCTTGCTACTTTGTTATGATTATGTACAGATGTAGAGATGTAGTCGTGTACAAATATGATTTTCATCTCTAACTCATACGGACTCGTACCTACCATTTTACCATGTTACGACGACCCTGACTACGAATTCAATGAACGGTCGCGGGTTCGAATCCCGCTAGGTGGAGTAATTTGTGTGATGAGCAGAAAAAATTGTTTCCGAGTCATGGATGTAATATTCGTATCTATGTATGTCTATCCGTTATCTAGTGCCCATAGTACAGGGTATCCTAGTTTGGGGCTAGGTAATTGGTGGGAATTTTCCCGAATATATTGATTTATTTCATTTTCTTTGTCTTGGTTCGTTGTTTCATAAATCCCATCCTCCTATTTGCCACCATTTTATGATTGCCCTATAAACTTTTCCAATGCAAATATAACGCCTATAACATTTCCTAAACAAATATTATGGGCGGACGCATTTTTCATCGTAATGATTCGTCTAATAAAATATTTGCTGGGAGATTTTAGGGTTGCCAGTGGTCAATTTATCACGCCTTGTTAGTCACTGGGTGGGAAAATTTATGTAACTATTGTTTCTGAAATGAACCAAAACTTGGAATTACTAAACATAGCTACGAGTAGGTCAGCCGATCCTCAAGTCTTACAGTTGAGGTAATAGTTCGGTACCCCTGTATCATCAGGCAGGACTCAGGAGATCAGGAACACGGAGTTCAATGACAAAATATTACAGCCATTCCTGCAGACGTCGATTAACGCTAATTAGCATTAACATCTGTATAACAAAATCCATACAACAAGCACAAATTAAAAACGTAGGTTATATAACCCTTAAAAATGTATATTTTTTATATATTTTTAAGAATGTGACGGTGGACTTGAGATTTGAAAATTGCAGGAAATATTCCCGAGTACCCTAGGTTCGCGTAGTGTAAGTAGTATAAGTCAGTAACTTTTGTTGTCATGTGGCAGCCATACATTCAAGTGTGGTAGCCGCATCAATTCATGAATAAACAGAACCTGAAAGGTCTACGTTACAGGTTGGAGGAAATATTCCTGAGTATCCTAGGTTCACGTAGTGTAAGTAGTTTAAGTCAGTCAGTTTTGTTGTGATGTGGCAGCACTACATTCAAGTGTGGTAGCCGCATTAAGTCATGAATAAACAGAACCTGACAGTTTTAGGTTACAGGTTGGAGGAAATATTCTTGAGTAGGTACCTTAGGTCCGCGTAGTGTAAGTAGTTTAAATAAGTCAGTTTTGTTTTAATGTGGCAGCCCTACATTCTAGTATGGTAGCCGCATTAAGTCATGAATAAACAGAACCTGACAGTTTTAGGTTACAGGTTGGAGGAAATATTCCTGAGTATCTTAGGTCCGCGTAGTGTAAATAGGTTAAGTAAGTCAGTTTTGTTGTAATGTGGTAGCCCTACATTCAAGTGTGGTAGCCGCATCAAGTCATGAATAAACAGAACCTGACAGTTTTAGGTTACAGGTTGGAGGAAATATTCCTGAGTATCTTAGGTCCGCGTAGTGTAAATAGGTTAAGTAAGTCAGTTTTGTTGTAATGTGGTAGCCCTACATTCAAGTGTGATAGCCGCATCAAGTCATGAATAAACAGAACCTGACAGTTTTAGGTTACAGATTGGAGAAAATATTCCTGAGTACCCTAGGTCCGCGTAGTGTAAGTGTCTAAGTAAGCCAGTTTTGTTGTGTTGTGGCAGCCCTACATTCAAGTGTGATAGCCGCATCAAGTCATGAATAAACAGAACTGACAGTTTTAGGTTACAGATTGCTTGCGGGTACTCGTAAGATGAGATACTCATAATGGCCTGTTTAACCTACTGCTGCTACTGCGAGAGATTGGCACCATTGTGTTTACTCGACTAGAGGAGTGATACCTAACTATTGTATTTATATCACATCACACTTATTATTATAACATACAAATACAAAAATATTTATTGGTACATAAAAAATTGATATTTTACAAATAAAAGAGAATTTATTTACAGGATAAAACGTACAAACAACAAAAGTTCATTTAAAAATATAAATAAAAAACATAATATTTACACAAAACTATATAAAAGTCCTTCGGAGGAAGGGAAAGAGCTCAGAATGCTGGCTGCATTGCGACGCTGTATTGCAATACTATTTTTTTAAGCCTAAATAGGAGCCAGCATTCTGGTCACATGTCACCTCCACCAATCGTTTTGCCAAGTCCCTGTAAATTTCGTGGCCGCCTGGCGCCCACTGACCCAAAGTTTCAACACCAAACGGCACAAACATGTAACCCCTATCAAGGTTCCCTTATTTGCGCCGCTTTTTCTGCTTTGGTTGCAGCGCCGCCAGCCCGAATTGTTGTCTCTAGAAGATGAGACGGCGCCAAGGTATCAACACAAGTTGCATCCCAAACTAAAGGCCGTCCCATCTTCCAAGGAATTAAAGTCATACCATCAGGCCTCTTGCAGTCGTCCCGCATCAGGCCGTTTGGTTCTAAGATTAACGGAACGCCGGCACTGACAAAGGCCCGACGTATGACTTCATTCAAACTGGCGTGTCGGGGAATCCTCCCTGCGCTTCTGTAGCAAGATAGTCCGTGATGGCCAAGCCAATCCACCATATCGCCGCATAGGCAAAGATGTGGGACGTGGGCAAAAAACGCCCAGACGCAGAGAAACGGCTAATCGTTTCGTAATCGTTCATCTAGTAAGTTTCCAATGTTTTTTGATGGAAGTGCTTGCTACCAAAGGCCTGATTCCCAACGTGAAACAGCGAGGAGGCGAGCACGCTCTGCAGAACAAACGGACGTATCAAGAAGATTTTTCTGTTCAATTTCGAAGAGCGGCCCGTCCCAATGCTTCAGGGAAGGAGGCGCTTTGGGCAAGGACTGAACATAAAGTGACTGACAAATAAAATGAATCTCCTACTCTTAAAATAGATGAGTATACCCGTGTCGTAAGAGCCAGGTCCTTCCCATTTACTAGAAATCTGTAATCAATCTATACTTATAGGAACGAAAAAGTCTGTACAATGAAGATAATATTAAAAAATGGTCTAGGAGTCTAGGGTACTTAAAATAAGATCAGTGAAATCGCATTGCAATTAGTCCAGTATTTTTTTAAGTGATGCGCGAACCAAGTACCAGCATAACATATTACATATTTGACGGCTGAACGAATTTTGAAGGAACATCATCATAGTACATAATTATATTATACTTTATAGGTACTTTTTGGTCCTGGAATAACACTTATGCGGGCAAAGCCGCGGGCACATCTAGTCATCAGAGAATCAGAGAATAAATCAGATATTATTATTATTATTATTAAATCAAATAAATGTAGCCACTGTCGTATACAGGCCAATCAGAGCGTAGAGTTTTAAAAATATATACTCTCGTATCGAGCGGAAATCATCGTATACGCGATGCAGAAACTGAAAGTCCATACAAAACGTCATAAAATGCATAAAAACCGATTAGCGCCATCTATCTGTAGAAGAATGTGTGTGTATGTTTGTTACTCCTTCACGCTCAAACGGCTAAACGGATTTGAATGAAATTTGGTACCAGGATAGCTTATATCCTGGATTAACACATAGGCTACTTTTCATCATCATACACCATCCACGCGGCTGAAATCGTGGGGCGAAGCTAGTTGTCTATAGTTTTTCAAATAGCTGCATTTATTTAATTAGTTTTTACGTACTAGGCAATCGTTTGAGCACGATCTCATCTGATGGAAAGCGATGATGTGGTCGAAGGTGTAGCACGCTTGCCTGGTAGGTACCTATACACTCTTGACTTGAACAAACCTGGGTTCTATTTTACCGGAAACACTGACGAGGGCAGGGCGTTCCACTCCTTTGCAGTTCTTATAATAAATGAAGAAGCGTAAAGCGTAACGCTTCGTTCTTGTGCAAGGTATTTCAACCATAAAAGGGTAAAAGCTTTGCCGATCGTCTAGTCGTACGGTGACGGAAAGGTGATGAGGGAATCAGATTGTACTTACGTTTAAAATTACTTCGCACTGCCACAGTTTAGTAAATCATATGGTTTACATTGACTTTAAATATGTTGAGCTGGCTTACTCTCGAACACCATACCACTTCTCCCTACCCTCACCTCACTTTCCCCACCTTCCCTCCCTTCCCCAAACCTTCCCCATATCGCCCCACGTTTGCAGTGTAGATTAGGTTTTCTAGCTGTATCGCACTGTTGGGATCGTGATTGAATCGGAATGGTGTTCGAGAGTAGGTTAGCCAGCTGGTTCTGTACTGCATATAAGAATACAAGACTGTACTTCAGACAAACAAACAGAGAGACAGAGCTACAGCCGCATTTAAATTATTACTAAGTAGTTGCTCTGCCCTACGGCTCCGCCCGTAGTTTTCCCGTTATCCTACTTTGCATTTTCCCGGGAAAAACTAGCCTTTGTCCATCTGAAATAGTATAGCTTTTTATCAGTGAAAGAATTGTTAAAATAACTAACTATTTTTTGAGTTTATCCATTACAACCAAACATACAAAAAAATGCTTTTTTTCTCTTTGTAATATTAATACGAGAGCATCCATCCATAATTATATCTATACTAAAAACATATAATTATGGATGGATGCTCTCGTCCGTTGTTCCCGAAAATACCTCAACGTTCGCGAACCGGTTTGTTTTTACGCGATGCCACAGAATAAATAATAGTACAAGGATGCGTGGTTGCTACAAACAACACGGACATTACTACAGTAGACGAGCTTTTTTACAAAACAGGTTTCATGGGTGTGTCCAACAAAGAAACTTGAGCATTTCTCAGAAGACGGTTATAAACTAGGTAGGTATGTTTGGTTGGCGGTTTTTAAATGTTAACCTTATACTTATAGATCTAGTTATGGCGCTGTACGCTCTCAAATGTTTGTCCTGCTCGTCCAGGTAAAGTGCGATCGGGAGAGGTGATGCAGCTCGGGAGCTGAGTTTCGATAAATTTAATGATTTTGAACTGTATACGGAATGTATTGAAAAATCGCTGGGCGAGTGTTTAAATCAACTGATGAAGCAAATTCCAGGTCGATGGTCATATTTTTTTTTTCCTTCAGACTACAAAAAGTGTTTTATCGATTGCTCGGCTTGTATAAATCGGATTGATATATCAAGTACACAACTTTTTTAAACAAATTCTTAATCTATCCGGTAGTGCCGCATCACAATCGGTGCAGTAGTTTTTACGTGATGTGCGAACAAACATACAGACAGACAAACAGACAGACACGATTTAAAAAAATGTTATATGTAGGTGTGATACGCTGCAAATAAATCATTTTTTTTTTGTTTACGACCGGTTGGTCTAGTTGCTAGTGATCCTAGGTACGTAATCAGATGGTCGCGGGTTCGAATCCTGCAAGGTGCAATCATTTGTGTGATGAGCAGAAATGTTTGTTTCCGAGTCATGGTTGTTATAATATTCGTATATATGTATGTTTATCCGTTATCTAGTACCCATAGTACAGGGTATCCTAGTTTGGGGCTAGTTAATTGGTGTGGAATTGTCATGAATATATTTATTTATTTATAAATGTGATGTCATTTTAATAACATTACAATAGATTGTGTATATTACTGTGCAATATTAATAACAATTTACATTTCATAAAAAAACATTTTCCTTAATTTTTGACCAGATTACAGGGAAAATTGTCTATGTTTATATTAAAGTTAAATAACTATTGTACAACTCTTTAACCATGACTTTCCTCGTAGAATGAGTATTATAGCCTATATTCTGGTCGGAAGGCGCCTAAAACTACAATTTAAAACTACAATTTCGAACGTTTTAGGGAAATTGGCCAACTTTAGAAGTATCAGATTTTCAAAAAATAACAGAGTTGCGGTTGATCTGAACTTATATCAAATTTTGTCTCCTTTATAAGTGTAGTAGATAACTTTTCCGTGGGCAGCACCTTTTAGAAGTTATAAGCAAAAATATAAAAAAGTTCGCGAGCGCCACGAAATTAGCTCAGGTCTTTCAAAGCTGAAAATTTTGTTACTGGTATCTATCCTAACAACATTCCAAAAACCAGGATTGTACAATTTTTTGCGATCTAACGCGATTTTTGTGTCTAAGGTGATCGGCCTATACCCAATGATGTTATATATAAACTGAGGTAGATACGTTGTACCCCGCTCTGCGTGGCGAAGTAAACCCAAGCTAATCAGCCTGTGTCGACTTAGTCCCAAACAGAGTGCAGAGTGTTAATTAAAAATGCCATCTTGCGTGTTTAGAAAGCGCACTACATAAACTGGGAAGACTGTGAAAACTAGGAAGGAAGTGTCTTTTCATTTTTAAGTACTGTTTACGGTATTGAAAATAGAAAATAATACATTTAATTTTACTGTAAATCAACTGTTGCGATGTTGACACTTCGCCACCTACACGAACGAGACAAGTAGCGGGTTACGTGTAAGAGCGATAGAGAGAACGCGATAATGGCGCGCAGCGTTGTTAGTTCGTATGATGCTAGGGGATGTTGGGGCTTACCTACGGCTGACGATCTTCAGTCGGGGAGTCTAGCAGAGTTGCGACCCTATTTGTATTGGATTAGGATAGAGTATTTGTGTTACATATATTTAAAAACAGATTTTGTCAACACTAATATTATAAAGAGGAAAGATTTGATTGTTTGTTTGTTTGTTTGTTTGTAATTGATAAACTCAAAAAACACAAGCCCGAGTTTTGAAAGAAAGCTAAATTATCAGCGAGTAACAATAGCAGGATTTTATTTTATAAAAAATTAGAGTTCCCGTCGAAAATTGCAATAATTAAACCTGAGGTATTAAATTGTGCAAAAAATCTCGATTTCTTTGTATCACAAACCAAATGTGTTGAAGTCAAGAGTGAATAGGTATCTACTAGGCAAGCGTGCTACACCTTCGATCACATCATCGCTTTCCATCAGATGAGATAGTGGTCAAACGATTGCCTAGTCCATAATAAAAAAAAAGAAAAAAAAGTATATAAATACTACGTAAGATCACAAACTCCGAAGGAGATACGGGTCTTTGGAAACGAAATCACAGAACATCTAATAATCATTGACGTAGGAAATGCTCTATGCTAATAATACACGAAATGGTAACCGTAATCCTTGCGTTAAACAGAATAATACTATAGACGAAATAGTACGTCAGTATAAAACCTATAAACATAAACATTTTGTGTTTGAAATTGTTGTATTAGTAGGTACTTTATTTGGACAAATAAAAAGTTATCTTTCTATATATCTACCCGTGCGAAGCTGGGGCGGGTCGCTAGTTGGATAATAAAGTGGTTCGGTCCCAATCGTTTTTTTTTGTGAGATCAGGCAGTTAGATTGTGAAACTTGACCGAGCGAGTTCATCGACTGCGTAGTGATTGTGATTGTTTATTTGTGTTGTTTTTACTGATTTATAGCTTGTATTTTGTGTTATTTCGTCTAATAATACTGTAAGGAACATATTAAAATAATTTTGTGTTTAGTGTCCCGCAAGTGACGATTGTCGCAATGTGCTTCAAAGTGCCTTTCGTCACTTTTGGCGGGAAAATGTTAACGTGAATATATATTTGATAGTTTAATAGTATTTTTTTCAATGTTATTTATTGTTTTAGCTATAAAATGGTATATAACATTAAGCAATTTATTCAATAAGCAATTCACAAAAAAAAAGTTTTTCGCGCGGGTCTAACTATCCAGCAAACATACGGTTGTTCTCCAGGATATATAAAACTATTATTATGAAAGTACTTGTTTTTTCAAAAAAATCATTTTATTTTCGGTTTGAATAAACCCTTCTATCCATTTTGCCCCAGTTTACTCTAGCAGCTAGCCGACGCACGTGACTTCACAGGCCGTCGTCGGCGGTGATTGGCAATCGGCCGCTCACTGCAACTCACTGTAACTGGGAACATATGTTTATCTCTTTTTGACGACGCAGTTCTGTATCTCTGCGATCTTTTTTCTTTTGTCTTCAGTGATGCAAAAATAATTGCTTAAGTTGTATGTAAGTAGCTATAGTTTAACTTCCCGTATTTTCAGTGTTTTATAATGGGTATGACGTCTCTATTGGTAAAATCTCATTGCCTATACCCATAAATCCTATATAATAAAGTGCGAAGGCCAGCTTAAGATCAGCCGTACGTTCAAACGTTCCTGTACATTCCGGGTTTCAAGTTATTTGGACGTAATACTGAGGATTGTGTTGTCTGTACAAAAAATAATGAATTAAATCGGACTATGCGTTAATGAGTTACAACTAAATACACATTTTCACTTTCATCCTCTCTACCAAGGGAATCATGCTATATATCGGGATAAAAATATATTCAATGTCCTACCTCATAGCATGATCTCAAATCATACCAAGTTTCATTTGAATTAATTCAGTAGTTTCGGCGTGACGCGTGGTCAAGATACAGGCAGACAGACAAATATGAAAAAATACAGTTTTTCAATGTCGAATATAGAGTACCCTCCAAAAACATATTATTTATCACTTCAAACTTAACATAACTTTGGAACCCTATCCCACAGGAACCCTTTATATTTTCGGGATAAAAAGTATTTTCAATTTTAACCCATCATATAAACTATTACTGTGCCAAGTTGCATCAAAATCCGTCCAGTAGTTTCAGCGTGGTACGTGTTCTTTTAAATAAATTTCAACCCCAATCCAACCGAAAAATTAAAGGGTTCCCGCCTTTAATTTTTCGGGATGAAAAGTATCATGTCTCCTATCTCGTAGTATGAACACAAATCATACCAAGTTTCAATTTAATTCATTCTGTAGTTTCGGCGTGATGCGCGGCCAAGATACAGACAGACACGCAGACAGACAACCATATTTTTTTGAATTCAATTTTTTTTTTTCAATACCTTTCCGAATAGAGAGTACCCTCTGAAAAAATATTTCAAAATATCTACAACGTACAGAATTGAACCCGTTACAGTTATATTATAAGTATAGGTATACATAACACATACTAGATGTGCCCGCGGCTTTGTACGAGTGGTGATTTCTCAATATACCAACATTTGATCAAAACTCCTTCAGGCGTCAATTTTGTTTATCGATGGCTCGGCTTCTACTCATCGGATTGAGGTACCAAGTACTTACCCCAGTTTTTAAATGAAACCCTAAGCCATCCAACAGGGAAATCAGCATCGCAATCGGTCCAATAGTTTTTTCGTGATGCGCGAACAAAAATACAGACAAACAAACAAACAAACAGTAAGACACGATATAAAAAAAAAACTTGTCCAGTAGCTTATTTTAAGTACCCTAGACCTAGATCATATTTTTTTAAATCATCTGTTAGCAGAATTTTTCGTACATATTGCTTTATTATAAACTAAGTTTAGATAGTGATGGAAATAATAGTGTACATAATCATGTGATCCTCAGGTGAAAATTTAGATAATATACTACTACTGCTTTGGGAGGCAGATACAGCACGCTATTCCTAATATCACGTACACAAAAATGGGACTAGATACAATTACACGCAAACACACCCACACAGCTACATTCCCACATGCTTCATAAGCATCAACAAAAGACTAGAGAGTCATTTGTACTATTTATTCTGTGGCCATATGCACACTGTAGCGCGAGTGAAAGTCATTGCTAGCACGTGCTATATAAACTTCACTCCGATTGTTTGGGACAGGCCAAAGATGATCATTTGTGTGCGTCGCACCTAATTTATGCGGTCCAAGCCCGAGGAGTTGGTACATAATCTTCCTCTTTTAATTAGATCTAAGTAAAACTTGTATATTTTATACACCGAAGTGGGAAAGGAATGAAAAGCTGCGTTTTTTTTTTCTTATTTCTCGACGCCTGTTAGCATATTCGAACCTAGGTAACTTAGGTAACCTAGGTACGAGTACTTATCAGAACCATTAAATTCAACACGTTTATTACTATATTTATCCGACTACGGCGAAGCAAGGAAAGAGTAATGAGTTGAACAGTCTTTGTATGTATTTATGTATCCAAGACTACAGTATGTATCTATGTATGTATGTATGTATGTATGTATGTATGTATGTATGTATGTATGTATGTATGTATGTGGGTGTTCCACCATAACGTCGCCACTATTGGTCCGATTTCGACAAGCGAGGTGTTAATCGATTCGTCTTCATTGTAAGAGTGTCATAAGCTATTATTAACCTTTGAATTTTGAACTTATGTTTTATTAAAAGCTTTATGGGCCATTTGGATATACGGATGGATTCCTTACACGTTTTTACGAATGTTGCTTGTGATTGACATGAATATGTACATTGAGACGTATAGTCACGGCGCTAACATTTCCTCTCAAAATAATATATATATACTAGCGGACCCAATAAAAGAGAAGAGTCAATAAAAGGTTTTATCCTAGTAGCTGTCTTTCTCTCATACATTTTGTATGGAACGGCTTTTTTGATGATATCTCGAAATTGGATTGACTGATTTCGATAAATTTTATTGTTCAACTCCTGGTGACGGCTATGCCCGCGCATACATATTCCTATCCTCCTCCCCTTGGCCCTGTCCCCTTTAAAACCCCTACCAACCACCCTCAACCCCCACCCCCGCCATGCCACTTTGACAAAGAAATTGTAAAAATAAATTAATGACTAGCTGTGCCCGCGGCGTTGCTCGCGTGGTAGTTTTTCTGGGATATAAGGATCCTATGTGACCTACCTACCTACCTGTGGTAACAACTTTCATTGGTGATCCGAAATGGTCGTGTTAGGTTAGAAGAACGTTTGAAAGATACGATTTGCACCGTCCTTCGTTCCCATCCCCCAGTTTTCAATTAAACATAAAAACCCTTATCAAAATCGGTCCATTTTTTTGGAAGCTACGATTCTTAACCCCATCCTCCCATCCCTCATCCTCCCCCTCCCTCCCCCCATTATAGCTAGAGAGCATTTCGATCACATCCGTTTTTCGGTCCGTTCGTTTGGATGCTACGATTCGCACCCCCTTTTCTCAACTAAATTGTCCGAATTGGAATTATTGTGACCTATTTTGTTGTAACGATTTGACGGTTTACTTCAGGAAATGGCAGGAGCCTTAAAAAATCAAAGAAAAAGTAAAAATAACACATAAAATATGTAAATGCTTAAAAATATGGAGCAAAATATTTCAAGAATCGCGTGATTTCGATCAACGCACGTCTGGGTTGGAAGGCTGACATGGCTCCCACTGAACCACACCGCATCGTGGCGAGAAGGTTGAATACCTATCCCGCAGGAACCCTATATTTTTTGGGGATAAAATTAATCCGTAATTTTGTCACGAGGCGGTCCCAGGGTTTGGGTTTGTCCCACTAGCCCAGGACCCAAACCTCAGTGACACAGAGTTACAGGAACAATTAGGAACAATTGGAAGCGGCGGCTTACGAAGGTATTCGGTTGGGGTGTACCCATATGGGCGCTACAAACACAAACACTCTGACCAGGTATTCATACATATATTTACAAGTCTCATATATATTTTCAATAAACTTATTTATGTATTCTATATTATTATTTCGGTTTTCCAAAAATCAATATATCAATGACAGGTTATTTGTATTTAGAATGAATAATGACCAACTATCAAAATGAAAAGAAATGGATTATGAAAGAATTAAGAGATCAAAAGAGTATCATTATGAAAGAGGTTTTGACCTCGTCACAATTTTAATACATCATATGAACTTTGACTAAGTTACATCAAACTCCGTCCAGTAGTTTCAGCGTCATATGTGTTCTTTTAAATAACTTTCAACCCCTATCCTGCGGGAACTCATGATTTTTTCGGGATAAAAAGTATTCTAAATGTTAATCCATCAATACATCACCTTGCAGATTGGAGGGTTGGAATAGAGCAAACGGGGCAAACCTAACATAACTGAGGGTGGGAACGCTGAGATGTTTCATTTACATTGACCGTGAGGTCAGGATGGAGAATCAACGCGATCGAACCGGGACGAGTATTGACCTCGACCTTGGCAGAAAACCAATTGAGCAACATCGCTAGATTTACTAAAATGTGTCTTCTCTTTTGCAGGGAATGAACGTGCGACTGGCATTCGCCATCATATCATCAGCGTGCTGGTCAGCCTTCCAACATGGCTACAATACGGGTGTGCTGAACGCGCCACAAGCTGTAAGTGCTTACAACATGGAGAAATTACATCCCCGTAATTTTTCATTCTCTTTCCGAAGCACCGGTAGAGACAGAAGGGTATTTCCTTTTCCTGTGTGAGATTCAACTCTGAGTTGGCACATGAAATGACAAAGCATAAGTAGGTACTTAGTTTACCTATTTATTTTTTACTAGCTGTACCCGCGGCTTCACACGCGTGGCCATTTCTCTAGGTTAAAAGAACTCTACTACAATTCCAAGACCTATACCAATATACCAACATTTAAACAAAATTCCTTCAGCCGTCAAAAAGTTTTCATTGATTGCTCGGCTTTTACTCTTCAGATTGAGATAATCTGTACACCAGTTTTTAAATCAAACCCTAAGCTATCCAACAGTGAAAACCGCATTGCAATCGGTCCAGTAGTTTTTACGTGATGCGTGGACAGACTAACAGAAAGACACGAATTCAAAAAATGATTTATTCTCTCTCAGTAGCTAATTTTTAGGACCCTTGATCTTTCTTTTTAAATAACTTCCTTTTACAGATTTTTTGGTACTTACTACTTTATTATATGTATAGAAGCCCTTCACTTTTGGGCATAATAATAAAAATATGTGTTTTATTACATTATTTTAATCATGCCTATAAAACAGTACCGCGACATACCTACTGACTGACAGACAACGCCCAACGTAAACCGGTGAACCTAGGTATTTGAAATTTGGAGGAATATTCCTTAAGTATCCTAGAGGTGAACTACGGAAGTAACTTATATAAACCGTAAAACATGAATACCAACTCCAAAATACCCCTATCCTACGGGAACCCTTTAATTTATCGGGATGAAAAGTATCCAATGTCCTACCTCGTAGTATGAACTCAAATCATGCCAAGTTTTATTTGAATTTATTCAGTAGTTTCAGCGTGACGTGCGGCCAGGATACAGACGGACAGAAAGACAAAAATTAAAAAAAAAACAGTTTGGCTTCAGTACGAATAATAGAACAGCCTCCAAAAAAAATTTGCAAATATCTTCAATCTACAGAATTCGGACCCCTATCCCAATCCCTATTTTTTCTTCGGAATAAATGTATCATCAATTTTCACCCATCATATAAACTATGAATGTGCCAAGGTGCATCAAAATCCGTCTAGTAGTTTCAGAGTGGTAAGTGTCTACTTTCAATCCCCTATCCTGCGGGAACCGTTAAATTTTTCGGGATGAAAAGTATGAAGTCCTACCTCGTAGTATGAACTTGAATCATACCAAGTTTCATTTAAATTAATTCAGTAGTTTCAGCGTGATGCCTAGTCAAGATACACACAGACAGACAAAAATAAAAAAAAAACGTTTTGGCTTCAGTATGGAATACAGAACAGCCTCCAATTTTTTTTTACATAATATCTTCAATGTACAGAATTGGACCTGTTACAGTTTTATTATAAGTATATACTTAGACAGATAAATACTTTGACTTTGACGCGATGTCTTTGTCTTTCTCGATGTTATCATCGCTCAAAAACAGTGTAGGAAGACATCGCGAGGAAACCGGTGTCCGAGAACCTGCAAATTCAAAGACACCCACCTACCACCCGCACTGCGCCAGCCCAGAGTGGGGATTATGTTCGCACTATTTGACCGAGCGACCGCGAAGCTCGAGCAAACTTTCCGTTTCAGCGTGGGCAAAAATTCTTTCACATGTCCGAACGTCCGAATTTCCGACAGTTCCTCTCCAAAAAAATTTACAACACAGGTCACATTTCTAAACCAATCTAGACTGGCATATAGGTTTAAAGAATTTTTAGAATTTTAGTCGTCAGGGGATTTTTGATTTGTTCTTCCTCCAAAAAAGGGCAAAATGGGGGCTACTGAACAGGTTTAAAGAATTTTTAGAATTTTAGTCGTCAGGGGATTTTTGATTTGTTCTTCCTCCAAAAAAGGGCAAAACGGGGGCTACTGAATATCGCCGCCTTATTACATCCTATTTAGATTGCTATTTTTTTTATTGAAAGTTAATAGAAAGAAAATATTTTATTCCATGAGATAAGCTATCTCCATTCCAAATTTTATCAAAATTTGTCTTAACGAGTCTCTTTTCACGTGATAACCGTATCAACGAGGCCCTGATGGATCTGGCGTATTGTATTTAGTCTTTTAGGATTCCATAATTCCGAATGAAATAAAACGGATCATTCGTGTCCTTGTCTGTCAGTCCGTCTGTCACAGCCAAGTTGCTCCGAAACTAATGGACAGCCCAAGTTGAAATTTGGTATACGTATGGATTTCTGTGACTCAAATTCGGACGTGTAACGTAAATTAATGAATTTAGAATATGGGGGCAAATTAGAAAATTAAAAATAATGTATTGCAAACTGTACCGTGTCTGTGACATATCAAATGAAAGGTATTTTTGCGAGGATCTCAATTGTTTTAATTAAAATAAATAATGTTCATGTCATTTAAACTTAGAAAAATATACAGAAACTAGTTCTGATATTAGATTACAGGCAAAGTAAAAGAAGTCTATGGGCTTAAGATAACAAGGTAAATCTTTAAATATTGTGATTTTTATTATACCCTCTCAGCACATGTTCAACTCGCACATGTCCGGATTTAAATTATATTTTACTTATGTTCATACTATCAGGTGATGTCAGAATGGCTCCAGCAGGAAGCTCTGTCAGAGACCAACTCCTCGCTGCCAGCCCTGGAAGACCCTCGAGTGACCACCATGTGGTCCGTGGCAGTCGCCATCTACTGCGTCGGCGGCATGCTCGGCGGGACGCTCACTGGAGTGGTTGCGGACAGGTACAAAGTTAACATTGCGGCCGCTGGCGAACAGTTTACATGGAAACATATAGCAAATATAAGTTTGTAATAAATTAAAATAAACAGAGAATGCATTGCTCAAGAAAGGAGACGTAACAGAAACAGGTTGATAATTATTAACTCACGTAACTTACAAACCAATTTAATACAAAGTTTATTTTTGTAAATGCAATTTAAAAAACACGTAAACTAAATTATAATATTTTAAACTAAATTTAAGTAACAAATAGTTGACAGAACCAGCTGTACAAAAATTTAAAAATAGTGTCTGTCTGTTTGTTTGTAAATACTACTCGGCCGATTGCGATGCGGTTTTCACTGTTAGATTGCATAAGGTTTGACTTAAAAACTTGTAAAGTAAAGTAAGCGTCTTCCGCGGTTGATTATGGACGATGACGTTCAGATTTTGACGCTATCGCTTAAAAACGGTGAAAGAAACATCGTGAGAAGAGCTGCATGTCCTTGAATTTCCATAGTCAAAGACACCACCGCGTGCACCAACGTAAGGGAGTATGGCCATCCTCTCTCTGAGAGAAGGACTGTACCAGCAGAGTGGAATGGGGACATATAGTGTCTAATCGGCCGATAAAAAGTCAAAATGAATACGATGTCATAGCTATGTAATAAATACTTTTCTTGTTTCAGGTTTGGCCGAAAGGGCGGTCTTCTCTTGAACAACATTCTGGTTTTCATTGGGGCTGGCTTCGAAGGCAGTGCTAAGGTCGCCAGTTCTGCAGAACTGCTCATTTTGGGGAGGTAAGGCTGAGCAGTGAGCACCCACTGAGAGTTTCTTTTTAAGAAGTCACGCTTTAGGTCAATTAGACGGTCTCGAGCGAGGAACTGAAGTTGACGGCCTCGGAAGTTTTCTCTTTCGCTTTACTATGCTTATTCTACACGAGGGCAGGCAGTGAGGCAGAGCAGTAGCGCAGTACTATTATTTATTCTACACGAGGGCAGGCAGTGAGGCAGAGCAGTAGCGCAGTACTATTATTTATTCTACACGAGGGCAGGCAGTGAGGCAGAGCAGTAGCGCAGTACTATTATTTATTCTACACGAGGGCAGGCAGTGAGGCAGAGCAGTAGCGCAGTACTATTATTTATTCTACACGAGGGCAGGCAGTGAGGCAGAGCAGTAGCGCAGTACTATTATTTATTCTACACGAGGGCAGGCAGTGAGGCAGAGCAGTAGCGCAGTACTATTATTTATTCTACACGAGGGCAGGCAGTGAGGCAGAGCAGTAGCGCAGTACTATTATTTATTCTGTGGCAGTGGGCATAAACAATTTGAACGCCCTTTCCTAGACCTATCAGTACTAACCAAAGCGTAAGCCGAAATATCAATTTATTGGCAGTAAAAGAAAGAAAGAAAACAAGAGGTAGGTATAATACATTAATTCTACACTCATAAAAATAAAATACATATTAATATTAAAAGCCTAGTGGTACTGAGGGCGTCATCTCAGGATAAGGCTGATCGCGGAAGGGACGCATTGCTGGTTTTCAGCTAAAGCCCAGAGGGAGCGAAAAAATAAACGTTTTCCACACTACCTTTCGCTCTCTTGTTCCTAATCTTCCCAGTTTTAATGGGATCTATGCGTGAAGCACAGCATTATAAACCCATGGTGATTTTGTATGTGTAGGACATTGTCTGGGGTAGGGTCTGCCTGTCCAGCTACCACCACTTTCAAGCAGAATTCAGGATGTAGTTGTCTACTATCTCGCCTTATTTAGGTGACGTTGGTTGGTTGGAAGCTGCTAAACACGCCACACATATGTCTCTTAAAGGTCGCTGCTGAAACACACCAATAAAGGTTTAGCTATAGAAGAGGTGAAGAGTGATAGTAGCCTAGAGGTATACTAGTGCGGCCTGTGCGACTTAGAATCCAACGATTCCGGGTACGGTTTTACGCTCCGCACCAATGACTTTTCTAAGTTATGTGCTGTTTTCTATCACTCCGTGGATCAAGGGCACAAGGGTGATTGAGGGTATAAGCCCCCATATATGAGTATTTTCGTGGACGCCTAAACTAGTAAAGATTTTTCACTCCTTGAGCGGTTGTCGCATCTACTGACGTTTTCAAGGGGTATTATCGTGATGCATCCTGTTTTGACAGTCATCACATGCTTCCTTTCACTAGTGGGTATTTATAACATTTAGTTTCAATTAATAAGGTCCAGTAAACAGTCTAAGTGGAAGTGGAAACGACCTTACACACAAGAGAAGGGTACTATTTTGAAAGTCCCAAAATGTATAGAGACGTAACGCCTGACGCTTTCGCGATACCAAATACGGGGTATCGTGAAAGCGTCAGGCGTCCCCCATGATCTGATGCAACTGTGCCTAGGCCACGAAGAAACGTGTTTTAACCAAAACCAAAATAAACTAGACCAGCACTCCCTCTTTCTCAGACCTGCCATGACAGCAGTAGTAATAAGCAACATTTGTTAGGTCATTTCCGGTTAGAAAAAAAAATAAAAATCTTCTGATATTACCGATGGGAACTACATTGTCGCGCAAGATTCTGCAGACAAAGTTCTGCGTGGCACTGCGATTATGATTGGAAGGCGTGGCGCTTACCATCAAGACAACGACATTCTCGTCCCGTCACTTACTTGTATAATCTTTCCAGGCTGCTGATCGGCGTGAACAGCGGATTAAACGCGGGGCTAGCGCCTTTGTACCTGTCTGAAATATCGCCGGTGTCATTGCGTGGTTCGGTGAGTACAGTACAGCGAGATGACAACTTGTGTATATTATAGATATCTACTGCTACAGACTCCCATACAAAGAACCATAATAAGCATTAATTAAATAAAATTATATCCCCTACCTCGCCTTCCACCCATTATAGCTAAGAACCATCTCCATCACACACATCAGCTTTCAAACAGAAAAAAAAACTGCATCAAATCGGTCCATACGTTTGGGAGCTACGATGCCACGGTCAGACTCACACACACACAGAGACCAGTGATACACACACACACCCCCTAACCTTCTAACACCCGTCTCTTTCGGGGGTTAAAAAAACCCAGTCAGCTTAACGTAATTAGATATAGCGGTATATCAGTGATACGAGCAGTCGTATATCCATGATAGATACGTGTCTAGCACTGGAAAGTGGCCCAGTTTTAAAGGTACCAAATGAGTGGATAATTTGTTGTTGATACACAATTTTATCACTAAAGACTGCATTGTTTTTGATTTTCCTTGAAAACTTGTCAGAATTAATAGACTAACAAGGCCGAGATCTTGCTGTGATGTGACGGCCGATCGGCATAACATGGTGTAAGTGTATACGTGAAGTTTGTATGTACGAACGGATGGGCATATTGGGGTAGGTACTTCACTTTCGAATCCATATTTTTTAAAACTTTCTTGCTTACATCTATATTATTTTTGTTCCAGATCGGAACCGTCTACCAACTAGTAATAACAATAACGATCCTGCTCTCTCAAGTGCTGGGCCTGGAGTCAGTGCTGGGCACTGCCGACGGCTGGCCGTACCTGCTGGCACTCACGGCATTGCCAGCAGCGATACAGTGCGCCACGCTGCCACTGTGTCCTGAGTCACCCAAGTTTCTGCTTCTGAATAAAGGACAGGAGCTACATGCGCAGCGAGGTATGGAAAAACTAATAATTTTAATTAGGTACATATATCAAGTTTTTTAATTGTAGATACCATTTATAAAAAACTTACTTGTAGCTTATTTTTAATCCCTTAACATTTATTTTTTCAATCTTTATTGTACAGACTTTTTTGTTACTAACTGCTTTATAATAAGTAGTATCTTAGAAACCAACCACATATTTGACAAGTCTCTGCGAAACCGTGCCAGCGAACCAAGACCACACTCCGCTACATAAAGTTACAAGAATCTAAACTAGATGGCGTTAGTATGCAGGCTTGCTCGCATTGTTATCGGTTTATTGTAAGAACGGATAGATTAACTGACCGATTCTAATTCGAATGATTACAAACTAACGAAAAATTGTGAACGAACATGCACGATCGAATATTACCGACCAATCAGTGCACAGTATTACAATATATCCGATTTCTGAGTGAACCTGCCCTTGATTGGTCAGACTACGAGTAGCATATTATATCACCATAGAGTTCCAAATAAAACAACGATATCGTATTCATTCAAACTGACTTGTCCTCAAGGACTAAATTAGATCGTGAATTAGTAAACGGGCTCTCGCGCCAGCACTCTCGCATCGTCGTCCCTTTAATCTCCCCCTCCAATTTCTTTATAAAATCGATCAATCAAGAAGATCATTACATAAATGTTGCGTTTTATGTTTCTGTAGATAATATTCATATGTTTACTTTTTTTCATATATGCGAAGCTATTTTTTTGTGTCCCGTGGTTTTACCCGCGTGTATGCTGATGATGTTGATGAGCTTATGTCACTCTCCAGTTCTTCTAGTTTCATCATAATCATCATCAGCCCGTGTCAGTCCACTGCTGGACATAGGCCTCTCCCAAAGCACGCCACTTAGCCCGATCTTCTAGTCTAGTAGATCTTCTAGTTTATTGTAGTTATTATTATTATTTTATTGTTTATTGTTAGTTTATTATAGCTCCTCTATTTGTTTACTGCAATGAGGTAGTAGGTAGATATGTAGGTAATATAGTGGTGTATAGGTATGTAGTGATAGTTCGGGTAATATCTACTATGTAGTGATGTAGGGATAGACGGGTTCGGTGTTACTACAAGTAACACCGAACCCGTAGTATCACTACCTAGTCTGTGACCGAACCGGTTGCGACGTCGTATAGACATTTCTTACTGTCGTTGGTTGAGATCATAGTTTCCTTCGCCATTGGTTGCGACTGGTTCGCAAGAAAATACTTGAAAATAACCTCGACCACGCTTCACCTCCGAGGGTAATTCTTCATCGTAAGAATCGTTTTATGTAAAAGCTTTATAAGTTAGTACGTTTATTTGTTTCAGCATTAAACTGGCTGCGTGGCGATGTCGCTGTTCACGGAGAAATGGAAGAAATGCATCAGGTTAGTTCGCTCACTGTTCAAACGTCTCTTCTTCGCTCTTAATATCTCTTCGCTCTTAATATCTCATAATTCACTCTCGTTGCTCAAGTCTTGCTCAATTCTCTCACTTTCTTCGTTCACTTAGCTTCTTCATCATCATCAGACTATTCACTGCTGGGACACAACCCTTCTCTCTGTAAGAGAGGGTGGACAATAATCCACCATACTGGTGGTTTGTGGACATCCATGTTCTTGAATTGTAAGGTTCTTAAGGTTTTTCTTCTACGGTTTCGAGCGAGGCATCAAAATCTGCATATAACTCACTTTCTTTGAAAGTCTTTGGTGCAGAACCGGATATGTTACCGCTTGAATAAAACTCTAATTTCACTCAATACCCCTACCATATAGCTCAATCCGTAATCGCTCACTTCATTTATGTCGCTCACTTATTCCACTTCGCTCGCTCAGATAATTAAACGCGTGTTCCAGGAAGCGGAAAAGAACAAAGTGAGCAAGAAGGTGACCCTCCGCGAGTTACTGTCCAACCGGTCCCTCCGCGCGCCACTCACCATCGCCGCCGTGGTGATGATCGCGCAACAATTGTCCGGAATAAACGCCGTCATATTCTTCTCCACGGATATCTTTTTGAAAGTTAACCTTGGGAAGACCAACTCGCAGTATGCTACACTTGGTAAGTCATGTTTCAGAAATATCTACACACAAGCACGCCCATATGCACACAATACTACAAAATAATTAAAGACACATACACACACCAGTGCCCCTGGTACAACCAGGTGATCTATGTAGGTGGACCACGCCGGTGGGCAGGGCGCGATATATACTCACTCAACTGGTACAACCAGGTGATCTATGTAGGTGGACCACGCCGGTGGGCAGGGCGCGATATATACTCACTCAACTGGTACAACCAGGTGATCTATGTAGGTGGACCACGCCGGTGGGCAGGGCGCGATATATACTCACTCAACTGGTACAACCAGGTGATCTATGTAGGTGGACCACGCCGGTGGGCAGGGCGCGATATATACTCACTCAACTGGTACAACCAGGTGATCTATGTAGGTGGAGCACGCCGGTGGGCAGGGCGCGATATATACTCACTCAACTGGTACAACCAGGTGATCTATGTAGGTGGACCACGCCGGTGGGCAGGGCGCGATATATACTCACTCAACTGGTACAACCAGGTGATCTATGTAGGTGGACCACGCCGGTGGGCAGGGCGCGATATATACTCACTCAACTGCTATACGCAACCCATAGATAGACAATACTCTCATGCAACCACAACCCAAGTAACAAACACATTCAATTTTTTTATAGTTCACCAGGCGTGTACTATTATTTATTCTGTGACCAGGTATACATTTGTAAGAATGTGCATTCCTTCAAAACATAAACGGAACACTCATAGACATGGACATACGAAAGAACACTAGACAAAGTATTCACCCTCCCTTTGAGTTGTCCATGCATTAACCCTGTCACAGAATAAATAAAAATTCTCCGCCTCTGTATCAGTATTTCACAGTCTCCGGTAGCTGCCTATGCCTACTAGACAGAGTTATCGTCATCATCATCATCAGCCCGTGTCAGTCAACTGCTGGACATAGGCCTCTCCCAAAGCAGACACTGAGCCCGATCTTCGGCTCTTGTCTTCCAACTGCTGCCAGACACTAAACGTATATCGTCGCTCCAACTAGCTGGAGGGCACCCTACACTACGTTTACCGAGTCGCAGTCTCAGCTCAAGAACACGTCTAACCCAAAGGTTATCAGTCCTTCGACAGATATGACCAGCCCACTGCCACTTCAGCTTACTAATCCTAAGGGCTATGTCGACAACTTTGGTTCCCTGCCGGATCACCTGATCGGATACGATATTTTAGAGAAACTTTAGCATAGCCCTTTCCATAGCCTACTGAGCGGACAAATTGGTTGAAGACTTTTGTCTTCAAAGTTTGCGGTATTGGTGACGAGAAGACTTGACGAAGCTTCGCAAATGCTGCCCAGCCCAGCTGTATTAATTCTTCATTTTCATTTTTTTCATTTTCTTCTGTATTAATTCTTTTTTTCTTCTTTCTTCTTTGTTCTTCTTTTGGAGTCTCTCTCTCGAAGACTTAGTTGCAAAGTTTGCACCGTATAAACATACTCCTGAACAATTTCGAGAGCAGTTCCGTTAACAGCAATTGGTTCCGGAATAAAATGTTCGTTGAACATAACCTTGGTTTTGTCTAAGTTCATCCGGAGACCAATGCGTTGAGACTAATCAGTTAGGCTGTCCAACATCTGTTGTAAGTCCTGTAACGTTTCTGCCACAATGACCTCCTCATCCTCGAATCTCAATTGTGAGATGTACTCACCGTTAATGCTAATGCCACCTCCTTTCCAGTCCGGAGTCATAAATATATGCATCCTCTAATGCATTTGAGAACAATTTCGGGGAAATAAAGTCCCCTGGTTCTGTAATAGGACAGTAATTGATGCGGCGTCATACAGACATCTCAACACTTGGATATACCGCTAGTCGACTTGGCATCGATGCAGGGACTCCAAAACAGACCAAGTCTCTATAGAGTCAAAGGCTTTCTCATAGTCCACAAACGCCAGGCACAGGGGCTGATTATACTCTTTTGTCTTCTCTATAATCTACCCTACTGTATGGATGTGGTCTATGGTGCCTTTTCCTCCCCGAAACCCGGCCTAGCTGCTCTGTTGGCTGGAATTCGTCGAATATCCGCGCAAACAGCACAGCTCTCGAATACAGCTCGTATACATGGCTCAGGTGGGGCCGATAGTTTTTCAAATAGGTCTTGTCACCCTTTTTGAAAAACAGGATGACCACACTCTTGTTCCATGACTTTGGAGTTCTCCCAGAGAAGAGGACATAATTAAATATATGCTGAAGTTAAGTGTGGGAGGCCCTTCAGTTTTCAGGAGCTCCGTAGTAATCTCACCCGGGGCTTTTCCATTTTTGAGCTGTTTCAGAACCATCTCGATTTCATCAAGGCTGACTTCTGGCAGCTCTTCGGTATAGTGGCGGGTCAGAGTAGCCCTGGAAGCCTTAAACATATATCGGGTTCAGGTTGCGACGCGAATGACATGTACAGTCCGCTATAGAAATCTTGAACTTCCGATAATCTCCGGCTTAGAAACGACAACTTTCCCGCTTGATGTGGTCAACTTCGTCAGATGGATTCAATCAAGTTGTACTAAGACGTTTGACCCCCGATTTCACTCTATCGCTTCATCTATAGCGCTTGTATTGGAGCGTCGGAGGTCTCGCCTTACCAGCTTTAATATTTGCTTATCAAATCCCGCTGATCTGACGAAGTGCTGCTGGATCTTCGCGTCGTTTCTCAATGAGCTGCAGAGACTCCACCGAAAGTTTTGATTTCCTACCTGTACGCCACATTTTGCAGAACTTCGTTCCTTCTATCTTCAGGATTCCCACCACTTAGTCAAGGTCCTTGTCAATGTCAACGTCAATTGTGCTTTCCAAGGAAGCGAATCTATTGTCCAGTTTCAACTGGAATGTTTCGGATCCAACAACGGTTTGGAGCAGGTTAGGTCGGAGCGTGGACTTCATCAAACGGATACGTTTGCAATCAATATTCAGAGTGCCTCTGACACACTCGTAATCATTCTCGGTTTTAAACCTTGTGATCACAGAGACATCTCTGAATATGCGCTTTTTGTCCGCTATGATGAAGTCAATCTCATTTTTAGTCACACTATCGGGGCTTTGCCACGTCCACTTCCGTTGGGACTGCTTTTGAAAGAATGAGTTCATTAAAAACAGCCCTTCTTTCTCCAGGAAGTTGACTAGCATTTGCCTCCTGTGATATTTTGCTGCCAAACCCGTGCTGACCTACTACCGACTCGCTGCATGTCTGAACTCCCACTTTAGCGTTGAAGTCTCCCATGACACCGTTGAAGTGAGCCTTGGAGGTGTTGTGCAAGGCTTTAAATATGTCTTCGTACATACCCTCTGCAGCATCATCCGTGTGTTTCGAAGTCGGTGCGTATACCTGAATAACCTTGAGGCTATACTAAGGTTACGGTATCCTCTCCCTCTCTTAAGACTTAGGACACATAACCCTAGAATGTGCCATCTCATGTGCCCCAGCACCTCTTCCATTTGCGTCAGATGTTCGTCGAGCCGTAACGTACGTCCGTTATACGTAGCCAGTGTCAGTCAGTTTTGGTGCCCTTCCGTAGTCCTGCCCTGCCGTGACCATGACCACCGCCGTGGCCAGGAATAGCAGGGCTGCCGAGAACTGGGGGCCGTATTTTATTTGTGCTCAATAGCATGGGCAGTAATGCCCATAATCTGCCCAGCAGGCCTGTTGGCGATCGCAGGGCACAGTTTATTGCACCGATGACGCTGCTGCCCGTCATTGGTCTGTAGAATTTAACTGCGCCAATTTTGAATCGTTATACCGCCATTTGTCGGAGCCTCGGATTGAGCCTCGTCAGTTGTTCGGCAGGATGTACCAAGGGCAGGTGAGGTTGACTTGGAGTACTGAGGTGGTAGTTGTAATCCCTTACATCCCAAGAGTTATTAAAATTTGTTAATTCCATAATGTATCTAACATGAACAAATCTGAAAAAATAAATGCAAATGATGCCCCAAAATAAACTTTGCAGTATATTTTCTGCTTGAGTATGTTAGCTAGCCAGCCGGACACTAAAGTGTCACACCACCTACCACTAAGATATCCTTTGTTGCAGGAATGGGAGTCATGAACGTAGTGATGACGCTGCTCAGTCTCCTGCTAGTAGAGAAGGCAGGAAGGAAGACGTTACTGCTCGCAGGATTCTCTGGCATGCTTGTCTGCACTGTAGCTTTGTGCGTCGCTAACCTATACGTAAGTAACTTATTAGTCTTCTGTAAACCACAGTTTTCTGGTAGTAGAGGAAGGAGGCAGGAAAACGTTACTGCTAAAAGGATTAGCAGTCGAACTTTTCTTCATTGTAAATTCGTTTCACTAACCTATGCGTTAGTAAGTAATTTATCTTTGGCTTGCGTTCCTGCTAGGAATAGTCTCCTACTAGTAGACATGTCTTGTTGATTTTATCACTTGCTGGATTCTGTGGCATACTTGTTGGCACTGATGAGGTACCTTTAATGCCTATAATATGTATGTTTATTTGTTTTGTTATTAATGTAGGTAATAGTTATGTAACTTTACAACGTTACAATTGTGTGATGCTAACATATACGTCAGTCTCCTATTATCCTTCTAGTACCTAAAGCTTAGCGCAAATAATAGTACAATTACCTAATGTAATACAGTCTCCTGCTAATAGAGCAGGCAGGTAGGTTAACGTTACTGTTAATGTTACTGCTATCAATAAAAGAAAACAAGCTTTATATTCTTGATTTTGAAATATAAGATGCAGTCGGAGGCATCATGCATTTGATTTCTTCTTTGAGGGGATCAGCTAGATGCTGGCGATCTTTGTTAGGAGGCGGCACTTTTTTAGTTTAGTACGCAGTCGTTTATATTATTTTATTATAATTTTTTTATTTTTACTTTTCAGTTTCTCTTATATATTTTCGGAAAGGTCTATTAAATTGGTACCTTAGCGTCAGAAATACAATATGGCAGCTATAAGCCGCCGTATTAGTTTTCTTGACACTTCATATATCCTGCGTAACCTCGGGTTTCTGAAATGTTTGTTAACTTTGACAACAGATTAATTCTAATGCTGTCTTTGTCTGGCATTAAACAAATGACAGAGACAGCAATAGACTTAATCTGTTGTCAAAGTTAACAAACGTTTCAGAAACCCGAGGTCACTCGTGAATCCAATGATACCTCATTTATCAAAATCCATCTAGCCGCAGGCGTAGGACGCGCCAAAGGAACATACAAATTACCTACATAGTCGCAGTCGGGTAAAAAGTAGAATCGCTACAATCTTGACTCTAACTCTTGCAAAAGAGGTCTTTGCCTTCTTTCAATAAAATTACTAAGTAAAGGTATGAAAAAAAAAGTATAGTAAAAAATGTAGGTATTGTCACAGAATAAATAATATGGTATTGTTAAGTGTAAGAAGCTCCAAGAAGCTTATATTATTTCTTTTTACAGATCAACTACACATGGGTGACCTACATCTGCATTGCTCTGGTGATTCTCTTCGTGGTGATGTTTGCTGTCGGCCCCGGGTCCATTCCCTGGTTCCTCGTCACTGGTAGGTATCCTTGTTATTATTTCTCTTTATGGATCAACTACAAATGGGTGACCTATCTCTGCATTGCTCTAGTGATTCTCTTCGTGGTGATGTTTGCCGTCGGTCCCGGTTACATTCCCTGGTTCCTCGTCACTGGTGGGTATCCTTGTAATCATTTCTCTTTGTGGATCAACTACACATGGGTGACCTATCTCTGCATTGCTCTGGTGATTCTCTTCGTGGTGATGTTTGCCGTCGGCCCCGGGTCCATTCCCTGGTTCCTCGTCACTGGTAGGTATCCTTGTTATTATTTCTCTTTATGGATCAACTACAAATGGGTGACCTATCTCTGCATTGCTCTAGTGATTCTCTTCGTGGTGATGTTTGCCGTCGGTCCCGGTTACATTCCCTGGTTCCTCGTCACTGGTGGGTATCCTTGTAATCATTTCTCTTTGTGGATCAACTACACATGGGTGACCTATCTCTGCATTGCTCTGGTGATTCTCTTCGTGGTGATGTTTGCCGTCGGCCCCGGGTCCATTCTCTGGTTCCTCGTCACTGGTAGGTATCCTTGTTATTATTTCTCTTTATGGATCAACTACAAATGGGTGACCTATCTCTGCATTGCTCTAGTGATTCTCTTCGTGGTGATGTTTGCCGTCGGTCCCGGTTACATTCCCTAGTTCCTCGTCACTGGTGGGTATCCTTGTAATCATTTCTCTTTGTGGATCAACTACACATGGGTGACCTATCTCTGCATTGCTCTGGTGATTCTCTTCGTGGTGATGTTTGCCGTCGGCCCCGGGTCCATTCCCTGGTTCCTCGTCACTGGTAGGTATCCTTGTTATTATTTCTCTTTATGGATCAACTACAAATGGGTGACCTATCTCTGCATTGCTCTAGTGATTCTCTTCGTGGTGATGTTTGCTATCGGTCCCGGTTTACAGACCCTGGTTCCTCGTCACTGGTGGGTATCCTTGTAATTATTTATCTTTATGGATCAACTACACATGGGTGACCTATCTCTCCATTGCTCTGGTGATTCTCTTCGTGGTGATGTTTGCCGTCGGCCCCGGGTGCATTCCCTGGTTCCTCGTCACTGGTAAGTATCCATGTTGTTTGCTCTTCTTGTAACCTTGTCACTAACGTGTAAACAAAACTTTCAAATCACCCAATTCCAAACGTTTTGTAATGACTTGAAATTTTGCAGACTTAATGTAAGGTACCAATACCAAGTACCAAGACTATTCAACATAAAGAAAAGTGTTCTGAAGATCTGTGCGATCTTGGAGGTCCAGTTTATTCTTAGGTTCGCCTTTCCTGGGAGTACTGGGGGGAACCCTGGAGGCCTGCACCGGAATTCGAGAGCTGCAGCTGGCCTTCTTGGAGGACATGGGGAGGCATTTTAAGCACCACCCATCACGCAAAAAGGGCCGACATCCGGCAAAATAATTGCAAAATAGAGCCCAAGCAACAAGTACTAAAGCCATATTCGATAAAGGGATTACCAAACGTATGTCCATAATTCGTTGTGTGTGGTGGGATAATAGCCAGAATCAATTTGAGGAAATTCAACATGACTGACGTCACCTTAGTTTTCCTAATTCTTAGGTTATTCGATTGATTATTGTGAGGGATTCGTCTCCAAAGATATACTAAATAGTATGTTATTCTTATTTTAGAGCTATTCAACCAATCGTCGCGTCCGGCCGCTTCTGCAGTCGCTGTCACCGTCAACTGGATGGCCAACTTTATAGTTGGACTGAGCTTCTTACCGCTCTCTGTGAGTGCCTTTATTTTTTCAAATATAGAATAGCTTTCGCCCGCGACTTCGTCCGCGCGGACTACAGTTTATAGCGAAAAAAGCATCCTATGTTCTTCCAAGATATTAAAAACCAATGCAAAAGTATAGCCACCGACGCTCTTGATGTTTTTTGACAGACTTGTTAGTATTTCGTTTCCATGGCAACCGTTCCTTACAGCGAGTAATCAAAATTTTCCAGTTTTCCCGTGGAAACGTACCATTTTCCGGTATAAAAAGTATCCTATGTTTTATTCCAGGGTATAAGCTATCTCCATTCCAATTTTCATCAAAATCCATGTAGCCGTTATCGCGTGAAAGCTCCCCAAAGAAACAGACAACGTTTCACTGTTATATATTGGTGTGGATTAATTCGAAAACTGAGTAAAGTGAGCCAGTAAATGATACGAGAGGAGCGGGCGAAGTGTGAGAAGTGAGCTGAGTGAAAGGAATGGGCGAAGAGAAGTGAGCGAAGCTATGAAAGTGAGAAAAGCGTTAGAATGGGAAGTGAGCTAATGGGGTAAGCCGTATCGAGGAAGCGATGTGAACGATCAGAGATGTGAGCGAAGGAGGAGAAGTAGGTAAGTAAGCGACAACGGAGGAACATTATTTGAGTAGGTAAAGTGAGCGAAGTACGAAGTGAACGAAGGGGAAGAAGCGTTGATCGAATGTGAGAAGTAAGCTAAAAATGCAAATTTAAAGTAGTTTTAGGGTTCCGTACCTCAAAAGGAAAACGGGAACTCTTATAGGATCACTTCGTTGTCCGTCTGTATGTCTGTCAATACCCTTTTTCTCAGGAACTCAGCTATATCAAATTAAATTAATATCAAATACAGAAGCCTGCAATCCCTTGGAGTTGTGAAAATACAAAAATCAACGTAATCAAAAGATACGGCCGTTTATGCCGCATATTTTGACACTCGCAAGGGTATCAAAACCTAAGGGTCTATATAGGGTACTTCACGTTGACCTAGAATCATGAAATTTGTCTAGAAGCAATGTCTTAAAGTAAAGGGTAAAATCCGAAAACTGTATATTAGTAGTTAAGTCACAAAAAAAATACAACAAATTTATACGGAACCCTCGGTGCACGAAGCCGACTAGCACAGTGGTGCAAGGTACAAATTAGCAATTCTGGTGTAATAAGGTGTTAATTATTATTATTATGTTCTACAAGTAGGTAGTAAAAAAATACTCTAATAATTGCGAGCCTTACTGTACCAGCGCGAAATCGCACTCACAGCACTGAATATATACACTAACGCGACTCGCAGCGCGCTTCACAGCCGCCATAAAGATTGGTTCCTAATATAATCCAGGATATAAGCTATCCTGTCTTGGTACCAGATTTCATCTAAATCCGTTCAGCCGTTTAGCGTGAAGGAGCAACAAACATACACACCACACATACAAACTTTCGCTTTTATAATATTATTGTGTTATATCACATATTGATAGATTCAGGCGTTACTTTGCGGAAATCCATATTTAAAATGAACAAAATAAAAATATGTAGCTTACTTCCGCCAAAACTGTAAGTCAGACAAATGATAAATGGTAAAATTAACACAAGTAAAACCCCACGCTAAACAAAGTCCTACCCAAATCACTACTTGTACTATTATTTATTCTGTGCCCAAATTGAACTAATGTAAAATGTGTGAATAAGTAATGGTGACAAATTTGTCACCATTGCTTAGTCACTCTCAGTCCAGCACTCGACGAGTCAACATCACCCGAAGATGCCTCGTGCAGAGGCGAAACACGTGTCGTATTGATGTCAGACGTTTGGTATTTGGATCGAGGTATATGTTTTTTATTATATGTATGTTATTGTGTATTTATATTATATATATAAATACACAATAACATATACTTGTATTTGGGTAAAGTTTGTTTAACGTGGGGTTTTTTATTGTGTATATATATTTATATATATTATTTGTATATAAATGTGTTTTTTCTGGCCTCCAGGCCTTAGCTTTCATTTCATTTATATTTTACATTAGTTCAATTTGGGTAGGGTTTTGTTTAGCTTGGGGTTTTACTTGTGTTAATTTTACCATTTGTATGACTTACAGTTTTGGCGGAAGTAAGCTACATATTTTTATTTTGTTCATTTTATATATTATTGTGTGTGATATACTAAAATCATGTTTCCATTTCAGCTCATCTTGGGCACAAACGTGTTCATAATATTCGCAGCGCTTCAGTTCCTCTTCATACTGTTTATTTACTTCAAAGTTCCTGAAACTAAGAACAAAACCATAGAAGAAATCACTGCAATGTTTAGACAGCAAATGTAGAATAACATTCCGTGGTGGTATCCTCCTCTGCAAGGGTCCGTCTTTGGCGGATATTCAGCTGCCAAGCAGTAGTGTGCAAGCATTACTGTGCTCCAGTTTGAAGGGCAATGTTTCCAGCGAAATTACTGGTAAATACCAATTCAGGGTGACGAGCGCAGTGCACCGACGCGCGAGATTTAGCAATCTGAAGTTGCAGCACAACCGAGAACTGCGGGGCGATTACCTATCTTGTTGCAATCAGATTTTTATTAACAAATGCACAATGCGGCGCTTGTGTGATATTGCTTTGAAAATCTGATTGCAACAAATCGAATTGGCTTACGGTATTCCACTGCAGGGCAATGCTCCCTTGTCAGTCATAGAAATTAAATAATGGATTGGAGTAATTTTATAAATCATATTGAATTGCTGTTTTTGGCCTAAAAATTAAAGGTTACATTTTACGGAGCCTGAAATACCTACAGCCGTTATTTTGAAAATTAGCGGTGTCATTGCCGCTGGTCAAACCTTAATACATTTAAGGAGGACTTCTATCTATACAAAAATAAATTAAATGGCTTCCAAAGGTGACGAGTTTCTGAGATATTAAAGTGGGGCCGGCGGAGGAAACGTAATACCAAAATCATTTGTAATTGCACCATAATTCCACAGTGTTACGATATTATTCTGATTCTGACAGTTGTTTATCGAGGTTCCCAACAAAATTTAGTTGAACCGAAATGTAAACAAACATTGCATTTTCCTTATTTTCAGGTACCTGAAACATACAATTCGCTTAAATTTCGTTATAGGTAAGCATTTTAATAAATACAGTTGGGATGGGAACCTAGAGATAAACACTGCCTGTTCGAACCCGAATTTTATCACAACACTGGTGATTTTGGTATGACGTTTGTTTGGAAAATTCATTCACGGTAGGTCTAGGCCACGGGTCGGCAAGTACTTTATTTTATTACCGAGGTCCATAAAAAAAACTGATATTGATTAGGTAGGTACTATTTTTTATTTTACTTTCAAATTAAATTATTATATAAATCATAATACGTAAAATTAATGCGAGAAATTACACCGAAGGTCTTGAGCCAGTTTTTTATAGTTTGGTTCACGAAGGGAACAGCAAATGCGAAGTGTGTCATAAGTACTAAGCCGATTTTATACTAGTTTTCACCAATATTTAGGTTATTTTCTGAGGATGGTTGATGATGATTTAATGTATTTGCTAGTCCGTACGAAACCGGCATGGTGTAATTATTTGTGTTGAATTAAAGTTAAGTATTCATTATACTTATACCCCCTTACTTATAAAAAGGGCAATAAGTCCTAATCATTGCATAACCATTCTATAACTTTTTATAAGTAAGGGGGTTAATGTAATCATTATCTCCACTAGATATAAGGCTACTTATTTTAGATGACATCGAACAAATGTTTTGTTATCATTTTTTTAAGTTTGAATAAAACTTGATTTTGTAATTTGATGTTTTATTTATGCACTAGCTGTGTCCACGGCTTTGTCCACGCGCATTTCTTTGGTTTAAAAGTAAGCTATGTGTTATTCCAGGACCAAAAGTATTTATAAAGGATATTATACTACCTACATTTCTTCAAAGTTCGTTCAGACGTCAAATCGATTTTTATCGTTTGCTAGGCTTGTGATCGGAATGAGAATGCCTTGAACCACATTTCCCTAATGCACTAAACTAACTCGAACGGTTTTGTTCTTTTGAGTCTTCTCACTAAGTCCGTGTGGTCGAGGAGCTGGATTGCCTCGACAATCACAAGATGATAAATTCTATTTTCATTAGGTTCTGCATATTTCTTGACTAATTTATCAACGAACTCTACTTTAAGGATGATGGAGATCGTCTTTTCTTATGTACCAAGGTGCATTCACTAATTCCCTCAGTACTTTATTCTGGAAGCGTTGTATTGAGAATATGATGCTCTGTTTGTTGCAGCGCCACAGCTGTATACCATGGGTCCACACTGGCATTAGGACTAGTTTATATAATAAAAGTTTATTGTGTGTTGATAGCGTAGTGCCTCCAAGAAGCCAACACATTATTTTAAACCGTAGTTAAAATTTAATTTTTCTTCTTGACATGAGCTTTCCAGCGGAGCTTAGCGTCAAGCGTCATACTGAGGTACTTTGCATAAAGGATTTGCTTATCATTAATAAATATTTGGTGAATAATGATGCTTTTTGTAGCTGAAGTCTATATGGACTGTTTTAGATTTATTCAGTTTAATTTTCCATTTTTTGTTCCAGTCGTAGACTTGATTGCTGCTGCTTCTTCATGTGTACTTCCAACAGCCATTATAGCAGTGTCGTCAATGATTAAAAAAGGGAAATATGTTTTAGTATTAAAACGATACATTTCATCAATTTATTTATTTCCCCCCTGTTCCCTTTTCCTGCCGCCCTGATGAACGAGGCGCGCATGCGTGTACAGCGCCGGCCGCTGTTTGAACGTATCTCCGCAGTTCTCACACATGTACTGGCGCCGCTCCGAATGCGTGAGCTGATGTCCACGCAGAGTCGACAAAGTCTGGAAAAGTTAAACTCTGTTCACAATAAATCCATTAGATAAAAACCTACATCAAAATCTTCAAAAAGTGAAATATTGATTGTAAAATTCCAGGACATACAAGTGAAGTTAAATAAAAGCTTCTAATAAACAAATTTTGATGAAATTTATATGGAGAATTATTCAAATATGTAAAAAAAAAACCCAAAACAGTCTAATTGAGAACATCTCTCTTGAGTCGAAAATACAAAAAAATATGCTTAGGAAGTTCTCATGAGTTTTTCTGGCTCCATCATCACTCCCTCGTCAGCATGTGTAATGAAAAGGACTCAACAAAACAAATGAGGCCCATGACTCAGGTTACAAGAAGCCAGTGGTTACATTCCCGCTCCATCATCAGAACAGCTCGATAATACATATTTACATATATTATTGTACTGTCATCAGAATTGCATAAGTTTACAAAAATCGATACAACAATAATTAATGTAAAGATTTGCTTACAAAATTACAGATCCAAAATATCTACTTATTTTTTATTTACCTAAACATATTCTGTGGTGGGTTATTTATTTGTGCTGGGTGTACGTATGTTTGTTCCTTTATATTCGTCTTAATCACGAGAGTAACATAGGACATATGAAGAAAAATTAACAAACCTTATCGAGTGAGCCAAAAAACCATTCCAAAAATATAATATCTAAGGGAAACTAAAAAGTTGAAAATAAAAATAAATTATTGTAAAGAAACAAGAGGTCGACACAAACTAGAGACGGAAGGCACAAGGGAGAGGAGGCTTATACCTATACAGCAGTGTACCAATACCCAGCAGTGGCTGGAAAAAGCTGACGATGATCAATGAAATAAAAAACCGACTGCGAACAAAATTAAAAAGAGGAATACAAGCTTTAGATTCTTGACTTTGAAGTATCAGATACAGTCGGAGGCATGATGCATTTCATTTCTCCTTTGACGGGATCAGCTAATAGAACTAAAATCAGGAATCTAAAACTTTACTAATAATTTTATAAAATAATAATTTGAATCACGGACGGGGTTCGAACCCGCATCATTCTCTGCGCGGCACATGCCTTTGCAATTTCGGCTACCATGACAGGTAAAAACAAATGCAAAAATGCATGACATGCTTCAAATTTTCTGCTTAGTTTGTAAATCCGTCTTACGGGAACGGTAACGCCATCTATTGGCAGTATTCAGAACTGACCAACCGAACACGGCTAATATTGCAATTAACTACGTGTCGTAAAGATAACGTCTCCCAAATGTTTATATGATTTTAGCATTAACGCATGCTTAGCGAGAACATGAAGCATGTTAGTTCCTGTCACGGTCGCAGAGGCACGGAAAGATGCGGGTTCAAACCCCTTTCGTGATATAAATTTATCTATTAGAAAATTATTAGATATATTCTCGCTAAGCAGGCGTTATTGCTAAAATCTAAATATTGTTTGCATCTGTTTAGTTTTGTCCAAATCGGTGTTTTTTTCAGTTGCGTCTGACCACGCCGGCAAAGGCCCGCGTGGTCATTTTTCTACAATAAAGTAGCCAATCCAATTCAGTAATTTTACTCCTTAAACTAAACTAGACTAAATTTCTTCGAATATAATTTAACCCTTGTCGACTTTGTAACAAGGTATTTTTTCCCCTGGCATCTATTACGTAAACTTACGTCAATTTAAGCTGCACCGCTTAAAATTCACTTAAAACAGGGTTTTAACACGCTGTCTGGATAAATCGCGTTTGGATAAATTCGGACACGTTCTGAGACAGCATTTGGACAAATCGGAACTCTCGCCCCATGGAAACAAAGTTGATTTTACGCTGACAGGCTTTAGTGATAGTTTAGTGAGGCATAGATGCCAGGGGAAAAAAAACCTTGTTACGAAGGCAACATCAGATTGCTCAAATGCTCTTATTTAGGTACCGCTTGAGAGTGGTAGTGCCAGGGGGACCAGCCCCGGACAGAAGGATGTCCCTAATTCAATGGTACTCACATAAAATTTCTTGCCGCAATCATCGCAGCCGTGGTCCCTGCTCCGACTGAGGCCGTGGTGCTTCTGTTTGTGGTTCTTCAGTCGCCACTCCGATATGAACAACTAGGTAGAAAAAAAGTCGTTACGTTACAAGGAATCCTAGTGGGGAGCCTATTGATCAAATTTATTTTTATAATCTTGTTATACTGTTAATTAATATTATTATTATTTTATATGCCTGGGGGTAAAAAAAGGGTAGCGCTCGATTTTGGGGATCAATCCTTTCGTTACAGTTACATAGGTACTAAACTTGTTCTTAAACCCTGTTTTCTTGTAAGGCGATATCGTAGAATTGATCATTACTCGATAAGTTCATGAAATGGCCAGCTCAAAGAGACCATATCGTGGAAACATCAACTTTTAATGATATTTCAATCCACGTTTGGCCATATCATTAAACATCGTTAAAGTAGGGGTTTCATGGTACCAAAGGTGTTCAAACGAATAGGTATTAAAGGTTAAAAAGAAAAAGATAACCCGTCGCGGGATGCCTAAACATGAAAAAGATAACCCGTCGCGGGATGCCTAAACATGAAAAAGATAACCCGTCGCGGGATGCCTAAACATGAAAAAGATAACCCGTCGCGGGATGCCTAAACATGAAAAAGATAACCCGTCGCGGGATGCCTATACATGAAAAAGATAACCCGTCGCGGGATGCCTAAACATGAAAAAGATAAGGTAGTAAAGTAAAGTAGTAGTAAAGAAGTAAAGTAACTCGCTACGCTTCGCTCACGCCTTCGTATTGTAACCTATCTCAGCCGTATCTTATCAGTTTCTTACGATAAAAAAATATATGCAGATAAAATACGTTTAAAACGGCTATTGTAGCTGCCGCCCGTGGAGACCCCTGTTAAATAACTCATCTGTTTATTTTGTAAATTATGTTTCTCAAATAGAGCATTTGTTGCGAAATAATCGATGAGAAGTTGCAATGGAGATAAACAAGCAACAACATTTTAATGTAGATTAAAAAAGTAATCTAAAAATCAGTTTTTTATAGTTTGCAGTTTTATCGATTCGTGAGCTACCCTGAAAGTTTCAGCCGGATAGCTAATCAGGGAATGCTCGAAATTTGAGTTGCGAGATTCCATCCGAACGACAGACAGACATACAAACAAACAAATATTAAGTCCCGCCTATTTACCACGTTATAGAAACGTGGTAAAAAGGCGCGGTTGTGTATCGTCGTGACACCATATAAAAACATACATGCCCAACTGGTGACATTAGATATAATAATAATAATAATAATATTTATTTATTCGCAGAAAGTTACATACTAAACTAAGAAAATTACATTGAGACATGTTCAAAATACTATAAATATTAGCGACGGGCCCCAAACTAGGCATCGCCTGTTTCTTGGGAACCCAGTGAAAAAGGTGTTTACAGATGAAATGAATCGCTGCGCTTGACAATCTAAACATGTTTGCTTACTGCTTCAATTACAATAAATCTAAATAATACCTGTATATAAATTATTAAGGAAAATATTACAATAATTTAGAAATAAAATTTAAAGCAAAAAATTACTGAGAAATAAATTTAAACAAATAAAATAATAATAATAAAACAAATGTTGCACACTCAGATCCCCCCACCAGGATTATCTGTGTCACGTGAGCCATGGACAATATGGACATATCCATCAACACACCAAAAACATCCAAAAACCGGGAACAAGCGTGAATGCTCATCACAGAAATGTTTGCCCAGACGGGATACAAACCTGGGAACTAATCTTAGCAACCAGGAGGAGCTTTACCAACTGCGCCACAGAGTCGTCGAGTGTGATGGATATTGAGATCACAGTGGTTCTGAACGCGCCGTAGATGGTTGACCAATACAAATAGTCAAGGACTGCCAAAAAAAGGATCATTCTGGTTAGATCAAGTGCCATAATAATCCATAATGGACCTATCCAGATTTAATTTTCTCGTAAGATCCGGTCATAAGGCATTTAGATCTAAAATGGATCTATCTGGCTCTACCCTTCCGTGCTGTATAGTCCGAATCAAACTTAATGGCGGCTGTGAAGTTAACGCGAAGCGCTGCGCAATAGCAAATATTAGGTATATACACGGGCGTTGGAGGGGTGAGGGGATGCGCGCTGCCGCGCTAGCAGCGCACTTCACAGCCGCCATTAAGTTTGGTTCGTTACGTCGCGTCTCGCGGTGCAACCATCGATTGAGAAATTGCACTGCTCTACGATATACAGGTGAGTTTTTTAACAGGGGTCTTCAGCTCCACGGCCGCTACGATAGCCGTTAACGGTAGGAAAATGTGTATTAGAAATCCATCAAGAAGTTTTGAAACATATCATAACTGCAAGGATTTTTGAATCGTAAGCATTGACATACACCAAAAGCAACTGCATATTACTCCGTACCACAGAATACTTAATAATACTGACCGTACCGTACTCTAGACAAGCTCTTGATGTAAGTCGCAATGAGAGCATTTCATTATCGCAATTTTGGCGCTGATAGTAGTAGTTTGGTAGTGAGCGTCCACGGAACTAACGTATTGTACTATTATTTATTCTATGACTAACGTCAGGAGATGAAGTAACGTCAATTTTAGTTCCATGGACGTGCGGTGGGGCGCTTTGAATCAGCACAATAGAAAGAAAGTACGGCACAGCAAAACCATAGAGGTTAGTGTAAGGGACGGTTGTCTCTTCCGTACCGGTCCCGGCCCGACCTCAAAACTGGGAATGCCCAGTAATTACCGAAGGGGTGACTGCCTACAGTCAGTCATAGTTAAACGCGTAACCGCAGGTTTCAGGGGCTATTGCTGAATGCTTACGATTAGAACGTTTTGAATTCTAGAAAGCTATTGAACGTAGCAAATAAAGTTGAGGATAAGTAAAAATAATATAATATAAATTATTATTTTATAAACTACAGCAGTTAGATTCAAAAGTAGATAGATTCTAAAAAAATATTATAACTTATTTTTTTTTCGAAATATATATGTCTTTGACCTAGTATAAATAAACACTTTTGTTTTATATTATTTTTGTAACATCAGTTTTTCTATAATATTACCTTTCTAAAATATATTTTTTCTAATATCATCACCATCATCGTGTTTCAGTTTTAGAAACAAAATAAAACCACTATTGCTACAAACTTTTTTATTATTTCAACAATAAATTAAAATTATTTGAAACTAACGCGATGACAACTAAAAAAATCAAAAAATCTTAAAAAAAAAACTGGGTCGGCTGTCAGGACGGCCAATGTCCGTCGCGCGTATTGTATACTAAACGTAAGTATGTCCATTCTGTAATACTTCTTCATCGTAATAGATAATTGAACATGTGGGCTCTTCATTATCGGCTGAAAACATTTAACAATGACACAATTTTTTATAACATGTTGTTTTAGGAAATACTGAAAAAATACTGAACTTTCCTAAAAAATACTAATCTTAATGCAAAATAATATCGAGTCTGGGCGCCTCGACTCGCTCTCAACCCCGATTCGCCTTCGAAGCGCAATAGGTTTAGGTATAGTTAGTTTGACTTGGTTGTTCCAAGTATTGAACCCTCGGTGCAGGAGTGTTCCATAATTGGAACCCCTTTATTTTAGAGTTCCGTACCACAAAAGGAAAAAAAGGAACCCTTAAAGGATCACTTTGTTGTCCGTCCGTTTTTTCTGTCAGTCTGTCAAGACCCTTTTTCTCCGGAACGCGTGGAGGTATCAAGTTGACATTAATACCAAATACTCAAGTCTGACTTCCCTTGGAGTTGTGATAAAAACAAACTTCTAAGTCGACGCAATCAGAAGATACGGCCGTTTAATCCGAATAGTTCGACATTTTCGACACTCGCCAGTGAATCAAAGCCTATAGGGTAGGTATTTTTTTCTGATGACCTAGAATCATGACATTTCGCACGAAGCAATGTTTTATAGCACAAGTAAAGGGGAAAATCCAAAACCCGTAAATTTGCCGCTACATCACAAAAAATACTTTTTAAAATAAAACTTCGATTTTCTATTCCCGTGATGGACGAACTATTTACATACCTACAAGTTTGTACGGAACCCTCGGTGCGCGAGTTCGACTCGCACTTGGCCAGTTTTTTATAATTTGTTAGGTTACGATATCCGCCATACTAACACTACAACTTTTCCATAAGTTTAAATCGACTACTTATTACGGTTCTAAATTTACAGTCCTTTAAAGGTAGGACAGACAGACAGACTGACGGTGTAGGCTTAAATAGTAGAGCTCTTTTTGGACCCTTTGGGAATGGCACCCTAAAACAGCCGAATTGAGAACCTCCTCGTTTTAGAAGTCGATCAAAAAATATCTTGAGCATTTTTTCAAGTGCACGAATATTTTTCCCGTCGCGAGCACCGAACTCGTAACCCTTACGTGCTAAAGCAATACTTTCAATGTAGATCATACCTGATAACTTCAAAGGGTCCGTGATTTCATCCTCATTTTGGTTTTGAGCGTAATTATGTTCTGTCAGGACATTCGACCCTGAAATATTAAATATTAAATTATATGTTAATTAATAGTTTTAATTATATATTAAACTAGTTGTTGCCCGCGCCTTCGCCCGATCCCTATCGCGTTAGAGAGCATCCCACTTCCTTCCCCAGGGTTCAAACCATCTCCATACCAAATTTCATCTAGAACTGTTCAGCCGTTTAGTCGTGAAAAGATAACAATGAGAAAGATAAACAAAAAAAAAACAAAATGAGTTAAAAAAATAGAGTGTGATGGTAAAAGATTAAACAAATCATTTGCCATTTATAGCTAAACTTTAAGTAAACTTTAACTTTGATCCTTGAACCTTGATCCTGAAACAGGATCGATTGGCATCATCCAAGTTTTGGTGTAAAAAGCCAATTTTTTAGATGACTGTATTTTTTTCCAAAATCTGTGAATGCAGGTCTAAATATCTCCAAAAGTTAACGACAGTTAAGTTACCGATTTCTGAGTTTCTAGTATAGTACTCGCAGCAATTATTTATGTTTGTGAAGTTAGGCTCTGTGGACGATTGCGCAGGTACTGCTGTGGGGATAAAACAGCATAAAGTAGGAGCGAGACAGAATATGCGAAAAACGTAAGCGAGGCAGTTATACAATGCTGTCTTCACCTTCAACATTGGGATTGCGCCTGAAAAATAGCAGTTTGTGCAGCGACTAACAGATAACTTCCGAGACACAATCTTCCGCTGCGACTACTGTACTTTAATCTATGTTGGTCCGGCACAGGCTTTTGAACCTTATAAGAAACAGGGTCGATTGGCATCAAAAAAAGTTGCCCGTTGTCTTGCTGAATGTATTTTATTTCCAAAATCTGTGAATGTTTGTCAATATATCCCCAAAAGTCAACGACTGTGTTCAAAAAACGTTTTCCAGTAGCTAGTAGTAAACGGTTGAGGTACTTTACACTTCGTAAAGACGCGTAGGAAAATCATCCGTATATCCCTTATATCCACATCAATATATAAAAGTGAAACGTTGTCTGTTTGTTTGTTTGTTTGTGGAGTTTTAACGCCATAACGGCTGAAGTCGTAAAAGCTTCTTTTTTTATTTTATTTTTAAATTATACTTATGTATTTGCAATTTGTGCGTGAACTAAGACAATATAATCGTTCGAGTGTGCAACTATTCATACAAAATTAGGTTCGCAGCTTTTCTATCTTTTACCTTGTACTTTAGTACTTTATTGTTATCAGAATTGATAAAATATATGAAACATAAACTGCTGAATATTGGCATTCCCCAGAACGCCAAAACGAGCGGTTGCTCTCTGTAGTTGGTGATAATACGAACGAAATCTAGCTTAAAAGCTAGAAAAAATACGCTTGCCCTGCCAAAAATGAACTTAAGCCAAAAAATTATTTACTGTTGGAATGTGCTTATCATGGCCTTCAATTTGATCCCATATTGTCATAGAAAAATATATTTTTTGCTTTTGAAAATGGAGACAGTCTCCATTTTATTTTTTGTCAATCCTTACATTCCCCGAGTAACATAGGCAATTTTTTTGAAAATATTCAATATAAATAAGCATTATTTTTTTGAAAGTATTCATTATTTATTCGGGGGGATGTAAGGATTCTAACGATACCCCTTATGTCTAAATCTGTTCAGGCGTTTAAAAGTTATGGTGGAATAATGAAACTCGCATACAAACATACATGAATCCTAAAAACATTACACTCCTTTTTTTGGGCAGTCGTGTAATAATGCTCCCATTTCGTGAATTCTCTTTGCAGGTCTCACAGCACCCGTGGGATGAGAAACGTTGGTTCTATTCTTATGTCAGGCACTACACGGCATCATTTATCATACTAACTTTATAAGTTTGTATGTATTTATATGTGTATGTTTGTTACTCCTTCACGCTCATATGTCTGAACAGATTTGGATGAAATTTGGTATGGAGGTAGCTTATGTGTTAATGCACCCTGTATTACACATAGGCTACTTTTTAATCCGTAAAATTGCACGGTTACTCAGGGACGCGGGTGAAACCGCGGGCGCAGCTAGTTATTCATAATAATATCATTATATGCATACCCTATACGAATTTTATAAAGCGAAAGTAGCTCTATCAGTCCGTTTGTTACCTAAACGGCTGAACCGATCTTGATGTAATTTGGTATGGAAATAGTTTGAACCCTGGGAAAGGATCTAGGATACTTTTCAACACGATAAACTGTATTCCGCGCTAACATGAGCAAGTTCAAAATAAGTTTAACATGACTCACCGGCCGAAGATAGCGGTTGCCCAAGGAACATCTCCAACTCGGTGAAAAGACAGGGGTACGAGTACTAATTCTTTTCCCTTCAGGGTCGAACTGTGTTTTATTAAAATGTCTTTTGCACACTCTTTTCCCTAAAAGTTGGTATTTATTGAGCCAGATTAGATTTGGATTGGTGGGCACCAGTTTGGACAACCACAGGCTGTCGTTTTTGGGGAAGCTAAACATCTGTGCAGTTTCACTTGTTGATGTGCAAGTACCGACAGTGCACTTAATCTTGCTCTGTTTTTGCGGCAGTTTCGATTTAACTTCGGTCTATAAAAAGAAACGATAGTTTATGTATAAGAATTAGTTAACTCCGACGTATATTTTATCAATTTTATGCAGAAATATAAACCTATACAATAAATGCAGTATTAATACTTTTATCTACACTCATAAATTCTTAAAAATTGTAGCATAATACATTACGCACGGCACGTCTCTAATAAGTTTTTGTTTTTCAAAAGTGTCAATTTTATCTGGAAAATTAATAGATTTTTGTATAATCAATTTTGAAGAGATCCCAATATTATTTTTCAGAAAACTCGATTATTTTTGGAAAATTAATCGATTTCAGCATAATCGATTTTGAAGGGATCCCAATATATCAATTAAGCGAAAAATCGATTTTTGTACCATTTAGTCATACTCGTATATTATTGTTATTCAGGTATATACACACCTATTTTTAATTACAAAAAAAAAACAGCTGTGTCTACTACTGATACTCAGTACATCCATGCTGAAAAAAGAATAAAAGACTGTATTTAAAGATTATCTCACAAAAAACACAATAGTTGGTCAAACGTCTTCATTAATTCGCACAAAAAATGAATTCTCGCATTTCATTCAATAATACTAAGTACAAGTAAGCGCGATTTGTCATCATATAAACAATTCCAGGATCAAGGCACAGAATAAATAATAGCACAATTACTCAAGGCAACGAACCTCCGCCCCGCACCCGCCGCGCCGCCTCCCGCATCGTCTATCTATTCCTTTCTTCCGAAAGTAAACAATTATGTATTATAATAAACTAATTAGTCGCATCGCACGCGCCGGTCACGTCACAGGTCACGTCAGGTCACGGGTGTTTCGTTACGATCGTACGTACCTACGCCGCTGTTTGATTACCATCGCGATGGCTTTTCAATTTTTACCTCGTGAATACACGAGAAGAAAGTTATTTAAAACTTCTTCGGACGACGGTGTCGTCAATGCTGAATGGCGATCTGCAAGGTGTTTGGTTTTAGCAGGACGGCCAAACACCACACTAACACAGAATATCAGAACTACTTAAACGACCACATCGGAAACCGTTGGGATGGTCGTGGTGGACTATTAGCACTCTCGCCGCCTGTGGACTTCTTTCTATGGAGCAAATAAAGTGGTGTGTTTATGTGAGTGAACTGGACACTACAAACAAACAGCGCACAATTCAATACCTACCTACCTAATAAATAAAGGAATTTTGCCTAAGCCCGTAAAATAATGAAGGAAAAGTTTGAATTAACCAAATAATGTATTTTTATATTACATTTCCTATTTTATTTTGTCTGTAGGTACTTGCTTACCCACTTACCTACGTGCCTTCGCCACAGAATAAATAATACCACAAGTACCTTTGTGTGTCTTGTTTACAACTTTTCACTGATAAAATGGTCGCGTGATAGACGAGCTAATAATTGAACGTGAAGAAAGAGTACGAAAGATATGTTTTCACTACTCACGCGCATGATGTGATTTCATTCATTATTCTTTGCATAGTATTTTTTGTTTGTGTCCATAATTTATGGAAGGATTTCCGAAAACTTTAACATTTATTAAATTCTACACTGTTAAGTATTCTAAAGTTCTGACTGTATATTTAGATTGCAATGCCATTACTAAACGGCGCATTTTTTTTTTAATTTAAAAATAGTGGTGTATAACATGGATTTTAATATCGGTGTTATTCAGGTATAAATGGTTTCTATTGCCGGTAACCGATTAACATGAGATCAATTTTAAAAACAATTAAATATATAACGCAATAAACAGTACCTTGTCACAATCTTGGCAGTTGTATTGCGACTTCTTCAAGTGGTAAATATATAACGCAATAAACAGTACCTTGTCACAATCTTGGCAGTTGTATTGCGACTTCTTCAAGTGGTAAATATATAACGCAATAAACAGTACCTTGTCACAATCTTGGCAGTTGTACTGCGACTTCTTCAAGTGGTAAATATATAACGCAATAAACAGTACCTTGTCACAATCTTGGCAGTTGTACTGCGACTTCTTCAAGTGGTAAATATATAACGCAATAAACAGTACCTTGTCACAATCTTGGCAGTTGTACTGCGACTTCTTCAAGTGGTAAATATATAACGCAATAAACAGTACCTTGTCACAATCTTGGCAGTTGTACTGCGACTTCTTCAAGTGGTAAAAGTTGTAGTGTTTAGTCCAGTACACTTTTGACGCAAACTTTTTGTCACATTCAGGGCACTGATACCTGAAAACACGACGTTAATATAAAGATAAGATAAGGAATCTATACTTACAATAAAGCACTAAGTAACAAAAAGTCTGTACAATGAAGATAATTAACAAAAAATCGGCCTACAGTACTTAAAATAAGATGTCATTTTTAAACGCGTCACAGACGGCTAAGATACGATAATATTTTATCTTAAGATAAAATATCGCTCGCTATACAATTTATATGAACCATCACAAACGGCGAAGATAATATATATTTGCATCTTACAGTATCTTAAGATATCGAGCGATATGGAATTTATTAAAATATGTCATCTTAAGATACGAAATATATCGTAACAGATACAAAATATATATTAATATACTATCTTAAGATACAAAATATATCGTAAATGCTCTACAGGTTGCCCTGTTTTGTTTTCGTGACGGTTTTTTTAACCCCTAAACAAAGAGACTGGTGTTATAAGTTTAAGTTAAGTTTTTAGGGTGTGTATCACTGTGTCTGTGTGTGTGTGTGTGTGTGTGTTTGTGTGGCATCGTATCTCCCAAACGAATGGACCGATTTTGATGCGGTTTTTTCTGTTCGAAAGCTGATATTATCGAGATGTTTCTTAGACATATGGGGAGAGGGAGGGGGGAGGTGAGAAAGAAAAGGGGGGTGAAAATTGTAGCTTCCCAACAAATGGACCAATTTAGCTGTAGTTTTTTAATATTTGAAAGCTGGGGTAAACAAGATGATTCATAGCTATAATGGGGGGTGGGAAGTCAAGGGGTAATATACATTTTTAATTAGTGCTTGTTATTGGTTTAATTGGCTGTGCCCATGGCTTTTCTCTAGGTTAAAAGTTACCTATGTGTTATTCCAGAAACATAAGTACAGACAGATTATCAGAAAGAAAAACACGATTTAAAAAAAGTATATTATTGTACTTACAGTAGTTTATTTAATGTACCCTGTTTTTTTTAATTATCTTCATTGTTTTTTTGTTTTCTTTTTCATCAATTTGCATATCAAATTCAAAATCAGAATCGTCGTCTGATGAGCTATCTAATAAATCTAATAGTGAAACTGTGTTACTCATATTTTATCACCCTGTATATAGAAAGCGGTGAAGAAATACGTGTGGCACCTAGGGCGGCCAGCGAGCGAATGAATAATTTCAATATATTATCGTATCTTAACCGTGTGATGCTATAATATTTTACTCAAACAAGCTTGTAATGTGGTAATTATTTCGACAACCTTCTTTGGGCAAAGTCGACCTTGCCGCGCTTCTTGAATAGGCGCCAGCAAAGTTGTATGGAATTTCATTACTGTCGTGTTTTGCGGCCAGCAATTTCCTTTGAAAATCCATTATTGTCGTGTTTTTTTAGTACTATTATTTATTCTGTGGTTTTGTTAACCACCGAACGCGAAAAGAGAGGCGACGTAGTTCCCAAACGTATGGACCGATATTGATGTTTTTTTTTCTGTTTGAAAGCTGATATGATCGAGATGGTTCTTAGCTATTATTATTGTTGTTGTAGTTTTTGTTGTTGTATTTTTGTTGTTTTAGTTTTCATTGTTTTTTGTTGTTTTTGTTGTTGTTATGTTATTGTATGTTTTTTGTTGTTGTTGTTTTTGTTGTTGTTTATTATTGTGTTTTTTTGTTATTGTTGTTATGGTTTATTTTATTGTTTTTGTTGTTATTGTTGTTGTTCTTGTTTTTTTGTTCTTTTTTTCTTGTTTTATTAGTTGTTCTTGTTGTTAATATTGTTGTTCTTGTTGTTTTCGTTGTTCTTGTTGTTTTTGTTTTTTTGTTGTTATTGTTCTTGTTGTTTTCGTTGTTCTTGTTGTTTTTGTTTTTTGTTGTTATTGTTCTTGTTGTTTTCGTTGTTCTTGTTGTTTTTGTTTTTTGTTGTTATTGTTCTTGTTGTTTTCGTTGTTCTTGTTGTTTTTGTTGTTCTTGTTGTTTTTGTTGTACTTGTTCTTTTTGTTGTTGTTCTTGTTGTTTTTGTTGTTGTTGTTTTTGTTGTTTTGTCGTTCTTGTTGTTTTTGTTGTTTTCCTTGTTGTTTTTAATGTTATTGCAGTTTTTGTTGTTGTTCTGGTTGTTCTTTTTGTTTTTGTTGTTTTTGTTCTTTTTAATTGTTCTTGTTGTTGTTGTTCTTTTTAATTGTTATTGTTGTTGTTGTTCTTGTTGTTTTTGACGTTGTTATCAGTGTTGTTTTGGTTTTTGTTGTTGTTGTTGTTGTTGTTGTTTTAGTAGGTTATATAATTTTTCACCAGTTAGTTCACCAGTAGTTTTATTTAAATACCTCGCATTGTTTGAGTAAAGCACTATACAAACCTTGGTCCGCAATGACAGCCCTGCTGGCCACGCTATGATGGCCTCGAGCTTTGCTTAGTTAAGTTCTCGGCCTTCAAGCTTGGCCATCATTGTAGCCCTTGCAGTCAGCGATATAAAGGCCTCGACCTTCGGTCTCGGCCTTCATTCCAGCTTGGCCATCAAGGGCTGCAATGCTGTCTGCGCTGTGATGGCCTCGAACTTAACTTAGCTACGCTCTCGACCATCATTATCGCTGCCAGCAACGCAGTCATTACAGACCGCGGCAGTAATGTACTATTATATGCAGATATCGTAACATCAAATATTATCGTATCTTAGTCGTCTGTCACTAGAGCGATAACGGTTTTCTTTGTTGGAAAGCTTAGGGTTTGAAATAAAAAATTGTGTACTTGGTTGGTATCTTAATCCGATGAGTTTGGAATTTGGAATATTGTACATTATAGGTACTTTTGGTCCTGGAATAATTTTATCCCAGAAAACTGAACACGCAGGCAGAGCCGCAGGCACAGCTAGTCATTTATACAAACTGTACACAACACCACATAAATCAAGAGAGCAACCTAACAACGAAGCAACTTTGTACAAAGATGGCCGCCATGTTGGCTCGGACCTTTCTGACAGTGCTGCGCTGTCAGAAAGGCCTGAGCTCAGCAAAATGCTGTGATTTCCACAGCGCTGATTTTCAGCACAAACAATTGGTGACGCGCGGCAATAAAATAGAAGTTGCTAAAGGTAAGGTGCTGGGTAATTTCGAATTAGTTTTTCATTACTTGACACGATGCTTACATTATTATTTTCTTTAATAATCTCTGTAAGTTTACTACATACTCATGTTACTGTTATTTGTTGAAATGTACTCGTATATTCTATGTCTTGCGATAACCTATTTAAGTAAATGTAATTGCGTTCCCTACAGTCATTTAAAAAATTGATTATTTTTTCTTTTGTTCAGGTATAATTTCGAAATACCAGGGGGTTATTCCAAATGAAACTTTAAATTCATCTGTTTGAGTTTGTACTTAAAGTTTAAATTTCCTTTTCATTCTACTTTACCCCTCAATAAAAAACAATTTGATATCTTTTATAGTATAGCCAGAACACATATTTAATAATTTGTTTTTCGGAATTACCCCACTTGACGTCCAATAATAAACCTCTGAAAACTACTATGAAAAAGCAGTTTTCATTCGGAATAAACCTCTGGGGTATTTCCGAAAGAAACATAAAAAACGATAGCTAGCACATCTGAACCTAAAAAAAAAACACCAAAACCAATCTATCATTAGGTCTCTATCAGTCAGTAATCTATCGTTAAATCTTACAATTAATAAGATTACTTACGAAATTCCTGAGATATATAATAATAATAATAATAATATATTTGGGACATTTCCACACCAATTATCTAGCCCCAAACTAGGATACCCTGTGCTATAGGCACTAGATAACGGATAAACATACATAGATAAGAATATTACATCCATGACTCGGAAACAAACATTTCTGCTCATCACACAAATGATTGCACCTTGCAGGATTCGACCCGCGACCGTACGATTTCGTACCCAGGATCTCTAGCCACGAGACCAACCGGTCGTCCGGATATAGAATGCGAGGTAATTCCGATACCCCACAAAAAGTTTAAAAAACCCGTTTCTAACGAAAAATAGATTTGCACACGCACATTCATCACGATCTAGCTATAGTAACTGTCGCAAGGAAGAAAAATAAGATGGAGTCTAGATTTATGTAGCCAGAGCAAAAAAAAAATGTCTGGGTTAGTAGTAATTCGTAATTTTCGGAATATCACCATTTTCGAAATTACCCCAAGGCACCTTAATAATAAAAAAAACTCCGAGTTGGAATGATCAACTTTTGACAAGCTGAACCACTTATGTTAAAACTAGGGGTCACTGGTCTGTTTTTTATTAATCAATTTTATTTTGCTCTAGCTGCCGCTCTACGGTTCCCCGCCAGTAGTTTCCCGCTATCTCACGGAAACTTGCATTTTCCCGGGGAAAAAGTAGCTTATGTCCATCTGTATTTGTGTAGCTTTTCAGTAAAAGAGTTGTCGGAATCAGAACAGTAGTTCCAGTCCATAGTAGCTCCTACACAAACAACTTTACCTCTTTACAATATTAGTTCAAAGCTAAACTAGTAGATCCTCAAGTCTCGCGGTTTATGGAGGCAGTACACCTGCAGCATCAGGATTTGAAGATCAAAGATTGAAGTTATCATACTGTTGTATTGTCATGGGAACTGAATTCTTTTCAGAAGTGGTTAAGTCGTTGTTGAGATATCTGTTCAGGTAATACCTGCTAATACCTTTACTAATGCGCGCCACTGATACTAATGAGCCCGATCTTCGGATCTCTCTTCGTAATTCAACTACAAACAACTAATTAGAACCATTCAACTGCACTACATTGGCGGACCCACAGGTCCAGCTTAATAATAGGTCCACCCGTTTTGATACCACGGGTGCTGTTAAAACCAGCAAAGGGAATTCAGGAAAAGGGAAGTTCCATTTTTCTATGTAGGTATCAACGTCTACAGCTATCACCAAGCTACCTGCCAAGTTTGGTTACTATGGCAACCCCCTTATTACGGGAGAGGCCCATGGTGGACATCGTTGAGCTGTTGATGTGATGTGAACAACATTTGTACAAATTCCTGAAGAAATTTTGCATATATTCTTGATCAACTTTTGAAGCAGCAACGTTTCGAGAAACTTTTGACTAACCTGTTCTGCGCATGGTTGACGCTGTTCCGCAAATGGTTTCTGTAGACATGTATGTCCTTGTACTGCTTCCCACATAGAGCGCAATAAGCTAGCCTCCGCGCCAGGGCTTGGCTGTGTTTTATCATGTGCGACTCTAATCGAGACTTGGTAAGGAACGATCTTTTGCAGACGTCGCAAACGAACTCGCGCTTGGCTCGGTGAATACGACTGGAGAAAAAACTGTCTAATATTATAAATGCGTAATTAATTAACACAGTCACTCTGTCTGTCTGTACACGACTTAACGGCTGAACAGATCTTGATGAAATTTGACAATGAAATACTGTATATCATGAGGAAGGACACATCCATTTTTACTCTTTCCCTGGTAAAAAGTTCACACGGGCAAAGCAAGGGCTAGTAATAAATAAAGACCTAGTTTCATTTTTACTCTCTAGCTTGACAGACAGACAGACAGACAGACAGACAGACGGCGCCGCGCCGCAGGCTTAGTAATAGGGCTAATTTTGGACTATTTTGGGTACGGAACCCTATAAAGGAAGCCATTGTATTGGTTCCGTCTGGCTTAATAATATGGATATGATATGGCATAATAATATGAATATAATATTATATGGTTTAATAATATGATATGTCTTAATAATATGAATATAATATGGCTTAATAATACGAATATGATATAGCTTAATAATATGAATATAATATGACATAATATCGCTCGTCCTGGCGCTCTTTAGGGGAGGCCTATGTTTAGCAGTGGACTTCTAAAGGCTGACATGATGATGATGATGATGATGATGATGATGAATATGATATGGCTTAATAATATGAATATGATAATTGTATGGCTTCCTAAAACCACGAGTGCTTTGAGGACCAGCTAAAAGGGAATTTAGGAAATATTTAGAGTAGTGGTAGGCCTCTTAGAAGGGGACGTATGACACCTTTGCCAGATATTCAACCAGCAAGCTGTAGTGTGCAAACATTACTGCGCTCCGGTTTGAAGGGTGAACCGGGCATGAGACCTAAAAAAAACAATGTCTCAGGGTGACGAGCGCAGTGCAGTGACGCGCAAGACTTTGCAACCAAAGTTCTGTATAGGCAACTGTAATGGACAGACGTGACACTTAACAACAGGCGAGCGACCTGCTCGTCTCGCCACTCAATGGAGTAATAAAAAATAAATAAACTTACACTTGGTGCGTTCTCAGTGTCCGCTTTCCTTTGAACTTCTCTCCGCAATCGTTACAATGCACTGTATGCTCTGTCTTGGTGTGCTCTTCTAACTGTTCAGATGTTCTGCAATACAAACATTAATTTAGTGTTGTATGCATGTCGAATGAGGTAGCACCGACCTTGTCAAGTCACCGAGTTTGTCAGGTCACCTAAGGGCCTCTGCTATCAACTGTAAGCAGCCGGCCGGCGGCTTAACGAGCCCTCCATAGTACGAAGTTATAACAAATCCGCACATAGATAGATAAAGCTTTATATTTACATACCGCGTAATTTATAATAGAATAGTTGATATAGTAAATCCATCTTATTATTATTTACAGTACTCGCAGCCAATCTATATATTTGTAAAGTTAGGCTCTGAGGACGATTGCGCATGTACTGCTGTGGGGATAAAACTGCATAAAGTAGGAGCGAGATAGAATATGCGAAAAACGTAAGCGAGTAAGCGAGGCAGTTATACAATGCTGTCTTTACCATCAACATTGGGATTGCGCCTGAAAAATAGAAGTTTGCGCAGCGACTAGCTGACAACTTCCGAGACACGTACTTCCGCTGTGACTACTGTACGTGTACACCCTTATGATATGATATTTTATAATATAATAAATGTTATTAAATTACCATATGTCTTATTTTCTTTAATTATCCTATCCTAATGAGAAAACAGACATAAAGTGGCCTAGAATTACTGACTGACAAGGCGCGCGACTCATCGAGCGCACGCTTGACACTCGACTGAACGGACCCGAATATTGGGTCCTTGAATTTATTTTAATTGAATTGGCAATGTATAAAATGCAATTACCTGAACACAGCCGCACACTGTTTGCAATGTATTCTATCTCTCTCGTCGTGCTCGTGTTTGAGCCTGCAGTGGTTCGCGGCCGCCTTCATAGCAGATGTTTTGTAGACGCAGATCGTGCACGAGTAGTGGACGTAGTGCTTGGTGCGGTGCCGGTGCAGAGCCGTCGAGGTGCCGAAACGTGTGGAGCAAACTTTACACACGTGAGGACCAAGGTTCTGAAAAAAAAACTTGTTCAATTTTTTAGTAGCTTTAGTCTATAGTATCTTCTTTGTGTATTTAAAGTCGGAAGTTGTTTATTTTGTAATGCTCAGTTATAGTTTATACTTATAGATTTAGATACAAATATAAGAACAAAACCAATTTGGTTGAAATGTATATGGGACCACATTGAACCCTTTCCAATAAAAAAAGAATCATCCAAATCAGTTCAGAGATTGTTACTTACAAAAAACCAGTCAAATTGAATGCAATTTGGCAAAATAATGTAATCAATATTATTTATGTACTTATAATAAAGCAGTAAGAATAAAAAGTATGCAAAAAAATACATATAAAAAGCTATATAAGTCTAGTGATGCAACGAATAAGAATACGAATATTCGTATTCGCCGAATAGTAGACATTTACCGAATATTCGTATTCAGCGAATACTAATACGAATATTTAAAAACTAATATTTTACTTACAAACGCGCGTGTAAAAATACGCACGTGTGCAGAGGGCCTTAACCGCAACGACGACGCAACGGGGGACTCCCCGGCCATAGTTTGTACAGTACCGCAGCTCCGGGAGTTTCCCTATCATTACAATTACGAACCTTTGATTGATTCATTCATTTCTTTCACTTCATTTGTTAGTCGAAAGCAGAAGTCAAGCAAGAGAGTATTGTTTTATTTATTTTCTGAGGTTGCTGCGAAGTAAAAGAAGTTAAAGTTAAATTGAAAATGTCTTCTCGTAAACGAGATCAAAGTGACATATGGAAACACTTCGATAAATTACCGAGTAAGTAGTTATATGGTCTGTATTTCTTTGGTATCAACAAAAGGTAGGATAGTAAGTAAGTAACTTAGACGAACGTTGGTAGTTAATGGCTGCGTCAATGTAGTACTAGACTTTGCCCGCGACTTCGCCCGCGCAGACATCGGTTTTACTTTCACATATAATATTATAGTGGGATAGGATTTTAAATTGTGTTGTTTTTATTTTAGACAATGAAAGCAAAGCTAGATGCAGATATTGTGCTTGTGAATTGTCTCGGGGAGGGAAAAATGCATATATTAAAGGATTTACTACGACCGCACTGTGGACTCATGTGAAGAGATTTCACGAAAGTGAGGTTGCTGCCAGTATAAGTACTGTAGACGAAACAAGCACTGAAGTTGAAGTAACTCCAGCGAAGAAACAAGCGTCCTTAAAGGAAATATGGGAAAAGCGAACTACGTATGAAACGGGTGATCCTCGGGCTGTCAAAATCACATATTTGATTGCTGAACAAGTTTGTCTAGACATGGAGCCCCTGAATTTGGTAAATAAACAGGGATACCGTCGTTTGCTCAGTGAACTAGCTCCAAGGTTTGTTTGCTTTTATTAAAATGCTATACATTTGTTCATTCATACATATCAGTGGGATTTTCTTTCAACTTTCACAAAACCCTTTTTAATTCCTGACTGCTATTTTTTTTTACAGATATAATATTATATCTAGAACCCACCTTACAGAAAAAATTCTGCCGGATATTAATGAACATGTTAAAATGAAATTGAAGGAGCAGTTAACAAAGACCCCATATCTCTCTGTCACAACAGACATGTGGACCAGTGACGCGTCCTCACAAGTCAATGATTTTATAAGTCTTACTGGACATGGCGTCAATGAAGATTTCCAGCTCAAATCTTATTGTCTGGAAGTGTTTCCCTTTGAAGGTGACTCACATTCAGGAGAAAATATTGCCCACAATATGCATATGATGTTTCTGGAATGGCAGCTATTGGGTAAAGTTACAGCAGTTGTAACGGACAACGCACGGAATATGGTTAAAGCAAATGATGAGCTTGATCTTAGTATTAAACATATTTCTTGTTTGGTACACAGCATCCAATTAGCGCTGAAAAAAAGTTTATTTGGTCAAGAACGCTTGACCGAAATGTTAACCACATGCAGGGGAGTTATTACTCATTTTAATCACTCAACTTCCGCACTCAAACAACTGAAAGATTCTCAACAAGCTAACAATATACCGAAACATGTTTTGTTTCAAGATGTTGAAACTAGATGGGACTCAACATATCAGATGTTGAAGAGATTACATGAACAACGCATAGCGATTCAAGATGTTTTACCATCTCTACCAAATTGTCGTCATGAAATCACAGCAAGGCAATGGGCTCTTATGAGCCAAATCATTGATATTCTGGCCAATTTTGAAGAAGCTACTAAAGAGCTAAGCAAAGAATCAACGACGTTATCTCAAGCAATCCCAATAATACGAAGTCTAAAATCTTGCCTCAATAAAATTTCAAATGATCCTTCTTCTCATCCTGATGTAAATGATCTGGCAAACTCCCTATTCAGTGGACTTTCGAATAGAATTGCCTTTATGGAAAGTGATGAAACTTATCTATTAGCAACGATCCTTGACCCACGGTTCAAAACAAGGATTTTCAGCTCAACAGTGGTCGCTGAAACCGCTCGATCAGTTCTTAACGCTGCTTTTGATGGCAGAGAGGCCGTAAGACCGACAAGACCTCCAGAAGAACCTCAACCGTCGACAAGTAGAGGTATTTGGCAAGTATGCCAAGAAATAATTGAAGAGGCTGAAATGGAAGAGCCAATTTCAATATTTTCTGGTGAGTATGAAAAAAGTTAGAAAGTTATTAATAGGTAATAGGTACTCTTTGTCATCTACAAAGTATACTAAAAGTTAAATTTAATTTCAAAATGTCTTTTTACAGGGGATTCGCAAACTAAAAACGAAATAGATGCTTATCTAAAGCTCCCAAATTTATCGCCGACTGCTGATCCACTGGCCTTTTGGCGAGAAGATGTCCATTTTCCAAGTCTGAAAAAACTTTCTTAAAAATATTTTTCACTGAAGCCATGTACAGTCGCCTCAGAAAGACTTTTTTCAACGGCTGGGAACATTCAGACTGAAAAATGAAATCGCCTTAAACCAGAAAATCTACAAATTTTATGTTTTTTAAATAAAAATTTGCCTGTTGTAAATTTTAATTATTAGAAGAATAGAAATTTATCAAATAAATTAGTCTTTTATTACCATGGCGAGATATTCGTATTCGTATTCGCCGAATAGTAGGTTTGATATCCGTATTCGTATTCGTAAAAGTACTATAATATATATAACATATAAGCCACTGCAACAAGAATATAAAGAATATACTTTTTTAAATGATTTCTGTATGTTTGTCAGTGTGTTCTCACATTACGTTAAAACTACTGGTCCGATTGTAATGAGGTTGTCAATGATAGATAGTTTAGGGTTAGTCTTAAAATTAAGCTGATTTAATTTGCAACTCAATTCAACAACTAAAAGACGAGCAATTGGCAAAACACTATTTGACAGATGAATTAATTTTGATGAAATTTGGTGTATATTATTGTACTCTTATGTTCTGGAATAACACTCAATTTTTTTTTTCTTCGAAATATTTCGTCGTATTTGAAGCAGCGGGCACCGCTATTAGAGGATATAAAATGTGAAAATATATACCTTATCATGTTTTTTCCCAAAATGCAAGTCTAAATTGTCTTTTGTGGTGAATCCAAGTACACATGTGTCACACTTGTACGGTATCTTCTTATAATTTGGATGACTTCTCTTCTCTTCTCTGCTTCTCATCATATCTTCTTCTGTTAAAAATACAGTTTCAAACTTCTTTAATACACCGAGGTCTTCTTTGCTCCTCTTTACTTGCTTCAAAGATCTTTTCATTTTTGGCTCGATTTCTATGCAGTTTGTTAAACCTTCGGCAAAGATTTTTTGTTTTTCTTCACTATCACTTACAGAATGGTTGTATTCTGTCTCTTCTGTACAATCTTGTGTATATTCTTCCTGGTTATGATCCAGGGTGGGGTATTTTGGCTGTTCTACATGATCCAGGGTGGGGCAAAGTGTGTCAGTATTACTATTTTCAGGGTAAATGTCTTGCTTTATGACTTTTAGTTTAGAGTTTCCGTCTATCACGATAAGTGCGTATGTGAGAGGGTCCGTGTTGTATGTAAATTCGGAATCGTAGTCACATTTTACAATAGGCGACAGTTTGCTGAGCGTTTCATGTTTTTGTTGCTGAAATGTGAAAAATAACAAAGGAAAACAAGCATTTAATATGAAGAGCCTTCCTTTTTATTTTAGAGTACATAATCATCATCAGCCTACTACTTGTCCACTGTTGGACGTAGGCCTCTCCTAATGCTCGCCACTGAGCTTGGTCTTCAGCCCTATGCCCATGTGGAGCGCTGACCTGCGCAAAGGCGCAGGTCAGCGCTCCACATGGGCATAGGGCATAGACTACGTTCGCCGAAATGTGGTCTCCACTCTTGAACTCGTCTACCTTACATTAATGGCTGAATACTTTTAAGTCCCCATCGTTGCCAAAACTGGTTTTCATTTTACAAAGCACACTGAATCACAGAATAAATAATAGTACAAGTACAGAAGTATAACTGAGAAAGTAAATTAAAATACATAGCAACTCTCGCTACAACGCAATAAAGTGCAATTTAACTCGCACAGCGCTGCGATCTTTCAATTATACTCCCCATTGCGTGCATGTACCGTATCACAACGCGCGAGAGATTCCTTTGCTCTAATCGTTTCAGAATCGCTCTGTCACTTTTACGCTCGGTAGGGTTGTATCAAGATATGACTAGGTACTTGCACTAGTAATTATTCTGTGATATAATATGACAGATATTGTAACAGAATAAACAATTATGTAATAATGATTATTTTATTACTTATTGTTATAAATGTTGATAGTTCTATTAACTACATATAATGACATGCTAATCAGAATAGACCTAGTACCTCATTATTTGATTATATCAAAATAGGTTACACTTTGATGAATAAAAGGTTCCTGTCTTACTTCGATGCTTAATAATGATTGAAAAAAAAATGGCTACCTACGTAATAAAATGACAATATGTAGGTATTTTACGAGACTTGTCAGACCAAATGCTATGCAGTACATTCTAGGTTTCTTCTTGGTACTGATAATTAAAAAAAAAAAAAATTTGACAAAAACTTTACGTAAGTAGGTAAGCACACGGCGCGCGACTCATCGAGCGCACGGTTGACACTACTGAATGAACCGCAATATTACGGCCCCGAAGTTTAGGTATAATATTTGTACTTGTTGCGGAGTGCGACCGCCCTGACTGAGTGGGGAAAATGCGAATACAAATGTTAAGATTTGAGATATTCCCTACCGAACAATATTTTGCGGAAAATGGAGAAAAAAATAAGTTGTCTTCAGTAGCGTGGTAATTTCTCTTGGTTAAAAGTACTCAATGTGCTATTCCAGGACCTGATATACCAATATACCAACATTTGATCAAAATTCCTTCAGGCGTCTAAAATATTTTTATCAATTGCTTGACTTCTACTCATCAGATTAAGATACCAAGTACGCCAGTTTTTAAGTCAAACCCTAAGCTATCCATCAGTGAAAACTACATTGCAATCGGTTTATTAGTTTTTACGTGATACGTGAACAAACATACAGACAAACAAACCAACAAACAAACAAGCAGACAGACACGATTTAAAAAATGATCTATTCTTGTTCAGTAGCTTATTTTAAATACCCTAGTAGACCTTTTTTTTATTACATTCATTGTACAGACTTTTTCGGTGTCAGTGCTTTATTATATGTATAGCTAGCCTATTAAAGGTCTCTGAGGAAACCTGAAATATGGGTCGCCAGTCCCCCACTCGGCAGATTGAACAATGCAGACATACATCTATACTTACAATAAAGCAATAAGAACGAAAAAGTCTGTACAAAGGAGATAATTGAAAAAATATAGTGTAGGGTACATAAAATAAGCTACTGAACAAGAATATAACATTTTTTTAATTCATGTCAGTATGTATGTCTGTATGTTTGTTCGCGCATCACGTAAAAACTACTGGACCAATTGCGATGCGGTTTTCAATGTTGGATAGCTTGGGGTTTGACTTAAAAACTGGTGTACTTTGAATATGAATCTGATGAGTAGAAGTCGAGCAATTGATGAAAACTTTTGTGACGGCTGAAGGAATTTTTATTTTGATATTGGTATTTTAGATCCTGGTATAATACTTATAGTACTTTTAACCTAGAAAAATGACCACGCATGCGAGGCCGCGGGTACAGCTAGTTATTAACAAGTATAATTGAAATATAAAAGAAAAGCTTCCATTAGTTTTAATGCTTTGTCACTTATTATGTTCTAAAGTTTTCTTTTTAAAATTGAGTTTGTTTTTGGTTTGTGAGCTACCCTGAAAGTTTCAGCCAGATAGCAAATCGGGAAGTGCTCGAAATTTGAATTGTAAGATTCCAGAACAGACAGAAATACATAGATAGATACATACATACACATACAAGTGTAGTTAAATAAAAGCTTTTAAAAAGAGCAGGTGAGCAGGTCTAATACTAGATTATCCCACTCATTAAAATTGGTTCCAAAGGTCCTTGGTGGTAGTGGAAGGTATATTAGTGTCCATAAAAATGTGCAGCAACTAAAAATACTTAACCACAATAATCCCACCCTCCAGATCTGCTGAAAGTGCATCCTTCTAGCACTTTGAAATAAAGCACAAAAGATACAAGAAGAGAAAAACCTGTCTCAAACCTACTGCAAATCAAAATAAAAAGAAATGCGAAAGAAAAATTATATTTGCTTTTGTATTCTAATTGACCCCACAAGTTGACCATCCCAGTAAGGAGAAAGTTACAAAAATAACATTAAATTTGTCTTTTTTACCCCCATTGTGGTTGTTTGTAGGGTAAATGAGTTCTTTTTTTAAATTTCCCGAATATAATACAGGAGTTAGTTTTTAATTTTATTATTATTATGTAAGCCATACTCGAAGGGCAAAGGGTCGAAGGGGTCTCTTTCCACCTAAATAAGCACCTGTTTACGAGAAGTGTTCTTTCGCACATGTCTCTTTCAGTCCACTAAGAAGCAAGAAGAACTTCATTTTGAAGAACTCATAGGACAAGCACCAAATGAAAATAAAAGAAGTTATTTTTTTTGTTGATGTATAACATCTAATGGCGTGTTGCGGGAGTAAGGCCGACTATTGGCTTCGCCACGGGTGGCGTGGCAACGCGCCACTCGTGGGCTCTTTCCACCTCAACTTGGCCATATTTGATATTTCATATCTGCCAGGCGTCCCGAGATGACTCATTTTCTTTATTTACCTTTCTGTTCAGCGCCCGTTGAGCATCTCTGACTTGTATTCTAAACCTGTAGTACTTCATGATCACACTTTCACACTCCCAGCATATGTATCTGTTATTTAACTGAAAATATAATTAATTAAGTTAAAGACAAAATCCTGTACTTGATTGGCTTTTTATTTTTTATTAGGGATGATATGGATTACATAACATAAAATGATATTTAAGTTGTGTAACTCAAGATTTAGTTACTTACATACTGATATGTAAGTTGTGTAACTTAAGATTTAGTTATTTACATATTGATATGTAAGTTGTGTAACTTAAGATTTAGTTATTTACATATTGATATGTAAGTTGTGTAACTTAAGATTTAGTTATTTACATATTGATATGTAAGTTATGTAACTTAAAATTTAGTTATTTACATATTGATATGTAAGTTGTGTAACTTAAGATTTAGTTACTTACTAACTGATATGTAAGTTGTGTAAATTAAGATATAGTTATTTACATATTGATATGTAAGTTGTGTAACTTAAGATTTAGTTATTTAAATATTGATATGTAAGTTGTGTAACTTAAGATTTAGTTACTTACATACTGATATGTAAGTTGTGTAACTTAAGATTGAGTTATTTACATATTGATATGTAAGTTATGTAACTCAGGCTTTAGTTACTTACACATTCATAGATCGCTAGGCAGTAGAGGTAGAAGTTGTTTTTATTTACTATCAGTTATTATAAATCGGTTGGTATATTTATTCAAAAAATTTGTTATTCAGATAACCAATAATTAAATAAATTGTGCGGCTTGCCTTTGTGATTATATTTCCGGGTAAAAGTATCCTGTATGTCATACCAGGACCAAAGTACCTATATAGTACAGTGTACAATATACCAAATTTCGTTAGAGCGATGGTAGCCTAATGGTCCCATAGTGGAACTTAGAATCCAACCAGGTTTGGTCCTCCGCACTAATTATTTTTCTAAGTTTTATACGTTTTCCATCTATCTTTGCTTCCAAGGGCACGTTAAACTATCGGTCCCACATGTTATTGATTAATAGCAGTTGTTAAGCCAAGTCAGAGGACAGCCTGACAAACTCTCACACCAGAGGCCAGCACTATGTCTTACAACAACAAACCAAATTTATTTCAGCCATCAAATAGCTTTATGTCAATTGCTTAGCTTCTTCTCATTGAATTGAGATACCAAGTAAGTCAAACTCTAAGCTATCCATCAGTTAAAACCCATATAAGTAGCCCATACATATTATTCCAGGAACAAAAGTACCTAAGTACAATATATGTACTATATTTCTAAAAAAAACGTTGAGCCGTCAAATAGTTTTTTATCGATTGCTCGGCAAATAATCATCAAATTATGATACCAAGTACCCCAGTTCTTAGAACAAACCCTAAGCTATTCAAGAGTGGGAGAATGTATACGTCTCCCACTCTCTTTAGCGTAGTTTAGTCTAGCAACTAAATTAAATAAGTTAAGGCTTAGTCAAGCAAACACAACATGAAAGAAAGACCAGAAGAAAGTAAAATAAATTCTCACAAAAACTAACCTCTTCATATTTTATTTCTCGTAGTAGTGCCCACATTCTCACTGTAGAAACAAGCTGCCGATCAGAACTGAGACATGTCTGACATATGTTTTGTGGTTTTCCCATTGTTTGTAAATCGAATCATTGTATGATTCGATTTAAAATTAAATTAGATTCATTTTAATTTTTCTCTTTCAAATAAACATAAACAAACAAAACCAAAAACAAAGGGAACACCACAGACTACTCATAGATACTACTTTACACTTACTTTGGGTGCATTCCGATTCACGATAATATCGCTGTGAGCGATCACAGTGCTAATTTGCGTTCAGTGGCCCAATTACATAACTTGGCTACAATCGGATTATCACTTTTTTCATAACAAACTCGACTCTATCGCAAGGCATTAGTGGTTGCGATACTGAGAATTCGATTGAAGCCAAGTTATGGAATCGGGCCGATTCAGATATCGCGCTCACGGCAGTTGAATGCTGCAGTTGCACTAATTTGTAAAAAAATAATCAAATCTGAATCTGATAGGATCTCGGAGTAATATGCTTCTAAAGTTTTTTCCGGATTTCTCTGGTTTTAGGGGTGTAACATATATATTTTTTCAGTGATCAGAGTTGGTAGAATGATTAAGGGTCAATGATCTCAAACGTACATCCTAATATGGACATGCCTCCGTGATTCCGGCATTTTAAAATGATTCATACATTTTTTCCGGGATTTCAAAATTATTACGTGGAAGAGTAAGGTAGGGTATGTTTGTTTTTTCTTAACACTTTCAACGCCCTGGGAGCGGCATAGGTGACCGGCATTCTATAAAAATAACTGAGGTGTTCAAAGACTTCAAGTAAAAGCCGTACAAAGTATAAACGGGATCATATTAGTAATAGATACACTTAATAATAATAGGTACCTATAACTTGGCAAGAAGGGTCTTTTGTCACCTTATCTTATACCCTGTTCGCACAACGGTTGCGACCAATCAGAACAGAGTATCCTGGATGACTCATTTACTGTTTGTCATAACAATGCGCGCGCGCTCACTTCATAGGTAGATCTCCTTCGCTTACTTCGGTACGTAAAGTGCGTTTCTTTCTTTGCTGTAGTAACATATTTTTTTTGGATTTTGACCTGTACTGTCAAGATAGACTATCAAAAGGTTGTTTAACTGGTTATGAGATTGTACTTTTGATTGGACTCTTTCTGTTATTACAGGTTTTTTTTTGTGACAGTTTTACAATTCACAAGTAAACATTCAAGTATTTACTTGTGGGAAACGTGTTTTCCTTCTATAAAGTGCGTAGAAAATGTTATGAATTTACACATAGCAACTCACCAAAGCTTTAATTTAATAGGATGAAGTTCATGAAAACGCATAGCGAGCAAACAAAAAACCAACATTCATTTTTTTTATTTCTCAGTTAAACAAAAATCAATTTAAAACGATTAACAATCGCTTCCCTTAAATTTAAAATGTAGTAGTAACTAAAGCACTACTTTAATACATAAAATTAAATATTAATAATATTAAACTCAATCCCTTAAACATCGGAACTTTCCGGGAAAAAAGGCTTGCGTTCAAGCTTTTTTAGCACAGGGACAAAATCTATATAAAATGTCCTCACTACAGATCCAAGAATTATCCTCCGAACCATTATAGAAAAATAAAAATAAAATAAATATAAATTTATGTTTGCAATAAAATTAAATATGATGTTCTCGGACTACTAGATATTTTTTTAAAAGCTTGTTTTTTATTTATATATTTTACATCCATAACTAGGCATTCGTAAATCGACCAAAACATATAAATTTAATCGCCTATATTGATAAAATAATAAAAAACTATTTATTAGAGTTGGTGTCAACCCTAAGTCAGTTTTTTAAATCCTTAATAACTCTCGATTCCTACGTGATTAGTATTAGATATTTTAATGGTATATTAGGAGGTATCTAATGAACAATTTCTTTTAGAAATAAAATCCAAATATGTTAAGAAATACGAGTAAAAAAATAATTACGAAAATACGGTAAAAGTTAGAGAAATCGTTTGTTATTAGAGCTAAAATTATAATAATTGGTCCATACTAATGCTTATTTATAATATTATTATATTCCAAAAAGAAATTGTTTAGTATATTTCATAGTACAGCTATTTCTATGTTTTTTCTGACTTCCATAGAAAATAAAATGAAATGGCCATATTTCTGGTTCTATGTAAATTTGACATTCAGGAGTTTTACTCTAGCATTTTAAATTGTTTACAGTACCTTATAAAGAAATAAAAAGGGGACGTCCGTTTTTGAGGTCATTTTTCATACTGTGCGCTCGTGAGCATGATTACAAGATCACAACAACATAACCTCAAAATTTGCTCAAAATACAAAGTATTACTCGTGGGCAAAGTAGTCTGTCTTAAAATTGGTTAATTGTCTGTAGTTATATTTGGAAAACTGTACGAAAGTCACACACAATTGAATTCAAACAACAGTTTTCTTTGTAAACAATCGTCAGTCTGTCCCTTTGACAGTAGCGCTCACGGTGATATCGGTTTGGGGCATGGTCGGTGTAATCGCAACATGGCGGATGTAATGACGTAATCCGTGATGTCACAAGGGATATCGTTGTTGCGCTCACAATGACTCGGTACGCGTTTTAGCGCGATAATATCGATTTTATCGATTTTTGCGCGTCTCGGAATGCACCCTTGATATACCTCTAAGCTACGAGAACTCCAGTCAGAGAATCATAGTACTATTATTTATTCTGTGATAGACGTCGGAAATGTCTGTGGACGAGTGCGTTTTTGGGAGCCCCGCCCCGATACGAATGTCTATCCACGCCTGTGGCCCAATTCCATAACTTGGCTACAATCGGATTATCACTTATTTCATAGCAAATTCGACTCTATCGCAAGGCATTAGTGGTTGCGATACTGAGAATTCGATTGAAGCCAAGTTATGGAATCGGGCTGCTATAATCTGCCTAATAAAAACACTAACCGTTCGGAACACAGATTACAGCAGTGCTATTATGCAGTGTTGATCATATTCTGATCGCAGTGTTGATGATGTTCTGTGGTCTTCAATCAGATTGTCACTTTTCATAGCAATTTCGACTCCCCCTATCGAGTGAAAGGTTACATTCAAAATATCGCTGCGAGTAGGGCGGGCAATCTCAGCAGCCCAATTACAGAACTTGGTTACAATCGGATTATCGCTTTTTTCATAGCAATTTCGACTCTATCGCAAGGCATTAGTGGTTGCGATACTGACAATCCAATTGAAGCTATGTTCTGTAATTGGGCCACTGTTCACATAAACGTTCGAGGACGCACGGATCACCCGCGCGTACACTCGAAATCGTTCACAGCGTCGTCCGGGCGTTCGCTTGGGTCATCCGAAAAATAGTAGTGGAGGGGAGGAATAGTATGAAACTGACACTTGACAGTTGTCAGTTGTATGTGGACGTCCAAAGTCGTTCACGATCTCTGGATGATCGAGCGATAATCGCACGGATGATTCGAGCGTGTAGGTGAACACAGCCAATGTATTACGTTAGCAATCTATCCTTCTTATTTGTTCATCTTGATTGATTTATCTATTCTATCAAAAAAAAAAACTAAACGTCACTTACGTCAAAAAGATGTACCAAACGCGTTTTAAGTTGTGACGCGCTTACGCGAGCTTTGTACTAATGTATTACGTTAGCAATCTATCCTTCTTATTTGTTTATTTTGATTGATTTATCTATTGTATCAAAAAAATTAACTAAACGTCACTTACGTCAAAAAGATGTACCAAATAGGTTAAATACCAAATTATAATATCCAAAGGTAACACTGACTTCATTATTTGTCAATGCCAACTATTACACGATTACAATCTTTTAGTAACGTTTTCTTCTTATGTTTTTGAGCTGTCAGAAAATCCCTCAGTACATTTAGCTACATGATTATTTTTTAAAATATACTGCACGCTATGCGTACGCTATGCAACCAGTGTGACCAGGTTTAGCAGGATTTTGCGATTCTAGCAGGATTAGACTCTCATTTCAGCACCGAGCTTCAGCTAGTTTTTTTAAATCTAGCATTATTTAGCAGAATCCAATAAAACGTAGCAATATTCTAGTAGAATTTATTGAACGCATTTCAAAATGCCCTTAAAGTTTACATAGTACGCTCAAGCCTTTATATTTGAGTTTATTGTCATCTCGGAGCAGCTCTGGAGTGCTATTACGCAGTGTTGATCATATCGGTTTCAAGCCGTCAAATTCATTAATGCCTTGCGATAGAGTCAAAATTGCTATGGAAAAAGTGACAATCTGATGGAAGCCAAGTTCTGTGGTAGGGCCCCTGCAGTGCGATTACGTAATGTTGATCATGACGGTTTCAAGCCGTCAAATTCAATAATGCTTTGCGATAGAGTCGATTTTGCTATGAAAAAAGTGACGATCCGATTGTAGCCAAGTTCTGTAATTGGGCCACTGCAGTGCGATTACGTAATGTTGATCATGACGGTTTCAAGACGTCAAATTCAATAATGCTTTGCGATAGAGTCGATTTTCCTATGAAAAAAGTGACAATCTGATTGAAGCCAAGTTCTGTAATAGGGCCACTGATGCCAATCTAACAGATACTGAAAATATTTGGAAACAAATTGAAAAGAAGAATTTAATTTAATTTAAATGGTACTAAAAATACCCCAACATTATGAATTTTCGTGGGCTCTGATGAATTGCTAATACCAAACACTTATTGTGAACGAATCATTTCACTGATTAACAATATAAAAATCAAGTTTATAAATAGATTAAAAATAAATATTATGTGTCTGTAATTTTGCATGCCAAAAAGGCAAAAAGGAAATATATGAGCAAAATGGGGGGGGTCAATTTCGAGCCGACAATAATATGTTAAAATTATCTCTTATCTTATCATCATTATACAAAAGATTTGCTAGGACAGTCATAATGACGAGGGTACCTAACCACACCATTTTTTTCTATTATATTGTTTTACTTTAGAGTGTGTAATCATGCCAAGTTTGACTTTGACGCATATACGTATCACCGTTTAGGGTCAAGACAAAATACGTAAAAAATACTTTTGTTGTATAGGATCCCCTTTTTATGATATTATTATTTCATCATTAATCCGCCGTAACATTACAGTCATATTCTGTGAACATTTCAACAGGCTATCTATTACAGTTCAAAAGATCATCATTATCAGCCTAGCAATGTTTTCACTGCTGTCCCAGCAGTGGAAACATGCCTTCTCTCAGAGAGAAAAGATGGACCATAATCCACCATGCTGGCCCAGTACATATTGGTGAATGTCATATATCTGAACTTTTGAGGTTCTTGGACATACCGGTATCCTCACGATGTTTTCCTTCACAGTTTTTGAGCGATGGCACTTAAACTGCACATACATTATTTATGAACTAAATAAGTCATTGGTGCTGGGCCGAGGATCGAACCGGACACCGTCAAATCGTTAAGGGCAACATGAGACTACTCAGCTACTTTCGCTCTCAAACGATACAGCCGTGCAAGCATGGATCTTATCGATCGATAAACTTACCGAATTTACCGACTTTCAATGTGAAACTTGACGTAAATATTCGATAAAACGAGGTCGGTAGCACGGAACGCACTTTATCGAGAACGACATAAAGTCGAGTAAATCATATCGAATATATCGATTTATAACGACAATAGGAAGCATGGATCTTATTTTTGACAATTGTTGTCGGTATAATTACGTTAATCTTATCGAGTATATAGAATTTTATCGGCTTTCCTAAGTTACACGACAAACAAATATATTTTTGTAAAATGGATTTCGGCAATATACATTGAAAGCTGAAAGGACCTCCTCCTTTCAGAACATCGCGGTCGTGAAAATTAATAGGCAACGTTTTAGGGATCATTAAATATAATAATTTAAAATGCTGTTCTTCCAGATCCTTTCGATCTGGAAGAACAGCATTAATACAGTTAATAAGGAAATTGCCCTCGCCCTCATTCAAGGTGTTTAAGGCGATTTGATAAGGATTCGATCTAATGTACTGCCTGTGCATGTTGTAGTAAGCATATAGTAACATATACATCAATGTTAGTAGGTATCTACTTTACATAATAATTTCAAAATACTTAGATACGTTTTACCTACTTCCAGAAATTATCTTTTGTAGTAATTGAGCTTAATGTTCTAATTTTATTATTATGGTACCTAGTAGGTACTCAGTCTAAACAACTACCTGGATAATCATTGTTGTAGGTTCTAACTAACACCTGTATGCATTTTCGCCCTGGGCAGTTACCAACGATGCATCGGCCAGGAACAGGAATACAATATCGTACTAGGACAGCGGACTGTCAGCAAGCTTGTCAGGGATATGTCTCAAGTAATTGTGCAAGGAATTCATATTTGTATTATTTTACTAATAGATCATCGGGTGGCGATATATCTAACATTGCGCATTGCAGCGCGCATACTGCACGTGCACGTCGCGGTAAGTGACTGGCTAAGGTACTTATTACTTTAGGTTAAGTTCAAGGAACATACTATTTACGCCAGTAAGCGTAATGGCTCGTTCGTTAGAATCGGTATATTTACATTTGTACTAAGGGAAGGGGAAAGGGGTGCGAAAGGGAGGAAAAAAATAAAGGAATTTCAAAGTTTTTGAGAAAATAATGAGGTTAAGTCTGAAAAAACGTACGAAATTGATCATTAATGTAGGGATAATTTGCTCTTCGCTACATGTTTTGACAGCTGTGGGCAGCTGTTTGTAGCAGCGTTTCGTTATTACAAGTATATTTAGCAAAACATTCATAGAATAATGCATTTTTTCTTTTTATAATTTCAGTTCGTGTAATATACACTGCTAGAGGCGCTAGGCGAAAGCCCGACTTGGCCATGATAGGTTAGAAGACGAAGGCGGGAGTGAAGCGTAGCGTAGCTTTTGTCCTCGTGTTTTTATTAAGCATTGAAACCTTACGTTTTTTCATACATAACCTCTTTTTTTTTTGCTTTTTCTCACAAATTATGGGATTCCGCCACCACTCCTTGCAGAGGGAGGGTTATCCCCCCTCACTCTGCCACTCCCCACTCTACTTAGTAGTTATAGACATATACTGATTCTAAAGTCCTTCCAACGTAATTCAAAATCTTTGAGTTAGGTAGAATTCCAAATGTCTCTCCGTAATATGTCAAAAAAATAAAGAATCTCCAATATGATGTCAAAAAATAAGTGTTTAGTCGATTAGCCGTCTATCTGATCTGTGGTACAGTCAGAGTTGCCATTTTTTAAATTGATAAACTCACGAATGTTACCGAATCGATAAAATTTTACCGAGGCTAGAAGATCCATGCTACCGAATTTTGATAAAATCGATAAATTTATCGATCTTTATCGATCGATAAGATCCATGCTCGTGGGCAGTATCGGTTCAATAGATACAGTCGTTAAAAGGTAGGACGGACAAACAGAAAGACAGCGTAGGCTTAATAATAGTCGACATTTACACCCTTTGTGTCCGGAATCTTAATAAAAATGTCATTCTTATCGTACAAATATTATTCATATTTTCTAATATTTATGCTATATCTGTGATAGCAGTAACATTGCATTATTTGAAAAATGTCTATCTGGTTTTAGCAGTTTTTGTCCTTCAGGCTAGCAATATTTGTCATTTGAATTGTCCTTTAGGCTAGCAATATTTGTCACACAGAATGCAACCCAATTTGCACCGCGCGCTCTCATTGGTCAACTGTGAATCAGCAACTCTTCATTTATTTCGTGTTAAGTTTATACTAACTTTTCGGACTAGTAACCAGCAGCCCGATTACATAACTTAGCTTCAATCGGATTGTCAGTATCGATATCACTAACGCCTTGCGATAGAGTCGAAATTGCTATGAAAAAAGTGATAATCCGATTGTAACCAAGTTCTGTGATCGGGCCGCAGACCCAACATAGTTCGACTTCGGATCATCGGACTTCAAATCTCAACTGGAGTGATTAAATATTGCACTTTAAAAATAAAAGTGATGGCTTATAACTTGAATATGGTCGAGTTAAGTCGGAAAGATCCGACGAGTCATGGAAAATTACTCCCTCTGAAAATATTGAACAGAAAAGACCTACTTTGCTCCCACTTTTCGAGGAATCAATCAGCTTTTTTACGAATAAATGGAATGAAAATAGTTTTTATAGCATTCTGTACAATTTAAAATACCGCGCAACCTATGTACAAAAATCACCCAAGACCACAGAACTAATTATTCTTGTATTGGAAGACTGGCGTTATTAGTAACTTCTAAGTGTATTCAGCTCGTCTTCTTTTTTAAAATAATTTAGCACTTATTTAGGTAAGTACATACGGGGTGGATTTTTGAGACGGAACCGTAAGGGCAGGAACCTTAACCGTTATAGTTACAGGAAACTGTTCCATCCATAACTTTTTGAGATATTCTAAACTGCATTCACAGATTTTAGAAAAAATGTACAGTCAGCAAGAAAATTGACACTACACAAAGTGTTTTTTTATGCGATTCGATACTGTTTCTTATAAGGACCAAAAGTCTTTATAGGGCTTACTGAGGTTTGAGTACTAGAAATGTCAGAAATAGCGAAACACTTTATCCATACATCATGTACGAAATTGACTTAACCGATGTAGCTACAGGAAAACGTTTTTAAGAGACCAGCCTTGACTTTGGAGATATTTTGACCTGCATCCTGTTTCTTTTAAGGATCAAAAGTCCTTACCGGATCAACTGAGGTTAGAGTACTAGAAAAGTCACTAATAGCTTTTACTATAAAATATTTGCGTACAAAAAAAACCTACCGAAAACTGTATTTTTCCCCAGTATTTTTAAATAACTTCAGTTGGTCCTATAGAGACTTTTGATCCTTATAATAAACAGGATCGCCTGGCATCAAATTAATTTTTGTGTATATTGTCAATTTTCTTGATGACAGTACATTTTATCTGAAATCTGTGAATGCAGATCAAAATATCTTCAAAAGTTAAGGACAGTCTCCTAAAAAAGTTTTGCTGTAGCTACAATGGTTAAGACTTAAGGTATCATTTCGTACATGTAATGTATGGAAGAAGTTTTTCGTGATTTCTGTCATTTTTAGTGCTCAAAGCAAACCTCAGTCGGTCCGATAGACTTTTAATCTTTGAAACAGGATCGATTGTAATCAAAAAAGTTTTTGTGTAATATTACCATATTCTTGCTGACTGTACATTTTTTCCTAAATCTGTGAATGTAATTTAGAATATCTCAAAAAGTTATGGATGGTCTCCTAGGAAGGTTTTCCTGTAACTATAACGGTTAAGGTGGTGCTAGTGTGTAATGTGTGTGGTGCTGGTGGCTGCTCTTGCTGTCCCGTCTCAAAAATATAAAAAATAATAAAAAATGCTTTGACCTTGTACTATTATTTTTATTCTGTGCTTTGACCTAAGCTAATGAAAATGCACTAAATAAATAATCATTATATTGACAGTGTTGGCCACCCCGGAAGCAATTGCATGAGGGGTGGCATAGGAAACTAATTTTGTGGCGTCAGCCACCCCGGTGGCTTATTGAATCCAATGTAGCTCATGCGGGTGGCATACAGGAATAAAGGGCCACGCTGAGAATGCGGGTTGGCGATCGCAGGGCGTAGCTTCTCGCCTGCTGCCCGTCACCGGCCTGTGTCATTTGGCTACGCTTGTTTTGGGATGGTTTTGCCGCCATCTGTCGGTCGCCAGAGCCTCGTCCGTTATCCAGCAGGATGACCACAGAGTACTATGTATATATGGAAAAGGATGACAGCATGCAGGTGAGATTGGCTTGGAGCAGTAAGATAGTATTTCACTCCTGACACATAATCTGTCATAATGATAAAAAAAAAACAGTTCTGGTTTATTTATAGATTTATTATAAATACTATAATATTTACTTTTATTTACAGTAAGTACGTTTTATTATCCATGTCACACTGACGGGGATGATACTCTCGTTGTTGTAGACAATGTTTACAGACAGACTGTCCAATTATTTATGTCCAAAGATCATTTAACATTCTAGGGCCTGGCATACTAAACTTACGCCATTTTGCTTCCCTTGTCCATACCAATATATAAAAGTGAAAAGTTGTCTGTTTGTTTGTTTGGGGATCTTTCACGAGATAACGGCTGGACGGATTTTAATGAAATTTAGAATGAAGATAGCTTATGCCCTGAAATAAAATATATGATACTTTTTATCACGGAAATTTGTAAGTTTCCACGGGAAAACTGGAAAATGTTTATTACTCACTGTAAGGAACGGTTGCCATCACAGAATGGTCTGTGGTTGCCATGGAAACGAAATAACAAGTCTGTAAAAAACACCAAGAGCATTGTGCTATACCTACTTTTGCATTGGTTTATAATAAATATTCTAGAAGAAAATAAGATGCTTTTTATCGCGATAAACAGTAGTCCGCGCGTACGAAGTCGCGGGCGGGAAAGCTAGCTGTTTATTAAAAATCGAAAAATATTATTTTCGTCAAACTTCACTATAAATTGACAAGTGGTGCTACTATGGGATGGCGCAGTATAGAATAGTTATCTACAACATTAATTTCATCAGCCTGTTATAAATTTGAAGCCAAATATCTCAGAAAGTATATAACTTAGGCAATTTTATTTAGAACACTTTTCTAATAATGTTTCCTATTGATTATAAATAGTTTAATTTATGGTGAAGAAAAAGAAATAGCGAACTTTAGGTATGCCAATAAGTCATGGCAAAAAGTCGTTGGAATGAGGTGCATCTCTATCCTATACGACATCACCGTGCATGTCACCTCATTCCGCCATTCGATTCCTAAAAATGTTCATTGTGCAGCCCTTTGCACGAAGTTCAGAGTGGCCACAACTTATCGGCCGTACCAAAGACAATCGTTTGGCCGTACTGTACATGCTTTTTTGATAGGTCCGGTTGGTAACAATTAATTTATTAATAGCAATTTAGCCACGTCAGAGGGCTTTGAGCAGCCTAACAAACTCTCACACCAGAGGTTGACACCACTACCTCATTATTAAAGCCCCTACTACGTCGACGTCAATACATTTATGCGCGAGCAACAGAGATAAGTAATGAGGGGTCATTGTACTAAATTCTCTCTGTATCGTGACCGGGCTTGAAAAGTACATGTATTGCTTTGCAAGGCAATTAATATACGTGAGTACAAATTTGGAAATGTCCCCGTGCGTTTTTGTAGTCACATATAATGCATTTAGTATTAGTTTTCTCTTCAGTGTGAGTTCTCATTATATGAGTTTTTAAATCGTACAACTCTGCAGATTTGTAATTGCATATTTTGCATTCAAATGGTGTTTTTTCAGTATCATTATGATGATTTCTCATATGATCTTCTAAACACCTTATTTGTTTACATTTATAGTCACACATTTTGCATTCATTCAACTTTTGGTTGAATGGTTTCTTACCAGTGTGAGTTTTCATATGGTTTTTTAAACCAGATGATGATGAAAATTTTGAATTACAAATTTTGCACTCATATGGTCTCTCCCCACCGTGTCTTTGTCTATGATGTTGTTTTAAAGTATATGATCTTGCACTTTTGTAATCACACACATTACATTTATATGGTTTCTCTCCAGTGTGAGTTCTGATGTGTTTTATTAGATCACATCGTTCAAAAAAATTTAAGGCACACATGTTGCACGCATGTGGTTTTTCTTTGTAATGTATTCTCACATGTTTTTTAAAATATGTAACTCGTGCAAATTTACGTTCACAAATTGTGCATTCATATTGTTTCTCTTCAGTATGTATTTTCATATGTTGTTTATAATGGCTTCTTTTATCAAATGCTTGATCGCATATTTTCAATTTATATGTTTTTGACCCTGTATGTATTTTCATATGTTTTTTTAAATGGGTTGCTTTAAAAAATACATGGTTGCATACATTGCATTTATATCTTTTATCTTCTGTGTGAGATTCCATATGGTGTTGTAACTGGCTTGCATATATACATGTATGTCCACAAATATTGCATTTGTATGGCTTCTCTCCAGTGTGTGTTTTCATGTGACGTTTTAATTCAAAAGTTTTAGGACATTTATAGTTGCACATTTTGCATTTAAAATATGGTTTCTCATTAATGTGAGTTTTTGTGTGTTTTCTAAACTCACTTGATTGTATGCATTTAAAATCACCTAATACACATTCATATGAAGTGTCTGTGGTAGTATGTTGTTTCATATGTAGCCTTAAATAATATACATGGACAGTGTTGTAGTCACAGATATTGCATCCATATGGTTTACCTTCAAAGTGTATTTTGTTATGTTGCTTTAAATGATTTGCTTGTTCAAATTTATATTCACATATCTTGCACTCATAGGATTTCTCTTCTATGTGTACTACTTTCTTATTTATATTTAATTTTCTTGCATTTGTAAATATGGAATCACAAATATTGCATTCATATGCGTTTTTTCCATTATGTACTTCCATGTGTTGTTTAATATGATTTTCTTGCTCAAATGTATAGTCACACATACTGCATTCATATGGGTTTTCTACAGTAAGTATTTCAATATGTTGTTTAAAATGACTTTCTTGTTCAAAGGTATAGTCAGACATATTGCATTCATATGATATTTTTCCAGTATGTGTTTCCATATGTTCTATGAAATTACTTTCTTGCTCAAATGTATATTCACACATATTGCATTCATATGTTTTTTTTCCAGTATGTATTTCCAAATTATGATGTTGTTTGAAATTACTTTCTTGTTCAAATTTACACTCACATATGTTGAATTCATATGTTTTTTTTCCTGTATGTGTTTCCATATGTTCTATGAAATTTCTTTCTTGCTCAAATGTATAGTCACAAATGCTACATTCATATGGTTTTTTTTCAGTATGTATTTCCATATGTTGTTTGAAATTACTTTCTTGTTCAAATTTATACTCACACATGTTGCATTCATAAGTTTTTTTTCCAGTATGTGTTTCCATATGTTCTAGGAAATTTCTTTCTTGTTCAAATGTATACTCACAAATGCTACATTCATATGTTTTTTTTCCAGTATGTATTTCCATATGTTGTTTGAAATTACTTTCTTGTTCAAATTTATACTCACAAATGTTGCATTCATATGTTTTTTTTACAGTATGTGTTTCCATATGTTCAATGAAATTTCTTTCTTGCTCAAATGTATACTCACAAATGCTACATTCATATGTTTTTTTTCCAGTTTGTATTTTCGTATGTTGTTTGAAATTACTTTCTTGTTTAAATTTATACTTACACATGTTGCATTCATATGAAATTTTCTCAGTATGTATTTCCATATGTTGTTTGAAATTACTTTCTTGTTCAAATTTATACTCACACATACTATATTGATATGGGTATTCACCAATATGTATTTCTATTTTATATTGTTTGGTATTACTTCCTTGTTTTCATTAATAGTAGACATAGGTACTGAATATAACAATTATAGTTTATTTTCAGCTTCTAGTTTGTAAATGTTTTCTTTCTTCAAGTTTGTAAATCTTCTTCAAACTTCTCGTCAAAACAGTTTTAAACAAATGCCCAGTCATTTTTCCATGTATATCTTTGGTAAATTTTAAATTACGAACTCATAATTTTGTTTGATTTACTTCTGCTGTATTTTAAATTTGTAAGTAAGAATGTTGACTTTAAAATCTGTCTTCCTTGCTTCCAATATTGCCAAATCATTTGATGGTGCAAGGCCAACAAAGCTGCCGCAACCCACTGGAAAATAAAAAAAAGTTTCAAATGTATCTTAATAACATATAAATTGAGATAGACGAGTTCTCTAGTGGAAACCACAAATGTAGGCAAGCATAGGCGCGTTTAGGCAAACATAGCACAGGATGCTCTGTGGCCTGGTGGAGAGACAACCTGCACAAAGCAGCTGACAGGAAATGGATGCGGAGAGCTGAAGACCGTGGTGTGCATTAAGAGAGACCTACGTCCAGCAGTGGACTAGTATAGGCTGTTGATGATGAAGATGTATTTTAACCAACCACTAGCGGAAGTAGGTGAGCATTTTGTTTCACTTGTAGGTTCACTACTAGCTGTGCCCAGTGGCTCTGCATGCTTGATAAATTAAGGGTAAAAGTAAAAAAATAGCCTGTATGTCCTTCCTGATGTACATTATTTCCTTGTCAAACTTCATCAAGACTGGCACATCCACTTATTTATTGTTTGTTTGTTGTATGAGGTGGTCCATTCCTCTGGTGTCAGTTTGTTTGGCCGCCCAAGGTCCTCTGACATGGCTTAACAACTGCTATTAATCAATAACAGCCGGGACAGACAGCTTATCATAACTTAGAAAAGTCATTGGTAGCTTAACAGTTCAATAGTCCAACTTTGAATCCAAAGATACCGGCTTCTATACTAGGCTTCGCATTTAGTTGTGTAAAGGTATTGAATAGACATAGAGACAGACTTTATTTTGTATCTTCCTTGTGAAATATTTTTTGGAATCGGATCAGCAATCAGTAGTTAACTAAGTACTTACATTACAAACAAAACAAATCCTTTTTAGAGATTGGTACGGCCGTGGTATCGAACCGATGCCGTTGGATGACTCTCTGTTGGATCGACAAGGCCACAATCAGTGTGACCAGATTCAAATGTCAAATGCTGCTAGCCTGAATGACAAAAACTGCTAAAACATGCTAGACATTCTTCAAATAATGCTAAATTACTGCTTTCACAGATATTGCTTAAACATTAGAAAATATGGACAAAAATGCCAATTTGTACGATTAGAATGTCATTTTTATTAGGGTTCCGTACCCAAAGAGTGTCAACGGTCAACTATAATATTTTTAAGCCTACGCTGTCTGTCTGTTTGTCCGTCCTACCGTTTAACGACTGTATCTTTTGAACCGATACTGTATCTTTGGAGAGCAATAGTATCCGAATGGTATCATGTTGCGCTATACAATCTGACGGATTATGGCCCATTCACTCTCTCTCTGAGAGAAGGCCTGTGTCCCAGCAGCGGGAACTGATAACGATGATCTTTTGAATTGTAATAGATATTAAAATGTTTATAGAATATGACTGTAATGTTATGGCGGATTAATTAAGAAATAATAATAATAAAAAAGGGGGATCCCTATACAACAAAAGTACTTATTACGTATTTTGTCTTTGCTCTAAGCGGTGATAAGTACAAGCGTAAGAGGCAAACTTGGCATGATTACACACTCTAAAGTAAAATTATAATAAGAAAAATAAAAGTGGTGTGGTAAGGAACCCTTAGTGCGCGGTCCAACTCGCACTTGGCCAGTTCATTCCTTTTTGCGTTTTTGGAATGCAAAATTCCAGAATCGTCATGTTTATTTTTGAACCGATTTCTAAGCCGGATTTTTATATTGTTAATCAGTGAAATGATTCGTTCACAATAAGTGTGTGGCATTAGTAAAATCATAATAGCCCACGCAAGATTCACAATGTTGGGTTTACCAACACCATTACCATTACCATTGTTATTTATATTTACCACCATTACCATTACCATTTAAATTAAATAAAATTCATCGTTTCAATTTGTCTTCAGAAATTTTCGGTATCTGTTAGTTTGGCATCAGAGCTGCTTCCAGAAGCCAATAAACTCAAATATAAAGGCTTGAGCGTACTGTGTGCACTTTTGGGGCATTTTGAAATGCGTTCAATAAATCCTGCCAGATAATTGCTATTATTGGATGCTTATTATTGGATGCATTATTGGATTCTGCTAAATAATGCTAGATTTCAATAAAATGCTAAAAATCCTGCTAGGAGCCAAAATGAGAGTCTAATCCTGCTAAAATCGCAGGAACCTGCTAAATATGGTCACACTGGCCACAATAATTATGCTACCTGCGCCGCTGCCAAAGCTCACTAATTCATATAATAATATAGAACAGATTTCGTCTCTTCTCCCTCCAGACTCAGACTCGTGGAAATACTTTGATTTGAATACCAGTACAGTAATAAATACGTACGATTTACATACGCGAGATGAGATATTGATTTTATAATAATTTTAATATTTTGAATTTGACAAGTTTGACATGGAGGCCGTTCGTTTTGAAGCAAATGACGAAAATAAAAAAACGCTAAATATGATCACATTTGGCGTACGCCTTGGACATTTGTTTCACCCACAAATGTCCCTAGAGATAGCGTTCTGTGAACCATTTTCGATCACCGTTCGTTTTACATTATTAGATGACATATTGACATAAAAAATCGACTATATTCCGTCAAGCTTAGGGTCATTTTTCACTCGGTTTTTACTATAAAATGGTACTTAACATTATGTAATTTATACTATAAGCAAATCACAAAAAAAAGAGTTTTAAGCGCGTGTCTCAAGTGTCCGGCGAACATACGGGTGTTCTCCGGGATATATAGATCTATAATTATGAAAGTATTTGTTTTTTAAAAAAAAATATTTTATTTTCGGTTTGAATAAACCCTTCGATCCATTTTGCCCCAGTTTAATCTAACTGCTAGCCGACGCACGTGACTTCACAGGCCGTCATAGGCGGTGATTGGCGATCGGCCGCTCACTGCAACTCACTGTAACTGAGAACATATGTTTATCTCTTTCTGACGACGATAGTCATCATGGCAGAAACCCTGGAAGACCTAAGCACAATGCTCAGTAACCTCAATATTGTTTCCAAACAGGTGGGTCTTAAAATGAACATGAGTAAGACGAACATCATGTCAAATGCCCATGTCGTACTGTCGTACCCATGCCAGTTTATGTTGGGAACGATATTATCGAAGCTGTTGATCACTATGTCTACTTAGGTCAGTCGATCCAACTGGATAGATCCAACTTCGACAAAGAGGTCAACTGACGAATCCAACTCGGATGGGCAGCGTTCGGGAAATTACGCCATATCTTCTCCGTCACAGATACCGCAGATAGAATCCGAAATGAGGAAATCCGTAGAAGAACCAAGGTTACCGACATAGCTCTCAGAGTTTGCAAGTTGAAGTGGCAGTGGGCAGACCATATGGTTCGCAGAATCTTATGGCGAACCATATTATTATGGCCTGCTTAATTTTCTTGTAATCTTTATGTATGACAGCTTGTATGGTCTGCCAAATGGATGTTTATACAGTGTCAATTATTTAAACAAATTGTCTGAGCGTATTTTGGTAACATAGTAAGTCGTTTTCGCAGAAGTTATGCGAGTCAAGGCAAAATTCACCCGGTGCCCCCGGTGGAAACACTCGTCCACTAGAGTTCAGTGTCTAAAACCACAGTACTCTATACCTGCGTATAATAAATACCGACCTAGCTCTCAGAGTTTGCAAGTTTAAGTGGCAATGGGCAGGCCATATAGTTCGCAGAACCGATAACCGCTGGGGAATAAAGGTTCTCGAATGGCGATCACGAACAAGCAAGCGAAGTGTGGGGAGACCCACCACACGATGGATCGAAGACATTGTAGCCAGAATCGAGGTGACACAAGATCGCTCGTCATGGCGCTCAGCTAAGTATATAGCTATGACATGATGATGGTTTGTTTGTTTATTTTTCGTATGAGATATTGCTGGCGTCTGGTGTCAGAGTTTGTCGGGCCGCCCAAGGGCCTCTGAAATGGCTTACCGACTGCTATTAATCAATAACAGCCGGGACCTACAGATTAACGTGTCCTCCGAAGCACGTAATGAGATTATGGTACAATCGCTATCGCTTATGTTTTTGCACATTGTTATCGTTCCATGCCGTGCCGGTGCAAGCCGCCGGTTATAGGCCGCGTCATGTAAAAAGAACGCTGGAAGAAAGTGGTGGGGGTGTGTTGTGTGTACAAAAGTACTAGGCCTATTGTTTTAATTAATTAGCCTTTAGCTACCAAATGGACCACCGAATACCCGCCAAATAGACCGATAATTCGCCTAATGCGCCAGCGTTCTTTTTACATGAAGCGAACCGTACGAGACGTGTTTGTTTACTTGGTTTCCTTTATTTATCTATGACTTGGTTTATCTTTGCGATCGAACCTTTAGTATTTGTTTCTCCATCTATTAAATGTACAACTGAGTTAACTAGGTACATAAATTGATCTAATACCACATTAATAAACATTTATTTGTGCTTTTTTTTACTAACTTAGGTACCTAAGTTATAGTAGTATATGGTTTGCAGGCTATTATTAAATTAATAATGATTAATGTATCTATTTTATTCCTCGCACACACAAGGCTTTTCTTCGTAGAATAGACTATCGCCATGCTACAAACCATTTCTATTAATTTGATCTATTTATAATATGTTATGTATTTCTCCTTGTTCATGAGATGCTAATTTTTACTTGAAAAAAAGCTATTATTTTGCCTATACAATTAAATACTTTGACTTTATTCACCGGAAACGACCCTAGTAGGATGGGCGTAAAATAAATAAATAAAAGTCATCAAATATTTACATAAACAAAACATTTATTACTTATTTTCGAAACAAAAAAAAAGAAGATATTTTCTGAACAAACAAATAAAGTGTGATCTATTAAAGGAAATTATTGTATAGATATGTACTTATTTCTTCGGTTTTAGAAATCCACAAAAAAGTTAATCTACGTTAACAATATTTACAACTTAAAAATTACCTGCATTTTTATCCGTAAAATATTGGCTATTTTATTTGGCACAAACTAAAACTAAATTTGACAACTCTTGAGTTGAAACTGAAGGAAGTATTTTAAGAGCAATTACGGTGGCTTAATTGACAAACAGCATGAGCAGAGGCACGGAAGGACTGGAATTGTGTCCTTTTGAAAAAAAACAAAATAAGCGTTATTGCTATCCCATTCAGATACTAAAATTTAAAAGTGACGACTAATTTTTGACTAAATTATAATTAAGACTAGTTTGAGCCAAAAGAATTGCCACAATGATAAAAAAATACTGTGCCTAAAATAATAATCAAGCCCAAAGATCGCGCTTGTATAGTCCTAAAAGAAAAAACAAACATAATATGCTTTAAAATATTTGAAAGAAAAATAAAAGAGATCAAGCATGGCTATTTTTATAGGGTTTATATACAATATATTATTAAAAATCATAAACATCCAAGTAACCAAAATTAGTGGTACAGTCCGAATCAAACTTAATGGCGGCTGTGAAGTTGGCGCGGAGCGCTGCGCAATAGCAAATATTAGGTATGCGCGGGCGTTGGAGGGGATTCGCGATACCGCATTATCAGCGTACTTCACAACCGCCATTAAGTTTGGTCGTACTATATGTACTTTGAATCCTCACGAGTGTGGATTTCACGAAATAGCTAATAACGTCTATTACCGTTTCCCCCACCACGTCAATTTTTATGAAATATATATTTACCACATTGGAGGTCTAACAATTCCAACTTAAAAAAATATGTTACTAAATATTTTTTACATCGTAATCCTTGCTTATATATTTTTTTTTACTTTTTATAATAATACTTACAATAAAGCTTAAAATCATTGTCTAATGGTACATACATCCAAAAATAATGTAAACTTAAAATTATTTGATAGAAAGCTCTTTAAATCACTTAAAGTAAGAATATATTTAGTCCTCGACATAATGCACAACCGTTATTAAATGGTATAATAAAATGGAATTACTTATTCCAAAGAAAACTACATACCTAAAGTTACTTCACTAATGTCAAGTTAAAATCTAAACAATAAAGTTGTAAGTAACAAAACGTGCACATTGAAGAAAAAAACGTACATAAATATGCTACTGAACAAGAATATACATATCATTTAAAAACATGTTTTGTCTATCCAGTTACTGAGTTTATTTGTTAATTCTTTACGTAATGAGTACTCAACAGATTTTAATTCAGTTTTCACTGTCGGATAAACCAAAGTTTAACAGGTGTTCATATAACACCTGTTAAATATATGCATGATATATATATATTTTAGCAAATTATACCGCGAGCGAAGTCGCGGGCAACAGTCTGCCTCGCATATGTTTTAAATAGTCTGCATTATCAGAACAAATATAAATATATAAATATTATAAGTTATCGAAAACTATCTACAAATGCGTGTCGGACACGCATACACATTATATTACGTATATATTTTTGGGTCCGTTTTATTAACGAACACTTTTTTAACCCCCGAACTCCAAAAGAGAGGGGTGTTATAAGTTTAGGGTGTGTATCATTCATTGTATGTATCCGAGTATCTGTCTGTGGCACAGCATCTGTATCAGCATATCAACATATCAGCATCACAGTGGCACCAAACGAACGAATAGGACCGACTTTGATGCGGTATTTTTTATGTTTGGAAGCGGATGTGATTGAGATGGTTCTTAGATATAAAGGGGTCGGGGGTTATTTACATTTTTAATTTGCGCTTGTTTTAAAGGCTTCTGCGGTGGCTCTGCCAGAAATTACGCAAATGTCAAGTTTTTAGATTTTACAAGTATTGCCACATCACAGTCAATATGTAGCGGTTAGAAATATCTACTCATGTGCTAAATGTCAACCTTGAAGTTTAAAAAGTGTCTGCGTCAAGTGGCTGTGATATACAGGCAGACAGAAAAACATGGAGAAGCTATAGGGGATTCCTTGTTTGACTACGGAACCCAAGGTAACATTTCCAATTGCAACCAGTGACGAGTGTTGCCATCTCTTAACCGAAACAAGGCAACTTTCAAAATGAGAACCAATTTTGAAGATTTTATTGCATTTGGATGTTTCAACGGCATTTTTTGAGGAAATCGAACACTTCTATAGGGTAGTTCTGCCTTGTTGATGAATTCTTCGCGGACCGCGCATATTCTAGTGGAGTCACTGAGCTGTAAGAAAAGGAAAATTATATTTTATTAATATTTTTCATCATGAGCCGTAAGACGGTCCTCAACGGTTATCAGTTGTTATGTGGTCTGCCAATTGCCACTTTTGTTTTTAAACATCTTCTATACTTATATTATAGTAAAGCAGTGAGTAACAAAATGTGTGAAGGTAATTAATGATCTAGGGGATTTAAAATAAGCTACTGAACATAAATATAACTTTTGTATGGTCTGTCTGTTTGTTCGCGCATCACGTAAAAACTACTAGACCTATTGCAATGCAGTTTTTAGCGCCCTCGCTAGTGCGCTAGGCGACCGGTGGCGTTTTTATAAATTACCTCATGTTGTGAAAATGAGCGAGTTTCTTCGTTCTAGTCAATAGGTGGCGTTTATATAAATTACCTCATGTTGTGAAAATTAGCGAGTTTCTTCTTTCTAGTCAACAGGTGGCGTTTATATAAACTACCTCATGTTGTGAAAATGATTCTAGTTTCTTCATTCTAGTCAACAGGTGGCGTTTATATAAACTACCTCATATTGTGAAAATGAGTGAGTTTCTTTATTCTAGTCAACAGGTGACATTTATATAAATTACCTCATGTTGTGAAAATTAGCGAGTTTCTTCTTTCTAGTCAACAGGTGGCGTTTAAATAAACTACCTCATGTTGTGAAAATGAGTGAGTTTCTTCATTCTAGTCAACAGGTGATATTTATATAAAATTACCTCAAGTTGTGAAAATGAGCGAGTTTCTTCCACTCCTTGCGGTCCAGCTGCTTGAATATCATCATGATGACGCGCAGGTCGCAGTTGACGGAGTTCACCGCCAGGTGGAGAGCTGTGTCACCGCCTTTGATGTCCTGGGAACCATTATCATTTGTTAGATGACGAAGCGAAGGTTATGCTGTCGTCCAACCTTTAAAGGGTTGGTTTTTTGAACAGCAATAAGTAGCCGATACATTTTTTTACAGAATATGTGTTAACAGCGGATATCCCAACAAATAATAAAAACAATTAAAAAGGTAAGGGAAAATAACTAGCTTAAAAGCTAAAAAAAAACAAGCCAGTCCTGCCAAAAAAGACCTTATGCCAATAAATTATAGACTGTTGGAATGTGCTTATCAAGGCCTTCAATTTGATACCCATATTGTAAAACTAGATGGTTTTTTTTTCGCTTATGAAAATGGTGCCATACAGCCATAGTAATGAATAAAAAAAACTGTATTATATTACTCGGGGGATGTAAGGATTCTAAGGATATCGATACCCCATACATCTAAATCTAAGGCATTTATAAATTATGGAGGAATAAAGAAACTCACATATACAAACAAATATCCACAAATCCTAAAAAACGTTACACTCCTTTTTTTGGGATGTCGTGTAACAAGGATCGTGTTTTCTTTACGTTTTTTAAGGTAATTAAAAAAAACGGTCTACAGTACTTAAAATGAGCTACTGAACAAGAATATCACATTTTAAAGAATCGTGTCTGTCGTAAAAACTACTGGGTCGATTGCGATGCAGTTTTCACTGTTGGATAGCTTAAGGGGGTTTGACTTAAAAACTGGGGTACTTGGTATCTCAGTCCGATGAGAAGAAGCCGAGCAATGGATTAAAATCTTTTTGACGGCTAAAGGAATTTTGATCAAATTTTAGGTCATGGAATAGAGTACTTTTAACTTAGAGAAATGAACACGCATGCGAAGCCACGGGCACAGCTAGTACTTAAAATAAAGTATTTTACTCTGTACAATGGTTAAATGATATCTGTCAGTATGTCTTCACATCTGTAGGAATAAAGTAATGGAACGATTGAAATGGTGTTCCCACTGTATTTTTTTTCAAATTATTGTTTAAATCGGTTATATGTATTTTGAATTTTTCCATTACACACAAACAAATATTAATTTAAAAAAAAGACTATGACTATTTGCCTGTACTGTCCCATTGTTGTGCAAAGGCTTCCCAAAATGACTTCCAGACATTGTGATCTTTTGAAATATTTGGCATCATTATTAAAGAGGTAAATCTCGGTACGACACCAGTTCCGAGGCCCACTGCGGCGTCGCCTCGCTGTATCAGGGCTCCACTTTGTGGCGATTTTGCATCACAGCTCACCCGGCACGCGGCAGACGTGCCCTGCCCAGTCCCACTTCAACTTAGCGGTTTTTATAGCTACGTCAACTATTTGAGTTTTGGAGCGCGACGCTGTGTTTCGAACTCGATCAATTAACTTAACACATAATATACTACGCTCCATTGCTCTCTGGAAAACTTTAGCTTGGACTTTTGGATTTTCGTCAAAGACCATGTCTGGGAGCCAGACATTGACGAAGTCAGGACGGGAACGATCCATGAGTTTCCGCTTCAGTAACATTGGAAGGTTTCCCTTCATCAGCTCATCCATGGACCAATAGTTCTTCCAGGCATTTAATTATCGGTGCGTCGATATTAAGCCGCAGGGTGCGGCTCGTACTAACATAATGTAATTGTGTATGATTAGGGTCCCGTGGACCGTGCACGTACCCCTTTCCACACATCGGCTCGTGCGTGCTCGAGAAGCACGTGCAGCACGTGCATTCGCGGCGCGGCAGCGCTGTGCAGACTGCACGCCACGTGCAGCGCGGTGTACCCTGCAACAACATACACTGAATACAATACTGCACATAATATATCTATACTTATAATATAGCAGCAGTAGCTACTATGTATTCGCTGCCTTGGAAACTACAAATGACGTGCATGATGAACTCTAAAAAGTTGTGGGAATCCTTAGGGACTCACTATCTCTCTGCGGGGACCAACGCGTGAGTGTCGCCGGCGCGTGCGCATATACACTCACCGTTAGCGTTGCCGTGGTGTATACGGAACAGGCGGCAGCTTGCCCCTCACGTCGCTGCGAGGACCAGCGCGTGCGTGTCGCCGGCTCGTGCGCATGTACACTCACCGTCAGCGTTGGCGTGGTGTATGCGGAACAGAGGCAGCAGCTCGCCTCTCACGTCGCTGCGAAGACCAGCGCGTGCGTGTCGCCGGCGCGTGCGCATGTACACTCACCGTCAGCGTTGCCGTGGTGTATACAGAACAGAGGCGGCAGCTCGCCCCTCACGTCGCTGCGAGGACCAGCGCGTGCGTGTCGCCGTCGCGTGCGCATGTACACTCACCGTCAGCGTTGGCGTGGTGTATGCGGAACAGAGGCGGTAGCTCGCCCCTCACGTCGCTGCGAGTTATCTCTGCGAGGACCAGCGCATGCGTGTCGCCGGCGCGTGCGCACGCGATAATGAGGTTGTCGCCTTGAGCGTCCACCTGGTGGCACACGAGTTCAACGATTAAGGTTTGCAACTATCTCATATTGTAAATCACTCCGATACATACGGGGTACCAAGACTAAAATACCGACTGTAAAGAAAAGGATTATATCGTCTCGCATTTATAACTCTGTGTCTGTAGCTATAAGCTCCAGAGATATAATTTTGGTGTAATATTTTAGCTTATGCTCGACGATGTACCTAATGTTTATTTTTGCACAAAACAGATATAGGGAGGGGGCAGGACGTACAGAGCATAAACAACAAAATTGATGTTTATAACTCTGTGTCTGTAACTATAAGCTCCAGAGATATAATTTTGGTGTAATATTTTAGCTTATGCTCGATGATGTACCTAATGTTTATTTTTGCACAAAACAGATATAGGGAGGGGGCAGGACGTTCAGATCATAAACAACAAAATTGATGTTTATAACTCTGTGTCTGTAGCTTTAAGCTCCAGAGATATAATTTTGGTGTAATATTTTAGCTTATGCTCGACGATGTACCTAATGTTTATTTTTGCACAAAACAGATATAGGGAGGGGGCAGGACGTACAGAGCTTAAACAACAAAATTGATGTTTATAACTCTGTGTCTGTAGCTATAAGCTCCAGAGATATCATTTTGGTGTAATATTTTAGCTTATGCTCGACGATGTACCTAATGTTTATTTTTGCACAAAACAGATATAGGGAGGGGGCAGGACGTACAGAGCATAAACAACAAAATTGATGTTTATAACTCTGTGTCTGTAGCTTTAAGCTCCAAAGATATAATTTTGGTGTAATATTTTAGCTTATGCTCGACGATGTACCTAATGTTTATTTTTGCACAAAACAGATATAGGGAGGCGGCAGGACGTACAGAGCATAAACAACAAAATTGATGTTTTTGTGATCTTTAATTCGATATAACTCTCGATTTAGATAGGGTAGCGTATTGACTCGGGTCTTGTTGTAAAGATCTCGTTGAGAAAATTCGATTCAATATGAAAATGTTTATAAAAGTCGGCTATCAAATGACACTTTATGGCAAAATAAGTAAAAATCACAAAAGTGCCTGCAGCGCCCGGAAAGACAGGCACATTGTTGGAAAGAAGAAGTTCTGGAGCTCACAACGGTACTCTAAACCAGTCAGAGCGAACGAGAGGGTTCCAGGACCGGATCAAATTGTACGTGACGTAGACGTTTCACATTTATTCGGTGGTTTCACGACAAACGTTTTTTTTAATCTTCATAGGCAAGATTACCCTCAACCACAAGCAGATCTGTGACCAGAGGCCTTCCGGCCTGATCTGGAAGCAGTGCTGGAGACACACTCCTCACTTCACAGAGAAGGATCAAAGCTGAATATCTTGGGAACTGCTGCACCGATATCTTCAAAACAAAGTTACGCATCATCTCGCCTACTCCCGCTTTCAAATAAATATCCATTTGGGAGCTACAGATGCCACAAACAGAAACACAGTCAGACAACAGCTTCAAAGTTATCTATTTCCTAATTTTTAACCCCTGAACGCGAAAATAGAGGGATCTTATAAGTTTAGGGTGTGTATGTGTGTCTGTCTATGTCATCGTAGATCCCAAAAGAATGGACCGATTTTGATGCGTTTTTTCTGTTTGAAAGCTGATGTAATGGAGATGGTTCTCAGCTATAATGGGGGAAAGGGAGGAGAGATTACATACTTTCTTAATTTATGTTTGTTTATTTATTCCTAACGTCGCGTTTTACAAAATATTGATAAAATCGCCATCTATTATCGAAAAGGGCGCACCTCATAGAAGACACACTCCTGCGCACCCGCGGAGCTCTCGAGCCGCAGCGCTGCGTACACATAGTGCACTATGAACCGCGTCAGCAGGGGCTTGTGTGGACACCGCATCACTGCGCACTTCAGGAGGGTGAGGCCTGGAAACAATATACAAGCTTAGATCTCATTATAAGTGGGCATATTAGGTACTGGCAACTTGGCAATTGGCCTTTGTCTCAATCGGAGTGGCGTTTGTGTAGCACGCGTTAGCAGTGAGTCTCATTCGCGCTACAGTTAACGTATGTCTCTCTATCTTTGTTGTTGATGTACAAGAAGCAAGACGATGATTCATCTTAACGAGATTCGATGCTCGGCTCCTCGTCTGTGACTTTCCTAAGCTATGTGCGGATTCCTTCGTAGAGAATTAAGCTGTCTTAAGAAAAGGCTCCAAATTTTAAGGGGTTTTTCCATAAATATGCTGGGTCAACCACAAACCTGATATATTTGGAACTTAACATATATGTTTTTGAGATCTTTATCTCTCCGCGATCAAGATAAAAACGCGATTAACAGAATTTCGTTCGATACATTTTCTTATCAAAAATCACGTTAATTTCAGTAATATATTCATTTTTCTGCACAACGGCTTAAGTTTTATGTGTAAAATAAATCTCACAGCTACAAAATATAGTTTAAATATAGTTTATCTACAATCAAGAGAAAATTTACTTAACTAAATTAATATCTTGCCAACAAAGTAAATAACTTTTGAGACTTACGTCATTTAGTTCCGAAGCTAAATTGTGTTCAAACAGCGCTCGCGATATTCAACCTTGTTACGCAGGCACTTCAGTGCTTATTGCGTTGCGTGTAGCGGGTGGCAGAGTGTAGAGGGGAGGGGGGAGTGGGAAAATGTATTAATGGCGCCTGGCCTGCTCTCGGCCGGCTTGACATATTCTGACTCAGAGGCCAGCACTTCCTCATACGACAAGCAAGCAACTTTGGTAGGTACCATCTTTTTGTTTTGCCTTTGTTCTAGAAATACAAAGTCTAAAAGAAATTGCATATTTTTGTAGGGTTTAGGGTCATATGTGTTCCAATACTAGGTATTGGTATCTCTAGGATTAATTATTGAAAAGGGAACGAACGTGCTAGTCAACTAAAATTGAAAGACAATTGTTTCTCAAGCGCAAAGTACGATTTTATGTCAACATAATTTTGCAGAATTATATTAGATTATAACTAAATACTACTTAGCTAGCTTGTTTCACTATTACCTAACTATAGAATTAAAAACTTTGATTGATGGATGAGGAGGCAGACACATGCATAGCGTTTTTTTAAAGACACCCATTTTATATATGACACTTTGTGTTTGAATAATGTAGGTACAATACCACGTACCGGTTTGATGTATATTCCGGTGTATAGATTTTATAATGACAAAAGAAATAGTCTTTTTTGGACAATCGAAACCTTATGGCAAAATCACGATCATCATATTAGCGAAGTAATTATTCCTTTCTCTTATCCATCGTGGGCGCCTTATCTTACGGGCAGACATTAAAATACTCTCAATTTTACTTCTTATACTCCGCTAAAATCGGCCGTGTAAATATTTACTCGCGTGTAGCTAGCCACTTCACTTTATACTTAGCTTAGTACTTAGTAGTTGGTAAAAATGCAAAATCAGCTTACTCTTAGAATAAGCATTAATTACTCTCGAGTAAAAACTTACTCCAGTTTGGTCGAATCCACCCTTAAGAGGCCTATTTTTTTTTAACTAAGTAAGCTACCTGATGCACCGAGGATCATTCTCGTTAGATCCAGTGTTATGATCCATTATGGTGATCTTATTCTAAAAAATAGAAAGATCTTAAAGGTAGTGTTTTTAAGTTAGTCTCATAAAAATTTGGTGAAGATCTAATGTGGATCTTCGGCGTGATTAGCGGAATAGTTCCTCAAAATGCAGTAAATTGCTCACTTTTAGGTTTCTACCGGTGGAATCAGCCCTTTACTTAATAGGTAGGGATCGATGGAGCGCCTTGATTATTAATGTTAGTTGTACAATAAGGTAACTAGATGGCGCTACTGTGCAGCGCTGTGTACGCATAGTACAGGGTATCCTAGTCTGGGGCGAGGACAGAGGGGCGAGGTAAGTAATTGGTGTGAATTTTCCTGAATTTTATTTATTTTCTGTGGAGTTTTATTAGTTCACGTATGACGTAGCAACGTAATGTTGTTTTTTTCGTGGATTTCCTGCAGCAAAACGGGAAAATTGCACTCAAGACCCAACCCACGCGCATATTAGTCCGGTACATACTTCAGAAACAGGTCTCAGACCGTACATATATAGTATCTCAGACCTTTTTGAAGCGCGCAGATTACAAAAAACTGAACATGTTTTGCGTTTGGGTTTTCACATGGTACATGTATTATACAGTATATATAAAAACTAGTGGAGCCACTTGTGACCGCTTCCTTCAAGGGTAACCAAACCACTTCCTAGCAAATTCTAGAGCACAGTAGATATTCTATCTATCTACCTATCTATCTATACTTATAATAAAGCAATATGTAAGAATACGTATGAGAAACCACATTGCGTGTCTGACACGCATGACTTATCCTTTAAACTACACAAATGAGAAACCACATTGCGTGTCTGACACGCATGACTTAGGGTTCCGTAGCCAGGATCCTTTAAGCTACACAAATGAGAAACAACACTGCGTGTCTGACACGCATGACTTATCCTTTAAGCTACACAAAGGAGAAACCACACTGCGTGTCTGACACGCATGACTTATCCTTTAAGCTACACAAAGGAGAAACCACATTGCGTGTCTGAAACGCATGACTTAGGGTTCTGTAGCCAGGAGCCTTTAAGCTACACAAATGAGAAACCACATTGCGTGTCTGACACGCATGACTTATCCTTTAAGCTACACAAATGAGAAACCACATTGCGTGTTGACACGCATGATTTAGGGTTCCGTAGCCAGGATCCTTTAAGCTACACAAATGAGAAACCACACTGCGTGTCTGACACGCATTACTTATCCTTTAAGCTACACAAATGAGAAACCACATTGCGTGTCTGACACACATGACTTAGGATTCTGTAGCCAGGACCCTTTAAGCTACACAAATGAGAAACCACACTGCGTGTCTGACACGCATGACTTATCCTTTAAGCTACACAAAGGAGAAACCACATTGCGTGTCTGACACGCATGACTTATCCTTTAAGCTACACAAAGGAGAAACTACATTGCGTGTCTGACACGCATGACTTAGGGTTCTGTAGCCAGGAGCCTTTAAGCTACACAAATGAGAAACCACATTGCGTGTCTGACACGCATGACTTATCCTTTAAGCTACACAAATGAGAAACCACATTGCGTGTCTGACACGCATGATTTAGGGTTCCGTAGCCAGGATCCTTTAAGCTACACAAATGAGAAACCACACTGCGTGTCTGACACGCATTACTTATCCTTTAAGCTACACAAATGAGAAACCGCATAGATATATATATATATATATAATCATTAAACTTCGTTCAGACGTTAAACGTTTTTTTTAATCAATTGCTCGACTTCTACTCATCGGATTAAGTTATCAATTACACCAGTATATTAGTCAAACCCAAAGCTATTCAACAGTGAAAATTGCATCGCAATCCGTCCGTAGTTTATTTTTTAATTTTTCTTCTTTGTGCAGTTTTGTTACTTACTGCTTTATTAGAAGTATAGATTATAACTTACCGAAGTCCCCAACGAACAAGGTAGGGCTCTGGGCCAGTACTCTTTGACAAATGAGAGCAAAGAGAGAATACTGGAGAGCTTCCTGCTCGCAGCCCGTGGATAGACTCTGCAGGATGTGGTGCAGCACCCTGGAATGAAACCATCATCATGACTGTCTGTCTTTGTGAAATCATCATCATCATCAGCCTATATCCGTGCACTGCTGGACGTAGGCCTCTAATGCACGCCACTGAGCGCGGTCTGCGGCCCCCTCATCCATTTTCTGCCAGCCGCTTTTCGCAGGTCGTCACTCCACCTGGCCACAGGGCTCCTACACCACGTTTACCTAAACGTGGTGTTACCCACCAACCCCAAGGGTTATCGGTTCTTCTGGAAATGTGACCAGTCCACTGCAACTTTAGCTTGATTATCCCTTGAGCTATGACAGTCACCTTGGTTCTCCGTCTCTTGTCCTTCAGAGAAACTCCAAGCATGGCTCTCTTCATAGTACGCTGAGCGAGTTTTATTTTTCTCTTACATGTTAGCTCACAAACGGTTTTAATACCTTTGTCAGATATTTAACCGCCAAGCAGTACTACGTAAATTTTTGTTTCGGTTTGAAACTACTGGGTAATGAGGTAAAAAACAATGTCTCAGGGTGACGAGCGCAGTGCAGGCGTGACGCTTACCAACAGGCGAGCGACCTGCCCGCCATCACTCAATCTAGTAAAAAATATGCGGTATTTTTAACACTCGACGCGAAGAGAGGGGTGTTATGTCTGTGGCATCGTAGCTCCCAAACGAGTGAGCCGATTTTGATGCGTTTTTTCTGCGATAGTCTAGGTTAAACATGAAAACTATATTATGAGGTGGTCACTGATTGATCCTTTTTCCAAAGTCAATTTTGCAATCATAGAGTTGGAAATAAATAGACACGTAACTGGGGCCGATTGACAATATACCTACGACATGTATACCGCTCGATACGGTAAAGTAATATACTTATATAGCTAGCGGCACGTAAGTCAATCGGTGAACGAAACGTGGCGGGGATCTTGGCACAGTCAGTTTTCGGGATAAAAAGTATTCAACATTTTAACACATTATATAAACTTTGACTGAGCCAAGATCCCCGCCACGTTTCGTTCACCGCTAGACTTACGTGCCGCTAGATATACCTACTATTCCAATCCGACCCCAAGTTCATAACGAATTGTAATTATATTGAAACAAGTCATAACAAACATGCATACCTAGTCTGTAGCTTGTTATCAAGTACTTTTGGAATTATTAATATTATGTTACGGAATGACCTCATTTTGTTGGACGACTCATGTTTCGCACTTGTTATGTAGCTTTAACTATAAACTGCATGAAACCTGAACACCGTCGGATTAGTCGGTAGCCACTTTCAACTAGTTTTTACCCGACTGCGCAGAGTTATTTTTTTGGGCTGTATGTTTGTATGTTCCGTTGGCGCGTTCTACATCCTAAATGGATTGATGGACTTTGATAAATGTGCTATCATTGGATTCGTCTTAATCACGAGTAACATAGGAATAGAATCGCCTATTCCCTTTGTCCCCCACTTTTTATCCACCACTGGGGGACAATGAGAAAAAAAGTAGCTTTGTCCCCCAGTGGAGTATTAAGAAAACGAATGTGGCTCATAGAAGGTTATAGTAGTACAAGCGCCTACAAGGAGCCGAAATATAGAAAACTCAAAAGAAATAAAAACAAATTAAAAAAAACGACTTCAAGTCGTATAAAACTTACAAGAAAAAAAAAACAAATTTGTTGAGGTCTGTGCTACGCCCAAACCGACTAAAGTAATGAAAGTAGGCTTACCTGGCACATAGGTACCTCAAAAAAAAAATCTTTCTTTCTTTTAAATTTCGTAATGGAAGCCAAAGACAGTGCAGTAAAAACGGCCACCTTCTGGACCAAATAAAAAAGGCCGAAACACCGACATGGAAAGAAGAAGAACAGACAGACACACAGATACAGTCGGGAATATTAAAATAACACATTGGACAGATAAAACAAAACGTTCACATTTTAATTTTGATCACAACCTTTCTGCCTGAGGGGTATGCTTGTGCCCATCAATGGAAAAAACAGAAATAGCTGATGATTTATATTATTTGTAAACTTTGTGTGTATAAACTAGAGGTAACCACAAATTAGTCAACAATGACACCAAAGCATTTCACTCCGAATTGGGTATTACTAATACCACAAAACAAATAATACTACAAGCTAATACCTCCTTTTTATCCATATCCCTTCCATACTTTCCATTCTAATATTATTAAAGTGAAATAAGGCCTCCATCACACAGACTGCATTTGCGCAGTTCATCTGTTTGCGGTTCGGATTTAGACTGATGCATGCTTTCAAATTTTCTATCGTGTTGCGCGCGTCGTCAAAGGCATAAGTTCAAAAACTAAAAGCCGCTACGGTCGGGTAAAAAACAGCTTATGACACTCTTGCAATCGAGAACGAATTAATTGATACCTCGCTTGTCAAAATCGGACCAATAGGGGCGACGTTACGGTGGAACATCCACATACATACATAGACTGTTAAACTCATTACCCTTCCTTTAAGACGCCGTAGTCCGGTAAAAATAGATTTCAATACAGTAAATTCTACCTCTTTATTTATAAAAAGTTAATAAACGTCAATTTATAGCAGTATTACTAATCATTGCTTAACTTTTTATAAATAAGGCGGTTAATCTTTAGCTTTCTGCATTTTGTTGCTGTATTCAGAACTTTTGTAGATCCAAATACTTTACTTTTTATTACAGAAATAGCCATATCTATATCAAATTCCTTTTTCCCGTCGCTCAGAGTAGCCAGAGTACAACTGCGCGCAACACGAATGATAGCACGCATAGACACCGCACGACTGCTCTTATTCTAAATCCGGACTGCCCACAGTTGAACGTGTCAACTGCACACATGCAGTCCGTGTGATGGAGCCCTAACTCTTTCTCGCTGTTTGGTACCTTTTCACGACTAGACGGCTGAAGCGATCTTGATGAAATTTGGAATGGAACTAGTTTGAACCTTAGTTTTTATCGCGATAAACTGTAGTCCGCGCCAACGAAGTCCAGAGCAAAGCTAGTAGAATAGAATATCATGGACTAATTTAATGAAATAATCAATTTAGCGGTAACTATGGTCTATTTATTGGTCTATTTGCCCAAAAAAGGGGAGTGTTATGTTTTTAGAATTCATGTATGTTTGTATGTGTGTGAGTTTCTTTATTCCACCATTACTTTTAAATGCCTGAACAGATTTGGACGTACGGGGTATCGTTAGAATCCGTACATCCCTCCGAGTAAAATAGGTTCATAGTTTTTGTTTTAATGTCAATTTTCCTTTAAGCTCCGTTTTCAAATGAGAAAAAAAAACAAATTTTACAATATTTTTGGCAGGGCAGGCGGTTTTTTTAAACGGTATAATTACTATGTATTTTTATATATTTTACATACATGTTACGTTAAAGTTTAACCTCAGTTTGTGTACAATAAATTTTGAGTTCAATTTTTGTCTCTTATTTTATAGATTTGGGACTTACCAGTGTCCTCCAGATATTTTTGGAACTTGGAACCCCTACGAGATAACAAATTTTCAAGTTATTTGTACTCCTTTAAATATTATTAGTAAGTTAATAATTGAAACTTATAAGGGTCAATATGTTTTATCGACGATTCGAGTTTTCGAGATTAACTGCCGCGACAGACTGACAGAAGAACACGTGACCACATGAGTGATTTTATAAGGGTTCCATTTTTGTAAGGAATCCTAAATTTAGTTTGTCAGGTTAGCCCCTTTCGAATCTAACATATTTGCACATCGTAAAAGAATACGTTCATAGACTCTCGCGCGTCAAGCGGTCTTATGAATGAAACAACAATTGATAGTTGTAAATTGACACCAAGACGCGGGAAAGGCAGCGTCGCATATGAGAAAAAACAAAAGTAACAAAAAAGTAATGTTTTTTTTAATGATGACTTACCCATAGGCCGTCTTGAGATCCATCTTCGCGACTTTGAAGCACAGGTTCTTTCGTTCGATCGCCTTCAATTTACTCGTGTACTCATCATACAGTTCCTTGCACGTCTTTCTGTTGATTTGGCAACAGTCCTTCTTCGAATACTCATTGGAGATGTCCTTCTGCATATCTTTGAAGTTCTTCATCGTCATGGATGAGATGGAAGTGGTCCTTTCCCTCTTCTTCTCCTCTTTTGGTTCAGATATGGGGGATAATTCTTCGTAATGGGATATTTCCTGGTACTTTTCGTAGTCGCTGTTGTAAACCGGAGAAGACCGTTCGCGTTCTGGTGATAAGCTGTTGTCCCAAGTGGGAGGGTAGAAAGAAGTTTGGGACTCGGACATCGGACTGGGAACGTTTTCCGATCGGGGCGGTGTCGGAAATATATAATCCATTTTTGTGGAATAATCGGGTACATTTTCGAAACTCAAAAGTGGGTTATTTAAGTCTATCCTGTCTTCGTAATTCGGCAAATTCTGGGACGCCGAAAATTCCTCAATCGGATTGGGTATTGACTCCGGTAGTGAGACGGCATTTGTAATTTCGAAGCTCTCTTCGTTAGCAACGAACTCCTTGAAGTCTTTGAGGAAGTCCTCGGTTTTTTCCGAGTTTCCTTCGATGAGGAAGTCTATGGGAAAGTGCTCGGCTTTTTGCGAATCCTCGTGAATGAAGTCGAGTATGTCCTCCCAATATTCTGATTGGTTGGTAGAAGTTTGCGATATTTTCTCGACTTGTTTCAAAGCATTGTCGACTTCGTTGTATTCTGGTGTCGGAGTGGCGTTCACGATCACTTGGCCTCCTGATAGCGCGTGCTTGTTGATCTGGCTTATCTGAAAATTAATAAATTTATTCAGCTTAGTTATTGTATTATTTTAGGACTAGCTGAAACCGCGGCTTCACCCGCGTGTGTTTTCTCTAGATTAAAAGTACTCTTTGTACTATCTCAAGACCTAAAATACCGTCAAACCGTTTTTATCGATTGCTCGCTTCTCATCGGACTGAGATACAAAGTACACCAGTTTTTAAGTCAAACCCTAAGCTATCCAACAGTGAAAGCAGCGTCGCAATAGGTCCAGTAGTTTTTACGTGATGCGCGAACAAACATACAGACAAACAGACAGGCATGAATTAAAAAAATGTTATATTCTTATTCAGTAGCTTATTTAAAGTACCCTAGACCATATTTTTTTTTATTATCTTTGTACAGAATTTTTCTTTCTTATTGTTTTTTTCTAAGTAGGTATAAGATTAATGGGTCCATCACACAACGCCGCATCTGATATAGAACCTTATTTAACGAACCTCGAACATCATAGTTCTTTAATTGCTGTACGAAAAACTACAGGTTAACATTGAGACTTTGACATACATGCTACAAAACAATATTTTATTGGAAAAATCGAGTTTCTTGTCGACAAAATCACAGAGAAAAAATTTAAATCATTTTGAGTAGGTATCTGTGGAACTCCTTACAGTTTCCTCGATTGAGTCTTGACTAGAGCCGATATTGGAATAGGTTTTATTCCGGAGCAATGCCTCAAATTTGAAACGTGCCCGACAAAAATAAATATAGATACATTTCGTTATTTTTTTTCGAAAAATAAAAGTTTTTTTTTAATCAAACTTTCAGTGTTTTTTTTGTTTCTACAAGTGCAGAGTGTGCATGTGGTAATCAATTACCTTTGATCATCGGTACAAAAAAATATATACGTGTGTGTAATTAAATATGTAGGTCTATATGGTAATACATTGCAGTCACCTTGGGAAATTTTCCATGCAAGGAATTGAGCTCAAATTTCCTGTTAAGGATCATGACTGCATAATTATGTAGATATTGCGCGGTTGTACATATGTGGGCCCACCTGCTATGTTGGTGAACCATCAACTGTAAGGCTTTTTGACTAGCATTTTACCTCTACCACCCCTGTTGTTAAGTGACGATGTGTTGGCAGCTGGTAAAGGCGGCGCCTACAATGAGTTAGTCTCTCAAGCACTGCGCCAGAACTAGGGTTGCCAGACCCAGGCTTATCGATTCCTGGACATTTCAGGAGTTGGTACTTGGACTCCAAGGTCACTTCAAAATAATTCTACCGTAGGCTTGACGAATTAATAAATATAAGAAGAGCAAAATTAATAAATTAAAAAACACGACTTCTCTGCCAAAAAATAACTAAAAAGTTTGATACCTGTATTGTAAAATGCGAGGGTTTTTTTTTTGCATTTGTTAATGAAGCCATAACGCAGTTAATCTCTGAATGATGTAAGGATTCTAACGATACCCCATATATCTAAATCCGTTCAGGCATTTAAAAGTTATAGTGGAATAAATAAACTCACATACATACATGAACCCTGAAAACATTATACTCGTTTTTTGAGCGGCCGTGTAATACTAGCTGTACTTTCGCCCGCGAACAGTTTGCCACCCTGTGATAAAAAACCTATTTGTTATTCCAGGACCAACAGTTACTTTATAAATTAGGTAACCAACACACATTATATCTAAGAATCATAAAACTAAACTTCAAACAGAATTAAGCAACTCTTTTATGCTTACTTCAATCAATCAACTTTAGAAAAAACCTAGTATTCGCGAATTCCGGAAGAAGAAAGTGAAATTAATGGACCCGGGACAACAAACTTATTTTTTTTCCGTACGTCTGGCAACCCTAGCTGTAATACACATAATATAGTACTAAAGTGCCTGATTTACTGCTTAATCTTATATGAGTCTAGTACATCCTATTTTATTATCTGTCATCCATCACGGTAATTTAACTAATTTAGCAGTCACCGAAAATAATCCAGCGATAGTTCTCAGAGTTAGAAAAATGAAATAGCTAATGGGCAGGCCACATAGCTCGTACAATCGACACTCAAGCCCGACCCCCCATTACAGCTAAGAAGCATCTCCGATCACATCAGCTTTCAAACATAAAAAAAAAAGCATCAAAATCGGTCCATTCGTTTGGGAGCTACGATGCCCCAAACAAACAAACGGATACTCACTCTAAACTTAAAACACCCCTCTCGTTGAATTTCGAGACGGAGCGTAGCACCACATAGGGCCCCAAACGAGCTGGTGACCGCTCGATGTGGCGTTCTGGAGGAGGTTCAGCGGTGAACTTAATGCGGCCGATAATAATGATGACGATTACTCAAAAGCACAAGTAAAACCATACAGAAGTGCAAAGGCTATGTTAGCGTGACGGGCGCGTCTCGACTATGTCTCAATGTATATTCATGTCAAATCGCAAGGAACGTTCGTAAAAACGCGTAGGGAAACCATCCGTATTGCCTTACAATAAAGTATATTCTTCCGAGACGAATGGCGTTAATAGCTTTCAAAAATAGTAATAATCGTGACGAATAGGAGAAAATATATATAGCTTCAGATATGGCAAAACTAACTATCGTACGAATAGGTCTATTCCCAGTAGTTCAATTAACAGTTCAATTGATTGAACGACTTATATTTTTTTATTCTCACTAGTTCAATGAATTAATTTGATTGAACTACTGATACTAAAAAGTCTCAGTAGTTCAGTTAACAGTTCAATTGATTAAACTACTGAGCCTAGTTAGTCTGGTTAGTTCAATGAAAAAATTCAATTGAACTACTGATACTCAAAAGTCTTAGTTATTCAATTGCAAGATTGTGGAAGTAGTAACCAGTGGCCCAGCCCTATTACAGAACTTGGCTTCAATCAGATTGTCACTTTTTTCATAGCAATTTCGACTCTATCGCAAGGCACTAATGAATTTGACAGCTTGAAACCGATATGATCAACAGTGCGTATTAGCACTGCAGGAAATCAGAAATGAAAGTAGTCTTCTATGCAATTTGGCGTTTCTTCGTTTTGTTTGTAGCCTCGCTCCTTTCCCCCTTCTGTGGGTAAAACCGATGGCGGAAGAATGTTCTTCCCGCAGACCTACTAAGATCATTTGTATTCATAAGGTGTACTGACTGGTCAATCTTTTACGATGGCAGCTAGTAATAGCACGTGGCTGCGTTCGTATCTTGAGTTACCGGTTTATTTACTCCACTACAGGTGGTGGGTATCCCATTTTTAATCCGAATTTAAAATGGATTTACTAAAACACTGCTGAGCCAATTTTGATGAAATTAATATGGGATCTGAGATGTTCTTCTATGCTCTTCTAAACCTAAGCGCTATTAGGTACTTTTGCCTAGTATACAATTTTAAAGTCACTCAGCAAGCTATGGAGAGAGCTATGATTGGAGTTTCTCTGAAGGACAAGATTCGTATGAGGATATCCGACGGGAAACCGACATAAAGGCTGGTCACATTTCCCGAAGAACCGATAACTGTTGGGGTAGACGAGTTATCGAGCGGAGACCAACGCAAACGAGCGGTTTAGGCAAACGTAGTGTAGAACGCCCTGTGGCCACGTGGAGTGACGACCTGCGAAAGGCGGCCGGAAGAGAATGGATGAGGGGAACTGAAGACCGAGCTCAGTGGCGTGCATTAGAAGAGGCCTACGTCCAGCAGTGGACAGATATAGACTGACGATGATGATGACTATTAGGTAGTACTACTATTTGCTCTGTGCTATTTAGTGCTATGCTCCGATTTTGGCATATCACTATTACGGAATATATAAATTTAAAACTTTGATATTCAAGATTATGACACCAACAATTAAACAGGGCTTTATTTGTAAATTTCATTGTTATTTTTTTGTACAATTTTATCCCCATTTGGACACCATATCTCGACTCAACCTCCCCCCGACCGACTGATTCTACTGGCAGAATTATCGAAGAACAAGACATAAGTTCAAATACAAAAACCCGACTAGGGTCTGCTATTTTTTTTGCCTAAGACACTCTTGCAATGAAGACGAATCGATTGACAGCTCGCTTGTCAAAAGCGAACCAAGTTTTTTGTTTGAACTTAGTTTGAACACATACCCCTTATCCACACTTGACCCTTGCCGTCGTCGGGTAAACAAAATAGTCTATGACACTCTATACCTGAAGACGAATCGATTGATACCTCGGTTGTCAAAATCGGACCAATAGGGGTGACGCTATAGTGGAACCTCCACATACCCACATAGATACATACATACTGCTAAACTCATTACCCTTCCCTTGCTTCGCCCTAGTCAGGTAAAAATATGATAGAATACTTCTTAAAAACGAAGTCGACGATTGAATATACAAACAGTCTGCCAAATTGACAATACTGTTATTGAATAACTCGTACGCTTTCAAAGTTGCGCCGAGAATATCAAGTGAGGTGGCGTCGGAGGATATCGCTCCTATATTATATGGTAATTCAACTGCTTGGCGCCCAGACATCATAAATCAACTAGCAGTTGAACGATGGTAGCCGAGCGGTATACCAGTGCGACTTAGTATTCAACGATACCGGGTTCGGTCGTCGGCTCCGCACCAATTACTTATCTAAGTTATGTACAGACGGCAGTGTTTCAGACGGCACGTTAACATCATACATCAGCCCGTGTCAGACCACTGCTGGACATAGGCCTCTCCCAAAGCACGCCACTGAGCCCGATCTTCGGCTCTTCTAATCCAACTCCTGACAGCCACTATGCATCGCCCCACCTAGCACAGTACGTTTACCGCAGAGGCACTCGGGCGGCCTGACCAATTCTGACATCATCGGTTTTTTGCCAAGGACCCCTGTAACCACCCACGGGGGGTCTAATTGTATTTTTATCGATTTCTCGTTTTCTATTAATCGTATTGAGATACCAAGAACACCAGTTTTTAAGTCAAACCCTAACTATCTATCAGTGAGAACTGCATCGCAATCGGTCCAGTATTTTTTACGCGACGTTTACGGGAACAAGCAAACAGACAGGAAGAAACAATTTTAAAAAACTTGTACTCTACCTTATTTATTTTGAAGTGCCCTAGACCATGTTATAGGTTTTTCTACTCTTTTATTATCATCATCATGTCAACCTTTAGAAGTCCACTGCTGAACATAGGCCTCCCCCAAAGAGCGCCATGACGAGTGATCTTGTGCCACCTCCATTCACCGACTTCCTGCGATAACTACAATGTCGTCGGTCCATCGTGTGGGGGTCTCCCTACACTTCGCTTGCTTATTCGTGATCGCCATTCGAGAACCTTTATTCCCCAGCGGTTGTAGGCTCTGCGAACTATATGGCCTGCCCATTGCCACTTCAACTTGCAAACTCTAAGAGCTATGTCGGTATTTATTATACGTAAAGATTAATGCGGTTATAGACACTGGACTTTAATGGAAGAGTGTTTCCATTTGGTGAATTTTGCCTTGACTCGCATAACTTCTGCGAAAACGACTTACTATGTTACCAAAATACGCTCAGACAATTTGTTTAAATAATTGACACTGTATAAACATCCATTTGGCAGACCATACAGGCTGTCATACATAAAGATTGCAGGAAAATTACGTCAATGGAGACTGTTCACGGCTTGGAACATCAGCAAGACTGAATACAAATTTTCAAGGCAAAATATTTAATGGGAACCTCCGATTTGGTGCGGAGTTCGGGAAACGTTGACTTATAGTGACTCATCTTACGGAACCCTAACTTTATGAAACAAGAAAATTTACGCACAATGAAAAAACCCGACTGCAAACTTTATAACGATACTAGCTTTCCCGCCCGCGACTTCGTCAGCGCGGACTACTGTTTATCGTGGAACAAAAACATTCTATGTTCTTCTAGGATATTAGAAACCAATCCAAAAGTAGGTATAGCACCAATGCTCTTGATGTTTTTTGATTTACTTGTTATTTCGTTTCCATAGCAACCGTTCCATACAGCGAGTAATCAACATTTTTCCAGTTTTCCCGTGGAAACTTGCAATTTTCCGGGATAAAAAGTATCCTATGTTTTATTCCAGGGTATAAGCTATCTACATTCCAAATTTAATAAAAATCTGTTCAGCCATTATCACGTGAAAGTTCCCCAAACAAACAGACAACGTTTCACTTTTATATATTGGTATGGATACACTGCCCTTCAAAACTTAGTACCATGGGTTTTATAAAATTACTTGGCTCATACTCCGTTAAGATACCAACCGGTACGATATCGGTTGACTTAGAACCTGGTGTGGTTCTAAGTCAACCGATCGGTACAAATAGTGTTTATCCATTGCTCGACTGCTACTCATCGTATTGAGATACCAAGTACACCAGGTTCTAAGTCAACCGATCGGTACAAATAGTGTTTATCCATTGCTCGACTGCTACTCATCGTATTGAGATACCAAGTACACCAGGTTCTAAGTCAACCGGTCGGTACAAATAGTTTTTATCCATTGCTCGACTGCTACTCATCGTATTGGGATACCAAGTACACCAGGTTCTAAGTCAACCGGTCGGTACAAATAGTTTTTATCCATTGCTCGACTGCTACTCATCGTATTGAGATACCAAGTACACCAGGTTCTAAGTCAACCGGTCGGTACAAATAGTTTTTATCCATTGCTCGACTGCTACTCATCGTATTGAGATACCAAGTACACCAGGTTCTAAGTCAACCGGTCGGTAAAAATAGTTTTTATCCATTGCTCGACTGCTACTCATCGTATTAACATACCAAGTACACCAGGTTCTAAGTCAACCGGTCGGTAAAAATAGTTTTTATCCATTGCTCGACTGCTACTCATCATATTAACATACCAAGTACACCAGGTTCTAAGTCAACCGGTCGGTAAAAATAGTGTTTATCCATTGCTCGACTGCTACTCATCGTATTGGGATACCAAGTACACCAGGTTCTAAGTCAACCGGTCGGTACAAATAGTTTTTATCCATTGCTCGACTGCTACTCATCGTATTGAGATACCAAGTACACCAGGTTCTAAGTTCACCGGTCGGTACAAATAGTTTTTATCCATTGCTCGACTTCTACTCATCGTATTGAGATACCAAGTACACCAGGTTCTAAGTCCACCGGTCGGTACAAATAGTTTTTATCCATTGCTCGACTGCTACTCATCGTATTGGGATACCAAGTACACCAGGTTCTAAGTCAACCGGTCGGTACAAATAGTTTTTATCCATTGCTCGACTTCTACTCATCGTATTGAGATACCAAGTACACCAGGTTCTAAGTTCACCGGTCGGTACAAATAGTTTTTATCCATTGCTCGACTTCTACTCATCGTATTGAGATACCAAGTACACCAGGTTCTAAGTCAACCGGTCGGTACAAATAGTTTTTATCCATTGCTCGACTGCTACTCATCGTATTGGGATACCAAGTACACCAGGTTCTAAGTCAACCGGTCGGTACAAATAGTTTTTATCCATTGCTCAACTGCTACTCATCGTATTGAGATACCAAGTACACCAGGTTCTAAGTTCACCGGTCGGTACAAATAGTTTTTATCCATTGCTCGACTGCTACTCATCGTATTAACATACCAAGTACACCAGGTTCTAAGTCAACCGGTCGGTAAAAATAGTTTTTATCCATTGCTCGACTGCTACTCATCGTATTAACATACCAAGTACACCAGGTTCTAAGTCAACCGGTCGGTAAAAATAGTGTTTATCCATTGCTCGACTGCTACTCATCGTATTGGGATACCAAGTACACCAGGTTCTAAGTCAACCGGTCGGTACAAATAGTTTTTATCCATTGCTCGACTGCTACTCATCGTATTGAGATACCAAGTACACCAGGTTCTAAGTCAAACGGTCGGTACAAATAGTTTTTATCCATTGCTCGACTGCTATTCATCGTATTGAGATACCAAGTACACCAGGTTCTAAGTTCACCGGTCGGTACAAATAGTTTTTATCCATTGCTCGACTTCTACTCATCGTATTGAGATACCAAGTACACCAGGTTCTAAGTCAACCGGTCGGTACAAATAGTTTTTATCCATTGCTCGACTGCTACTCATCGTATTGAGATACCAAGTACACCAGGTTCTAAGTTCACCGGTCGGTACAAATAGTTTTTATCCATTGCTCGACTTCTACTCATCGTATTGAGATACCAAGTACACCAGGTTCTAAGTTCACCGGTCGGTACAAATAGTTTTTATCCATTGCTCGACTGCTACTCATCGTATTGAGATACCAAGTACACCAGGTTCTAAGTTCACCGGTCGGTACAAATAGTTTTTATCCATTGCTCGACTTCTACTCATCGTATTGAGATACCAAGTACACCAGGTTCTAAGTCAACCGGTCGGTACAAATAGTTTTTATCCATTGCTCGACTGCTACTCATCGTATTGAGATACCAAGTACACCAGGTTCTAAGTCAACCGGTCGGTACAAATAGTTTTTATCCATTGCTCGACTGCTACTCATCGTATTGAGATACCAAGTACACCAGGTTCTAAGTCAACCGGTCGTTACAAATAGTTTTTATCCATTGCTCGACTGCTACTCATCGTATTGAGATACCAAGTACACCAGGTTCTAAGTCAACCGGTCGGTACAAATAGTTTTTATCCATTGCTCGACTGCTACTCATCGTATTGAGATACCAAGTACACCAGGTTCTAAGTCAACCGGTCGGTACAAATAGTTTTTATCCATTGCTCGACTGCTACTCATCGTATTGAGATACCAAGTACACCAGGTTCTAAGTCAACCGGTCGGTACAAATAGTTTTTATCCATTGCTCGACTTCTACTCATCGTATTGAGATACCAAGTACACCAGGTTCTAAGTTCACCGGTCGGTACAAATAGTTTTTATCCATTGCTCGACTGCTACTCATCGTATTGAGATACCAAGTACACCAGGTTCTAAGTCAACCGGTCGGTACAAATAGTTTTTATCCATTGCTCGACTTCTACTCATCGTATTGAGATACCAAGTACACCAGGTTCTAAGTTCACCGGTCGGTACAAATAGTTTTTATCCATTGCTCGACTGCTACTCATCGTATTGAGATACCAAGTACACCAGGTTCTAAGTTCACCGGTCGGTACAAATAGTTTTTATCCATTGCTCGACTTCTACTCATCGTATTGAGATACCAAGTACACCAGGTTCTAAGTTCACCGGTCGGTACAAATAGTTTTTATCCATTGCTCGACTTCTACTCATCGTATTGAGATACCAAGTACACCAGGTTCTAAGTCAACCGGTCGGTACAAATAGTTTTTATCCATTGCTCGACTGCTACTCATCGTATTGAGATACCAAGTACACCAGGTTCTAAGTTCACCGGTCGGTACAAATAGTTTTTATCCATTGCTCGACTTCTACTCATCGTATTGAGATACCAAGTACACCAGGTTCTAAGTCCACCGGTCGGTACAAATAGTTTTTATCCATTGCTCGACTGCTACTCATCGTATTGAGATACCAAGTACACCAGGTTCTAAGTCAACCGGTCGGTACAAATAGTTTTTATCCATTGCTCGACTTCTACTCATCGTATTGAGATACCAAGTACACCAGGTTCTAAGTTCACCGGTCGGTACAAATAGTTTTTATCCATTGCTCGACTGCTACTCATCGTATTGAGATACCAAGTACACCAGGTTCTAAGTCAACCGGTCGGTACAAATAGTTTTTATCCATTGCTCGACTGCTACTCATCGTATTGGGATACCAAGTACACCAGGTTCTAAGTCAACCGGTCGGTACAAATAGTTTTTATCCATTGCTCGACTGCTACTCATCGTATTGAGATACCAAGTACACCAGGTTCTAAGTTCACCGGTCGGTACAAATAGTTTTTATCCATTGCTCGACTGCTACTCATCGTATTGAGATACCAAGTACACCAGGTTCTAAGTTCACCGGTCGGTACAAATAGTTTTTATCCATTGCTCGACTGCTACTCATCGTATTGAGATACCAAGTACACCAGGTTCTAAGTCAACCGGTCGGTACAAATAGTTTTTATCCATTGCTCGACTTCTACTCATCGTATTGAGATACCAAGTACACCAGGTTCTAAGTCAACCGGTCGGTACAAATAGTTTTTATCCATTGCTCGACTTCTACTCATCGTATTGAGATACCAATTACACCAGGTTCTAAGTCAACCGGTCGGTAAAAATAGTTTTTATCCATTGCTCGACTGCTACTCATCGTATTAACATACCAAGTACACCAGGTTCTAAGTCAACCGGTCGGTAAAAATAGTTTTTATCCATTGCTCGACTGCTACTCATCATATTAACATACCAAGTACACCAGGTTCTAAGTCAACCGGTCGGTAAAAATAGTGTTTATCCATTGCTCGACTGCTACTCATCGTATTGGGATACCAAGTACACCAGGTTCTAAGTCAACCGGTCGGTACAAATAGTTTTTATCCATTGCTCGACTGCTACTCATCGTATTGAGATACCAAGTACACCAGGTTCTAAGTTCACCGGTCGGTACAAATAGTTTTTATCCATTGCTCGACTTCTACTCATCGTATTGAGATACCAAGTACACCAGGTTCTAAGTCCACCGGTCGGTACAAATAGTTTTTATCCATTGCTCGACTGCTACTCATCGTATTGGGATACCAAGTACACCAGGTTCTAAGTCAACCGGTCGGTACAAATAGTTTTTATCCATTGCTCGACTTCTACTCATCGTATTGAGATACCAAGTACACCAGGTTCTAAGTTCACCGGTCGGTACAAATAGTTTTTATCCATTGCTCGACTTCTACTCATCGTATTGAGATACCAAGTACACCAGGTTCTAAGTCAACCGGTCGGTACAAATAGTTTTTATCCATTGCTCAACTGCTACTCATCGTATTGGGATACCAAGTACACCAGGTTCTAAGTCAACCGGTCGGTACAAATAGTTTTTATCCATTGCTCAACTGCTACTCATCGTATTGAGATACCAAGTACACCAGGTTCTAAGTTCACCGGTCGGTACAAATAGTTTTTATCCATTGCTCGACTGCTACTCATCGTATTAACATACCAAGTACACCAGGTTCTAAGTCAACCGGTCGGTAAAAATAGTTTTTATCCATTGCTCGACTGCTACTCATCGTATTAACATACCAAGTACACCAGGTTCTAAGTCAACCGGTCGGTAAAAATAGTGTTTATCCATTGCTCGACTGCTACTCATCGTATTGGGATACCAAGTACACCAGGTTCTAAGTCAACCGGTCGGTACAAATAGTTTTTATCCATTGCTCGACTGCTACTCATCGTATTGAGATACCAAGTACACCAGGTTCTAAGTCAAACGGTCGGTACAAATAGTTTTTATCCATTGCTCGACTGCTATTCATCGTATTGAGATACCAAGTACACCAGGTTCTAAGTTCACCGGTCGGTACAAATAGTTTTTATCCATTGCTCGACTTCTACTCATCGTATTGAGATACCAAGTACACCAGGTTCTAAGTCAACCGGTCGGTACAAATAGTTTTTATCCATTGCTCGACTGCTACTCATCGTATTGAGATACCAAGTACACCAGGTTCTAAGTTCACCGGTCGGTACAAATAGTTTTTATCCATTGCTCGACTTCTACTCATCGTATTGAGATACCAAGTACACCAGGTTCTAAGTTCACCGGTCGGTACAAATAGTTTTTATCCATTGCTCGACTGCTACTCATCGTATTGAGATACCAAGTACACCAGGTTCTAAGTTCACCGGTCGGTACAAATAGTTTTTATCCATTGCTCGACTTCTACTCATCGTATTGAGATACCAAGTACACCAGGTTCTAAGTCAACCGGTCGGTACAAATAGTTTTTATCCATTGCTCGACTGCTACTCATCGTATTGAGATACCAAGTACACCAGGTTCTAAGTCAACCGGTCGGTACAAATAGTTTTTATCCATTGCTCGACTGCTACTCATCGTATTGAGATACCAAGTACACCAGGTTCTAAGTCAACCGGTCGTTACAAATAGTTTTTATCCATTGCTCGACTGCTACTCATCGTATTGAGATACCAAGTACACCAGGTTCTAAGTCAACCGGTCGGTACAAATAGTTTTTATCCATTGCTCGACTGCTACTCATCGTATTGAGATACCAAGTACACCAGGTTCTAAGTCAACCGGTCGGTACAAATAGTTTTTATCCATTGCTCGACTGCTACTCATCGTATTGAGATACCAAGTACACCAGGTTCTAAGTCAACCGGTCGGTACAAATAGTTTTTATCCATTGCTCGACTTCTACTCATCGTATTGAGATACCAAGTACACCAGGTTCTAAGTTCACCGGTCGGTACAAATAGTTTTTATCCATTGCTCGACTGCTACTCATCGTATTGAGATACCAAGTACACCAGGTTCTAAGTCAACCGGTCGGTACAAATAGTTTTTATCCATTGCTCGACTTCTACTCATCGTATTGAGATACCAAGTACACCAGGTTCTAAGTTCACCGGTCGGTACAAATAGTTTTTATCCATTGCTCGACTGCTACTCATCGTATTGAGATACCAAGTACACCAGGTTCTAAGTTCACCGGTCGGTACAAATAGTTTTTATCCATTGCTCGACTTCTACTCATCGTATTGAGATACCAAGTACACCAGGTTCTAAGTTCACCGGTCGGTACAAATAGTTTTTATCCATTGCTCGACTTCTACTCATCGTATTGAGATACCAAGTACACCAGGTTCTAAGTCAACCGGTCGGTACAAATAGTTTTTATCCATTGCTCGACTGCTACTCATCGTATTGAGATACCAAGTACACCAGGTTCTAAGTTCACCGGTCGGTACAAATAGTTTTTATCCATTGCTCGACTTCTACTCATCGTATTGAGATACCAAGTACACCAGGTTCTAAGTTCACCGGTCGGTACAAATAGTTTTTATCCATTGCTCGACTTCTACTCATCGTATTGAGATACCAAGTACACCAGGTTCTAAGTCAACCGGTCGGTACAAATAGTTTTTATCCATTGCTCGACTGCTACTCATCGTATTGAGATACCAAGTACACCAGGTTCTAAGTTCACCGGTCGGTACAAATAGTTTTTATCCATTGCTCGACTTCTACTCATCGTATTGAGATACCAAGTACACCAGGTTCTAAGTCCACCGGTCGGTACAAATAGTTTTTATCCATTGCTCGACTGCTACTCATCGTATTGAGATACCAAGTACACCAGGTTCTAAGTCAACCGGTCGGTACAAATAGTTTTTATCCATTGCTCGACTTCTACTCATCGTATTGAGATACCAAGTACACCAGGTTCTAAGTTCACCGGTCGGTACAAATAGTTTTTATCCATTGCTCGACTGCTACTCATCGTATTGAGATACCAAGTACACCAGGTTCTAAGTCAACCGGTCGGTACAAATAGTTTTTATCCATTGCTCGACTGCTACTCATCGTATTGGGATACCAAGTACACCAGGTTCTAAGTCAACCGGTCGGTACAAATAGTTTTTATCCATTGCTCGACTGCTACTCATCGTATTGAGATACCAAGTACACCAGGTTCTAAGTTCACCGGTCGGTACAAATAGTTTTTATCCATTGCTCGACTGCTACTCATCGTATTGAGATACCAAGTACACCAGGTTCTAAGTTCACCGGTCGGTACAAATAGTTTTTATCCATTGCTCGACTGCTACTCATCGTATTGAGATACCAAGTACACCAGGTTCTAAGTCAACCGGTCGGTACAAATAGTTTTTATCCTTTGCTCGACTTCTACTCATCGTATTGAGATACCAAGTACACCAGGTTCTAAGTCAACCGGTCGGTACAAATAGTTTTTATCCATTGCTCGACTTCTACTCATCGTATTGAGATACCAATTACACCAGGTTCTAAGTCAACCGGTCGGTACAAATAGTTTTTATCCATTGCTCGACTTCTACTCATCGTATTGAAATACCAAGTACACCAGGTTCTAAGTCAACCGGTCGGTACAAATAGTTTTTATCCATTGCTCGACTTCTACTCATCGTATTGAGATACCAAGTACACCAGGTTCTAAGTCAACCGGTCGGTACAAATAGTTTTTATCCATTGCTCGACTTCTACTCATCGTATTGAGATACCAAGTACACCAGGTTCTAAGTCAACCGGTCGGTACAAATAGTTTTTATTACTCATCGTATTGAGATACCAAGTACACCAGTTTTTAAATCAAACTCTAAGCTATCCAACAGTGAAAACCGCATCGCAATCGGTCCAGGTCTTAACGTGATGCGCGAACAGACTAACACTTATTTTTATGTTGTTTAAAATGTTTAATCCTTACTAATCCATACCAATATATAAAAGTGAAACGTTGTCTGTCTGTTTGTTTGTTTAGCTTTCACGCGATAACGACGAAATTGTAGGTTTCCACGGGAAAACTGGAAAATGTTGATTACTTGCTGTAAAGAACGGTTGCCATGAAAACGAAATAACAAGTCTGTCAAAAAACATCAAGAGCGTTGGTGCTGTACCTACTCTTGTATTGGTTTTTAATATCCTAAAAGAACATAGGATGCTTTTTATACGCTTTATATTAGCTTCACTTGTATGTTTGTAAACGACTCCTTTGGACGCTATTTTGACCCACTTTAAACGGTCAGATTTCATTCTTGTTTTGCACACCTGTCAAAGACCGATGACAATGCAATATTTCGAAAAAAAAAAAAAAACTAAGAAGTAGAAAATAAATAATAGTTTAAAAAAACATCAAAAACACTCTTTATATAGAAAACCAAACTAAAAAATAGAAAATAAATTTTAATAGTGTAAATAAGAAAAAAAAAATTATTTAAAAAAAAGCGTGGGGTGCTTCTCATATCTGTCAATGAAATATTTATAACTATTGACCCATGCACCCCACGATTTTTTTAAATAAATCATTTTTTCTTATTTACACTATTAAAATTTATTTTCGATTTTTTAGTTTGGTTTTCTATATAAAGCGTGTTTTTTAGTTTTTTTAAACTTATTTATTTCGCGATAAACTGTAGTTCGGGCGGACGAAGTCGCGGGCGGGTAAGCTAGTGTATAATAAACTATAATTTCAAAGAAAGTTGATGAAATTTACTAAACAACTTTTTTTATTTCAAAACTCTGTTTTCTGTAGTTTAGGAAACATTTCAATTTTAAAAGAGTGTACTAAGTTTAGAAGGCCAGTGTATAATATCAATGTTTACAAGTAATACAGTAGTCTTTGACAGTTACTTATCAAAGACAGTTGTCTTGAAGAAGATACTGTTACTTATCAAAGACAGTTGTCTTTCTGAAGATAGTGTTACTTATCAAAGACAGTTGTCTTGAAGAAGATAGTGTTACTTATCAAAGACAGTTGTCTTGAAGAAGATAGTGTTACTTATCAAAGACAGTTGTCTTGAAGAAGACAGTGTTACTTATCAAAGACAGTTATCTTGAAAAAGATAGCGTTCCTTTTACAATACTAAATTGTTACCTGTCTAATTTTGTCCAATTCGTGCTGCCCTCCGGAATACGGTTGAACTTTGTAATCCCCGACTTTGGTCCTGACTGGTCCCCTCCCTATCCGCACCTCCTGCTTCTTCTTTCCTTTTTCTTCCTTTTTGAACTCCTCCTTCTGTTCTCCCTCGTCTATTCTCAATTTGTCAAGAGACTCTTCTAACGAGTCATCTTCTTTAGATAAAGATTGGGCATCTTTTTTCTGTTCTGAGGCGTTGCCATCGTCTTTTCCTTCTGAGAAACCACTGTCTTCTGATGAATGTCTTCTTCTATCATCTTCTATTACTTTGAACGTGAAGTGTCTGGTCTCATCTTCATCCGATTCTGATATCTTGTGCTCTTTAGGGTCCTTTTTTAATTCTTTGTTGTCATCTTTATCTTTCAGTTCGAGGGTTTTAATCGATTTCAATATGTTTTCGACTGTGCTTTCGTTTGTCTGTCTCTCGTCCGGTTTAACGTCTATCGTTCTTACGGTTTCCTTTTCATTCTTGGCTTTTTCTTTCTTTTTGTCTTTGAAGAAGTTCTTTATGGTGGACAGAAACGGCATTTTTACTGGTTTGTTCTCCATTGGTACTTGAGGTTTTGCACTTGACACTTTGGCACTGCCCATAATTCTGTTAGTTTCTGTTTCTCAGTAAGTTATGATGGCATCCTGTAACAAAATTTATAAAATAATTATTATAGTACTTACGCCCTACAAACTGGTTAAGCATATTAAATTTACCCAAAACTGACAGAAATATAAGGCACTCAGCGTGCTATGGAACGGCCTACATTCGGGGTTTCTTTAAAGGATCGAATCCAAAACGAGTTGATCCGGCAAAAAACGAAAATTACTGACATTGCTCAGAGAAAGAAGATAGTGTTACTTATCAAAGACAGTTTTGACCATGCACCCCACGTTTTTTTTAAAATAAAACATTTTTTTCTTATTTACACTATTAAAATTTATTTTCTTTTTTTTAGTTTGGTTTTCTATAAAACGTGTTTTTTAGTTTTTTTAATCTATTATTTATTTAATTTATGGCATGTATCTAAAGTCACCATACATAGCGTTTAGATTATACGAACAAAAACAAAAAAGTACCAAATTAGCATATATTGCTAGCAGGAGTCGACGGTATTTCAAGACAAGACCCATTTGGTGGCAGTCAAAGCGAGGAGAACTTCTTTCCTTCCAGGTCCCGTTCGAACTATCCATTTTGTATATGAGTATTACGCTTTTTCAACAATATTACATGCGTAGGTATGCGTGAAAAACTTTTTTTATTGGGTTAAAAATTTATAGAATATTAGTAGATTCGATCATATGACCCTTCGCAGCAATAAGCCTTCGCAGTTTTGACCATTCGAGCAAACGTACCTTTGCAATTTTGACCATTCGCAGGAACGACCCTTCGAGGACTTAAGCATTCGATGAATAGACTTCGAGGTTCGAGGAAAAGACATTCGCAAAAACGACATTCGCAGGTACGTATCCCCCAATGGGTTCATTTGGACCCTTGCTATTACTAAGCCTATGTGTATACGCCGCCGTCCGTATTTTTGTTTTACCTCCAACAGATCTCGAGATCAGTATCTCATCTGTTCCCAATTGGCATTCAAAAATAATTTTTTTTTTCCCCTTTGTTGTGGTCCGCGCGACTTCATCCGGTTATACCTTAGTTTTTAAACATAAATACTTTATCAAAATAGGTGGTCATTCGGGATCTACGATCCTTCCCCTTCCTCTCCCATTATAGCTAAGAACCATTTCGATCACATCAGCATTCAAACATTAAAAAACGCATCAAAAGCGGTCCATTAGTTTGGAAGTTACGATTCCCCCCCCCCCCCCCCCGTTCTCCCCCTTTTATAGCTATGAACCATCTCGATCCCATCATCATACAGATAAAAACGCATCAAATCGGTCCATTCATTTGAGAGCTACGACGCCACAGAAAGACACACGGTTACAGTGATACACGGGGGTTAAATCTAAGAAAATAAGGGGGGGGGGGAGAATATACATAGCACAGACATACAAGTACAGGATCCTCAGTGAGCGAGTCCAACTTACTCTTGGCCGGGTTATTTTGTAGCTAACCAGGCAGATCCTATCAAATACCTTACGATTACCACCTAAGTACCACCAAGGTGGTCAAGTTAAATAAATAAGAAATAAAAAATGAAACATACATATTAATTGGTACAATTATAATAAAAGAGTTATACAGATAGTAGAAAATCAATATGTTGCATTTTGGCTACACAATAAAGGCATCCGCTTGTCTTAATGCGGTACTTAGTGGTACCAGAATAAATATATATAGGTACTACGTAGTGGTACCAAGTACCATATTAACACCAACACAAGTAATCGTTGACCTATAGTGAAAAACGAAAGCGCGCGGTCAATTGTTATTATTTCGGCACTTATGCGAAATGATGGAGCCGAATTTAGAAACCGCAAGTTCCGCTCGTTTTAATGGCCTCACTATGAACATGCATAACCACAGAATGAATAATATTATGCTAAGCTATAGATACTTTGAAGAGACACCTACTCCACAGTTGCATTAGCTAGTTTTTAAAAGCTTTTTGCATATATCTATGTATTTCTGTCTGTCCTGGAATCTTGCGACTCAAATTACGAGCACTTCCCGATTAGCTCACAACTCTATGACAATGCATGAGAAAAAAATATATTAAAAAAGTAATTTAAAATAACTAGCTTAAAAGCTAAAAAAACTCGCCTGCCCTGCCAAAAAATAACAGCCAATACTTTATATACTGTTAGAATGTGCATAACAAGGCCTTCAATTTGATACCCATTAGTAAAATAACAGCCAATACTTTATATACTGTTAGAATGTGCATAACAAGGCCTTCAATTTGATACCCATTAGTAAAATAACAGCCAATACTTTATATACTGGTAGAATGTGCATAACAAGGCCTTCAATTTGATACCCATTAGTAAAATAACAGCCAATACTTTATATACTGTTAGAATGTGCATAACAAGGCCTTTAATTTGATACCCATTAGTAAAATACTTAAGTGTAAAATAAAAACTCTTTTTTGTTAATCGGGGGAATGTAAGGATTTCTAACGATACCCGATACGTCTGAATCTGTTCAGGCATTTAAAAGTTATCGTGGAATCAAGAAACTCACATACATACATGAATCCTAAAGAGATTACAGTTTTTTTAATACTTATTTTTTATATTGTGTGACGCATCAAAGCGCGAAAGAACCGAAAGAGTACGAATCATTTAAAACCCAGCATCGCCTGTTTCCACATTCGAACGATAAGTAGGTATGTCATATATGAAGCAATATATGCACAAAAAAATATAATACCTATTCATCGTATTTATTACTATTCTTAAAAGCTATAAACACCATTCATCTCATAATAATATACCTCATAATAATATACCTTATTGTTGGGCAATACGGATGGTTTCCCTACGCTTTAGTACATAGATACAGGTATAGTCGCGGCCGGGGCGCGTTTGCTAGCGTGAGTGAAGCGTGTCTACATTCAACAAAAATACTTTTCTATACGAGACGAGCAGGTCGCTCGCCTGATGGTAAGCTTCGTCTACAAACTTTCGCGAATGTGATTTAGTCGAAGATGGTAAAAAACACCTAGAATGGGAGTTTCTCCAAAGATACAGTAGTATTATTTAACCCTACTACAAAATGAACCTGTCATTCTAATATATCGATTATTAGCAAAACCGAAATATTGGAATGACAGGTTATTTGTATTTTGAATTAAAAATGTCAAACTAATCAAATGGAATGAAATGGATTATGAAAGAATTAAGAGATCAAATGAGTATTATTATGAAAGAGGTTTTGACCTCGTCACACTGTGTCTGTGGTAATCCATAAAGTTATAATCATCGGAGTAGGTACCACGCATAAACATATATATTTGTACCATGACATTTATTTATCGAATTGATTAAAGTACCAAATTATATAGACTCCAGACACAAAACACGAAAACAAAATATTGTTCTAAATCAGACAACTGCATATTACTTCTAAACACATCATACTTTGTGACCGTGTGAGTTATATTATTTTTTAAATGGTTTTTAGAATTTCATGGTCTTTTGAAAGACCTTGTTTTTTTTAAATAGATATGTAATTTGATACACATCTATGTATATCCGCATGTGTTATACAGGAGTTCCTAAAAGGTGAGGTGGGTCTCACCAGGGGAACGTAGTGAAATGGGTCGCGTATCCAAAAAAACTGTACTTATTTTATTTATGTTAAAATAAAAAGATGTTTTTATAATACCTACAAATCCGAGATACCTCTATACCTTTACCTGCAAAGAAGGGTGCGTATGTTATTACATATTGGGCATATAATTGACCGCCCTATTAGATCCGATTTCGATGGTTGTTTTTTTATTTGAAAGGTAGAATAACTTTAAGTCGGTCTCATAAAAATTTGGTGAAGATCTGATGAGGATCGACGTGATGTGCAGAATAGCTCCTCAAAATGCAGTAAATTGCTCACTTATAGGTTTCTACCAGTGGAAACAGCCCTTTAACCACAAAATAAATAATTTTACACGAGGTAGGGATTGATGCAGCACCTTGGTTATTAATGTTAGTTTTACAATAAGGTAACTAGATGGCGCTACTGTGCACCGCTAGATTGTTTGCAAAAAAGTTTGTGCTCGCGAGGTCTACAGCTCACAGATTCACTAGTTAACATAGGCACGCAGATCCAGAAAGTTATCATATTAAAGGTGCAAACATCCACAGGAGACGTTGACCGCCTGTCAGGCAGACCCTTGCATCTAAAAAAAAAACTTCAACCACGCAAATACAACGTGAATCTGTAAATACACATTAGATACAGACTACAACCTTGTCACTGCTACTTATGTCAATAATATAAAGGCACGTTATTGATAGCATTGGGAAATATTTGCTATGACAAGGTTCTAGAGAGACCAGTTTTATTTACTGTCCTGGTTTATATTTATGCTAATTGTGGTAACTTGGGAAATCAAAACAAGTTTAGAGATAGGTACCTACCTAATGCACCCATCTACAGCTCTTAGAATATATGTATTTTTTTTACGAGATTAATATTGTTTTTTCCAGGACAATGTACAGGATGTCCGCTGATGTTTTAATTAGCTGTGCCCGCGGCCCGCGGCATTGCCCGAGTGGTTTTTTTTCTAAGTAATAAGGAACCTATGGGCTATTCTACAACCAAAAGTACCAATATACTACATTTCATAAAAATGTGTTTAGCCGTCAAATAGTTTTTATCGATTGCTCGGCTTCTACTCATTGCATATGAGATACAAAGTACATTTAAAGTCAAAACCTAAGCTATCCATCAGTAAAACCCGCATTTAAATCGGTCATGTAGTTTTGATGCTCGAACAGACAAATAGACAGACTGATGAAAACTACCATTTAGAAATGTTATATTCATGTTCGGTAGCTTATTTTAATTCCCATAGACCATTTTTTTAAATTATATTCATTGACGGTTTTTTTGTTACTTACAGCTTCATTATAAGTAGATAGATGTGATGCGGTTTTCACTGTTGGATTTGGATAGCGTAGGTTTTGAGTTAAAAGCTGGGGTACTTCAAGGCGCCGCGCAATCGATGAAAAAAAACTGGCGAGCAAATTTCATTCTTTTTACTTTTGGTCGTGGAATAACAAATAGAGATGACCACACGGGCGTAGCTGCGGGCACAGCTAATTCTGTGATACAAGTTAATGAACTGAGTGAATCACTTTCACTTGAGTAATGTAATAATACTTCGTACTATTGGTTGTCGTATCTAATCAAAGAATTTATCAAAAAACACCGATACATACGACACGTAGGAGAGTACTTACTTGTCCAAAAATCAACAATTGATAAATTGTTGCTTTATGTCCACAAGAATCCACACCAATATATAAAAGTGAAACGTTGTCCGTTTGTTTGAGGAGCTCTCGCGATAACGGCTTCACGGATTTTGATGAAATTTGGAATGGAGATAGCTTATACCCTGGAATAATACATAGGATACTTTTAACTCGGCAAATTGTAAGTTTCCACGCGAAAATTGGAAAATGATGATTACTCGCTGTGAGGAACGGTTGCCATGGAAACGAAATAATAACAAGTCTGGCAAAAAACATCAAGAGCGTTGGTGCTATACTTTTGCATTGGTTTTTAATATCGTAGAAGAACATAGGATTCTTTTTTTCTTTTAAATTAAAATAAAGTTTTTACAAGAAAAACTACTGGACCGATTGTTATGCGGTGTACTTGGTATCTCAATCCGATGAGTAGAAGCCGAGCAATCGATAAAAAACTATTTGGCGGCTGAACAATGTTTCGCCATATCCATATCACTTTCGATTTGGCGGCGTGGTTCCATCTTTTTTAAACATTCTTGTGTTCAGTATATGGTCGTCATGCATGGACCTTAGTGTTGGACCACCAAAGGTTCAGATAAAAGAAGATTGCATGCAGATAAGATGCGAAAGGTTGAGATGGAGTGACGAGAATGGATAAAATTAGAAACGAGTATGTCAGAGGAAGTTTGAAAGTAGCGCCAGTGACTGAAAAGTTGAGAAGTAAAGGGCTATCTTGGTATGGGCATGTTGTGAGGAGAGAGGAATGTCATGTAACGAGGTGTATTAAAAATGAATGGTGACAAGCGTAGAGAAGAACAAAAAAGTGTGAATGGATTGTGTGAGAGATGACATGTGTAAGAAGAGAGTGAATGATATGACATGTGTGTACATGTTGAACCGAGTATGATGTTGAAAAGGGTAGGGAGGGAGATGATGATTATGGTTTAATATGAATATGGGTCTTCTTTCTCTATTGCTCTCCCAGGAAATACCGTGTGGGAAAGAAATAGACTGATGATAAAGATATACGCCGACTGCAAGCGAATTACCGATATTGCAGAAGGATGGCGGTTGCTACTTGGCAATTTGCCATATCAGACCACCTGGTCACAGAATTAATAGTACGACCTGGTATAGTTGCAAAATCACACCAGATGAGTCGATAGTCCTCAGCCAATGATTTTTCTAAGTTATATAAGGATCTCCAACGCTCCGTGCTTCGTAGGGCACGTTAAGCTGTCGGTCCCGGCTGTTATAGATTGATTACAGTCGTTAAGCCTTGTCATGGGCCTTTGGGCGGCCTGACAAACTCTGACATCAGATGCCAGCACTAACTCTTACGATTAGCAAGCAAAGTGCGTAGTTAGTTGCTGTTGTTGTGATTACGCCCGCATGACTCAGTATAACGTCATATCAATTTATGAATACCGTTAGGGCAGCTTACCATAATATGTGCGTACACAAATAACACAACCTAGCAGAAACCCAAGGCTTCGTCCGCGTAGAGTAGACTACCCGTCGCGCGTCTTGTTTACTACTTTTAAATCCTCTTTCATTTATAATCAAAAAACAGTCGCTTGACGCGCGAGGGTGTAATGAACTTTTCAACCTCGGGCTGATTATCTATTCTTTTCAGAGATTAGAAAGCGCGCCTACCAAATCTAGTGAAACATTAAGATGACTTCATAGTGTTATTTAAGAAGTGATCTAGGCTAAGGACGACCTCGAGATCAGAATAACGACGTTCCAGGAATGAAGATAATGCGGCGTCGATGTAGATTTAAATATTGTAAACATTCGACGCTGGCTCATGGCCAGGGGAATGAGGTCGGGCGCCCGTCACACCGATTTGTAGCGTTTAGACCAAATCTCGGGATGATCCGGCAGCAGTATTTTAGAGCCAGGCACATTCTAGGTGCCATCTTGGCGACAGACGCTAGCATGTAACCAAATTAACAGTTTACTACAGTCACCTCGCAAGTCACACACTCGGTCGTCCCACGTCTTTGTTCCAAAGCAAGAGATATTTTTACTTTTATGTATATGAAACGGTCCCGTGACTGACTGACTGACTGACTGACAATCAATGCACCTTAGGCGTGGATGTTCAATGTAAGTTAGATTTGTTGGAAAGTCAAACCTATGTAATTAATTAGGCGTCTCTTCTTTTAAACAGGATAAGAAAGTGTGACTCCATCCATAGTAGACACTAGACACTCCAGCTAGACACTTATAACATCATCATCCGTAAGACATTCACTTTTAGAGCATAGGTCTCCCCACTAAAGTAAGGACGCTATGTTTGTTTATTTGTCTTGTGAGGCAGTGCTGGGCTCTAGTGTCCGAGTTTGTCAGATAGCCTCTGACATGGCTTAACGACGGCTATTAATCAATTACATCAGGGACCGACAGCTTAACGTGCCTTCCGAAGCACAGGGCAATGAAAAACCGCATATAACTTAGAAAAGTCACTGGTGCGGAGCACAGCACTCGCAGACGGGGGTTGCCGGACACCACGCGGCCGTCGTTGATTATCTTCAGTAAACAGCGATTGTTACGCTACGGTGTAACTATCGGAAATTTGTAACAATATGCAGAGTGCATTGCGAATAGATGCGATTTATTAAATTTGCTCGGCTTGAAGATATTTTCCTCAGAAATGAAGTCATGCGTTAGCTGTTGACATCACAAAGAAATAAAGCACTCAGTTGAATATATACACAAAATATGTAGATACGTACTCAACTTACGAATGTCTATTAAAATTTATATCAATTACTAGATTTCCCGCCCGCGACTTCGTCCGCGCGGACTACAGTTTATCGCGAAAAAAAGCAGCCTATATTCTTCTAGGATATTAAAATTAATGCAAAAGTAGATATAGCACCAATGCTCTTGATGTTTTTTGACAGACTTGTTATTTCGTTTCCATGGCACCCGTTCCTTACAGCGAATAATCAAGAAACTTAAAAAAATCTGGGATAAAAAGTATCCTTTATTTTATTCCAGGGCATAAGCTATCTCTATTCCAAATTTCATCAAAATCTGTCCAGCCGTTATCGCGTGAAAGCTCCCTAAACAAACAAACAAATAAAACAGACGTTTCACTTTTATATATTGGTATGGATGTATTAGCTTTGCTTTTTTTGTTTTTGATGTATAAACAGCTAATGGCGCGGTACGGGGGTAACGCCGAGCGTGGCGATCGAGCGGTTTTTTCCATAAATATGCTGGGTCAACCACAAACCTGATAAATGCGAAACTCAACATACCTACATGTTTTTGAGATCTTTATCTCTCTTAGACTAAGACAAAAACATGATTAACAGAATTTCATTCGATACATTTTCTTATCAAAAATTACGTTATTTTTAGTAATGTTTACATTTTTCTACTCAGTGGCTTAAGTTTTATCTCTAAAATAAATCTTACAGCAAGAAAATATAGTTTATCATCTAAGATTAAGACAAAATTTACTAACTAAACTATTATCCTGCCAATAAAATAAATAACTTTTGAGACATACGTCATTTAGTTCCAAGCTAAATTGTGTGTTCAAACAGCGCTCGTGAAATTCAACCTTGTTACGCAGGCACTTCAGTGGTTATTGCGGGTAGCGGGTGGCAGAGTGCAGGGTAGGTGGCAGGGGAAAATGTAACCTTGGAGCCTGGCCTTAACCCTCAGCTCGGCCTTATTCAAGTCATAAGCCATCACATTTTATGTGCCAAATGTAAATAAACACTCCAGTTGAGAATTGAACTCTGGTACTAACGACCGAAAGTCAATCGATGTCCCGTCGCACCAACCAGACTTATGGTATTAGGCCGAAAAGTTAGTATAGATCAAATGAAGAGCTGCTGATTCACAGTTGAACAATGAGAGAGCGCGGTGCAAAACGGTTGTTCGGTTGGTTGTTGTTTGAGTTATTTTTGCACGTTTACACATCAGCTAGGCTTCCCGCGACGGCTCATTCTTTTATTTTGTTACTTCGCCAAAACTTGCTTGCATGTCGTTTGAGGTATTGCTGGCCTCTGGTGTCAGAGTTTGTCAGGCCGCCCGAGGGCCTCTGACATTTCTTAACGACTGCCCGGGACCGCGTGCCGTCTGAAGCACGGAGCGACGGAAATCCACACTTAGCCGAGTCGATAAAATCAAAAGCGTCCATATACGCCGAGGTATACATGGCCGCTTTTGGTTCTAAACGACGGAACCTAGCAAAATTCATTGGTGCGGAGCCTAGGACCGAACCCTGGATCGTTGAATAATAACTCGCACATCTCGCACTAGTATACAGTTCGCCTGGCACCGATTTATTAGTTTCGGTTTCCATCTGACATGTCCTTGACTTTTGATGTTCATGGTTCATGCAGTGTGCATGCTTACTTATAAGTACATATTACAGTATGCCCCGCGGTTTCACACGCGTGTTTGATTATGAAGACGAAAAGTATCCTATGTGTTATTCCAGGGTATAAGCTATCTCCATTCCAAATTTCATCAATATCCGTTCAGCTGTTAGAGCGTGAAAGAGTAACAAATATGTACACACATACAAACTTAAACCTTTATAACACACTGGCCCAACTTAGTAGCACACTTTTAATGTCTGTTTGTTCGCGCATCACGTTAAAACTACTGGACCGACTGCGATGCGATTTTCACTGTTGCATAGCTTAGGTTCTGACTTAAAAACTGGTGTACTTGGTATGTCAATCCGATGAGTAGGATCCAAGCAATTTAATAAAATCTCTACTAATTTTAATAGTGTGGTACTTAGTTTTGAAGACCAGTTGTATAAGAGTGATATGCAGTACCATTATCCTGGTCAGCTCAGCCTCTCAAGGATTCCATAAGGTAAACAAATTTAATTATGTTGATAGCGACTCACATCCGCTGGGCATGTAAATAAATATATTTATGAGGAAATTTGTTTAAAATCATAAAATGTATTTTTGTAATTTTGTATTTCCATCCAATTATAACCATGTGAACGCTGTCCGCCTACTCTTCTAACATAGATGTACCTATGTACCGAAATGTAATCTACTTGCAAACAAATTATTTAATTTCACGATACATAGATACATACATACCGTGAATTATATAATTTCACGTCTATGTCTACTTATGACCTTTTCAATTGAACAGTACGAGACAGGCCAAGCACCCATCAAAAAACAGTGGGCGTAAGTCTCGGTTCATATTATGATACTAGCTGTGCCCGCGGCTTCGCACGCTTGGTCATTTCTTTAGGTAAAAAGTACCTACTCTTTGTGCTATTCCAGGATCTAAAATTCCAATACACCAATATTTGATCAAAATTCCTTCAGCCTTCATAAAGTTTTTTATCGATTGCTCGGCTTCTACTCGTCGGATTGAGATATCAAGCACACCAGTTTTTAAGTCAAACCCTGCTGTCTATAAAATTGAAACCGCATAGCAATCGGTTTAGTATTTTTTACGTGATGCGCGAACAAACAGACAGACACGATTCAAATTTTTCTCTAACTTTTTTCTAATCTTCTAACTTTTTACTATCTTCTTTGTACATACTTTTTCGTACCTATTGCTTTATTATAAGTATAGATATAGTACTTTTTCTTGCCCCGTGCTTGATTATCAATTTTTCTGAAATGGGGCCACAGAATAAAGACAGGGCCCAGAGACCAGACATAGGGGTAGATGCCTTAACGATTGGCACTCACATTGGCTTCGTGGAAAATTAAAATTTTGAATCTATTTTTAATCGACTTCACCAAAGGAGACGGTTATATGTTCGACTGAAAATTCTTTTTTGTTTGAAAGGGTATATTATCCACTTGGTCCAATCTCTAACATTTCTATATCGATTTGGATGTTTGTTATTTTATTGTAGACTTTCAGTGTCCCATATAAACTTCATCAAAATTGGATCAAACGTTTTTTTCTTTGTTTTTTTATTATTATCTGTTAAACCATTTGAAGACTTTTTTTTGTACCACGGTCTTTGGTACAGCACTTGTTAGTAGATCAAGACGTGTTGATAATTAAAGAAAATAATCTTGCCACATTATTTCTTTAAATCTACTAAATATGGTTTCAAAGTCTTAATATTCGGTGTTATGTGACTTTAAAAGTAGTGCCAAAGACTAAAAAGTTGAGTTTATCTTGTTATGGGCATGTTATGTATGAGGACAGAAAAAATGACATGTAACAAGGAGAGTGTATTCAATAAACGAGATCGTAATCGTAGCTTTCTTACTAATTGACCGATTTAGCTGAGGTTTTTTATGTTTGAAAGCTGAGGTAAACGAGATGGTTCTTAGCTATAATGGGACGGAGGGGAATGGGGTAAGGATCGTAGCTCCCAAATTAATGAATTTTGTAAGTTGCTTTTATGTTTGAAAACTGATGTGATCGAGATACTTTTTAGCTATAATGGGGGCTGCGGGTCAGGGGCTTTATACATTTTTAATTTATGCTTGTGTTATTAGTGTCAATCGCTTGAATCTAATAAAATATACGTTTACACGTAAACAATTTTTAAACAAAGCTTTTTGTTTTTGAATAAGAGCATTTTCATTTGACATGGTGTCAGCGTAAAAATCCGCCAGTTACGGTGCTTATAACTTTGGAAGTAGTTGAAAAATTTATTAGGTGCAACGCACACAATCGGAGTGACGTTTATGTAGCAGGTGTTAGCATGAGTATCATACTACAGTCTGCAGTCTGCGTATGTCTCTCTTTTTGTGTTGTTTATGCACATGAAGCACGAACGGTAGGAATGTAGATGTCTGCGTGTGTTTGTATTTAATCCAGTTCTGTTTCGTGTTATGAAAGCGTACCATATCCTCCTCCTTTACTAGATCTATGACTAAGACAGTAAACACGGTAAACCTGTAATAGGCCTGGTTCTGAATGACTGCTGTCGAAACTCCTCGGTTAGGTCAGAGAGTTATAAAACAAAATAACTGGCTTTACTGTATACTGTTTTACATATGTACAGCATCATCTATCTGTGCCCGCGGCTTTGCCCGCGTGGCCATTTCTCTGGCTTAAAAGTAAAATATGTGTGTTGGAAAACAACAAATTGTAAGATGTCAAAATGTTTAATAAGATATATAAATGTCAATCTGCAGCCTTATTGTCTAACTCTGGTGATAATGAAACTGACGTTCATTTACACCATTATGAACATGAATCTCCGAATTCGAATTGTCTAACTATCCACCGGTGATCTCCTCGGTGATCTTCACCGAGTCCCCACTATCAGCGGTTTTTAAGCAAAATCGAAAACATCATATTTTGACATATATTGGTATTGTCTAAATTTTCATCGCCACCGAGACATGTAGAATGAAAAAGGTTGCTCTGTCCTAACCTTTCGTATCAACTGGCTTTGAGTTTGTGACGAAATTATAGTTTTATTGAATTAAAAGTTGACTGTTTGCGTAAGTTCAAAGGGAAGGGGTAATCTAGGTATCATAATTAATTGCGGTTTATTAATTTCAGGCATTAATTCTCCGAAAATTCGACTTCCAAACTTGCGAAAGTCAAACAGAAAATTCACTGTCTTTTTGTGATATATATAGTTCGATACAAAGAGAATATTTCGATATTTACTTCTACTAGCACTTATTTCAGTTTAACATATCTAATTTATTCTATTACAGGCACTATAAGTACCTAACCTACAAAAACATAAAATGAAGAATATTTTGATGGGCGAATTTGTAGCCAACTGCAGAAAAACAACATCTCCAAACTAATGGACAGGCTCTCAAGACCCTAATATTGGTGCTGACTATGTGGCTATTATAATATCTATGGATGTTCAATGTTTAACAACAAATATCAACAAAATAGGCCAATAAATTATTATCTCTATGCACTTCAAATCAGAAAAGTTTTGATAACAAGGTGGACAGTGGAAACTAAATATTTCCCAAGTAACACCCAGGTGGACAAAGGTAAGCTATTGTAAAAAAAAACTTTCCACGGTTCACCCAGGTGGTCGTAAGAGATGGATTGGCTAGTGCCCTGACTGAGAGTCAACAAATGGTTGCAAGTTCGAATCTCGCATGGTGCAATCATTTGTGTGATGAGCACAAATGATTGTTTCTTAGTCATTGATGTAATATTGGTTTATATCTATGTATTTTTATTTATAAAATATTTTTGATGAGAGAATTTGTAGCCAGCTGCAGAAGAAAAACATCTCCAGAAGGTTTTGAGGAACAATCACAGGCCTATTTACACCCTAGACCATTCATTATGAAAGAATTTGCAAAAATAACAGTCAAAATGTATTAAAAGTATCGACAACAGATACCAAGTCATATTAACAATTAAAACAAAATAAGTACATAACCTAAAATGATACCTTTATAGGTAATTAGTTAAAATTTCATCGGGAACTGCCTACTTTCAACCCATATCTAATGCACCTTTTTTTTATTACGTTTTATGCAATTGTTTTACCATGATCTCACCTGATGGAAAGCGATGATGTGGTCGAAAGTGTAGCACCCTTGCCTAGTAGATACCTATTCACTCTTGACTTGAACACACCTGGATTCATTATATTTTACCAGAAACTGACTAGGGCAGGGCATTCCACTCTTTTGCAGATCTTACAATGAATGAAGAAGCGTAACGCTTCGTGCTTGTGTGTGGTATTTCTATCATAAAAAGGTGCCGCTTTGCCAATATTCTAGTTTGTACGGTGATAAGCGAATCAGATTGTGCAGTTCTTATGCTCACTCTCCATAGTGCAATCTGATAACTTGAATTTTGCACATTGTCATATTTGTCGTTCAAAAAAGAGGTGAAAAATTCATTTTGTCATTTACATTCAATGCCACTACATTTGGCAACCAGTTGGCCGAGTGGCTAGTGACCCTGACTGAAAGTCAACCAATGGATGCGGGTTCGAATCCCGCAAGGTGCAATCATTTGTGTGATGAGCAGAAGTATTTGTTTCCGAGATATGAATGTAATATTCATATCTTTGTATGTGTACTCGTATCTATTGTCTAGTACCCATATTTAGTGCATTCAGTGTATTTATGTCAGCGTACAATACATACAAAGTTTTATAAATTTTTCTTATTTGTTTCAGATTGAGTGACATGAATACTGCTGGCATTTACTCTGGTTTGGAGATTGCTGTAAGCTATAAGACTGACGATTGTGTTACCGCTACTTCTATATTATATTATGTACAATGTACGATTTACTTCTAAGTATATACAATAAAGAGTTATCTATCTATCTATGTTTTGTTGTTATTTTTTAACTACTAATTATTATGTAAGTAGAAACATACATTGATACCTATGGAATAGTATGTCACAAGCGACATACCTACCAACTGATTCACAGACAACACACAGCCTAAACCGGTGGACCTAGAGATTTGCAATTTGGAAGAAATATTTCTTTAAATTTCGAACGAGGCTGGCAATGTTTGCACAAGAGCAAAGCCTCGGAATACAGCTAGTTTTAGCATAAATACAGACTGAGTATGGATAGAGAAACAGAAATTTAAACAAATTTTATTAAATAGCATGTTTATTTTATTGTAAAAACCTTTCTAAAAAAAAAATAACGGGCAAGTGTCTTTATTAAATAAGGACTATACATAAAACATTCTAAAAACTTACAAGCCATTACTGGCTCACTGGTAGCCCACTAATTACAATGTAATTATATAGTAATTCACAACAACAAAGTAAAAATTTCCAACACACCATTTTATTCAAATGGTATAAAAAAGTGCAGTAACTAGGCCTACATATTATAATACAAATATAACAAGTAGATTTGAGAATAAGTATCAGCATATTCTCGCTTCAAGGATAAAACTGGATAAAACCAGAATTACCATTGAAAAGCCGACGTTTTCCGACATTACATCGAAGAGATCCTGGAAGAACACGTAGTGTCTTTTTCGGGATTTGTCGGCGAAAATTTCATTTTCATGAAAGACCGCTGCTATAGTGCGCCAGTATTTGGAGGAGGTTGATGTACCGGTTATGGCGTCGCCTGCTCGAAGCCCAGGGGCCCGACCACAGAACTTGGCTTCAATCAGATTGTCACTTTTTTCATAGCAAAATCGACTCTATCGCAAAGCATTATTGAATTTGACGGCTTGAAACCGTCATGATCAACATTACGTAATCGCACTGCTAATCTCAATCCCATTGAGCACTTATGGGACAAGCTGAAAAGACAAGTACGAGCCAGAAACACGGCGCCCACGATTCTCAGAGAGCTTCAAACCGCAATTAAGGAAGAATGGGATAGCATACCGCAGGATTATGTAAAAAAAATGATTTCTTCGATGAAACATCGAATGGAAGCTGTAATTCAGGCTACAGGAGGCAATACCTCGTATTAATAAATGTTTATTTTATCAATTTTATTGTTTTATTGCCTTTTATACCTGCTCAAAATCCCAGAAACAGCGCTACCTGAAACGAGCGATTTTGGGTCATTCTATTGTTTTGTTGCTACTGTAATGATTTTGAATGTCATGACTAGGAATTATGTGTTTTTAGAAAGCTAACAGTGTGTACTTTAATTAAATTTAAGTTATATTTGCAACCAACATTTTTAAAAAATATTTATGATCAAAGTGAAAATGTAGGTAGTGTGCGATTTCAATGCTCTCGAGTGTATGTATGTATGTATGTATTTAGTCTGCCCTGGAATCTTGCAATTTAAATTTAGAGCACTTTTCGATTGAACTGAAACTTTCAGGGTAGCTAACAAGCCGACGATAAAGCAATAAAAATAAAATAAAATCTTAAAAACGTTAAAAGTGAAAAGGAAATATATTAAAAAAAACTTCAAAGCGTAAAAAGTATCAAAACAACAAAAAAATATGTAAAAAAACAGTAAAAGCGTTTTTCTTTCTTTTTTTAAATTGTACTTTGTTATTGAAGCTACATTTCCAGCATATCATGATGTTATTCGGATAGTATTTATTGAAAAGTAAAGGAATTGTTCCTAGTTTTTTGTCGTGAAAGTATGCAAAATGCAATATTCACTTTCATTTTGTTTCAGGTCAAAAATTTGAAAAAAAAAGAGGTACGTAAATAAATACTATTCGAATCCAAATAATATCATAGTATGGTAGAAATAATGCTTCAATTAACTAATTTCCATCCAAAGGTTGACTGGAAGAGATCGCTTTTAGCGATAAGTCCGCCCGTTGTACTTGAGTTATAAGATTGTTCCTTTTAGTTGTACTTATTTTGGAAACGTGTATAATAAAGTATTGTTAAGAGCTGGGGTTCGGATAAAATTAATGTACGCTAATTACACCAAAAATTAACACCTTTATTCGAAAAACTACAAAAAGAAATGAATCCAACAAATAACGCTCAAAGAATCTTTAACTGACTGTACACTTTTATCAATTATCACTGAATACTCGCTTCAAATCACTTTGATCGTTTAGCTCCGAAAGCCAAGTCAATACTGTTCCAGGCAGTCGATGCGCGCTCTATTTATACCGCGACGGACGTTTCCAGAAGGTACTCGTATGTACTAACAGTAGTCGGTAGGTATTTGAACTTTCAAGGTCGGCGGCGCCTTTGAGTTACCGCGCCGCGCCGCACCCTTAGGTACCTAACGTCGGCAGCGCCTTTCATGTTGCCGCGCCCGTAGGTATATACCTACCACGCGCTCTGGAAACTTCTGTAGGTACCTACGCTCTACTAGTGTATTCCAGAATGTTCCTTTAAATGTAGGTATTGCGTCATTTTAGTACCTACTGTTTTTCTAAGAATCGACCGGCGTAACAGTATTATCTTTTATATATCTATCTATCTAATGATTTTAATTACGTTTCTATGGACAAATTCATCCTCCGCCTGTCCCTTAGTACCTATATATACATCTATCTACTATCTACACTTATAATAAAGCTGTAAGTAACAAAAAGGCGGTACAATGAAGATAATTGAAAAAATATATGGAAAAAAAGTAAATGGAGCTATAGAACAAGTTATTTTTTAAATGTTGTCTGTCTGTTTGTTTGCGTATCACGTAAATCTACTGGACCAATTCCGATGCAGTTTTTTAATGGTGTACTGTACTTGGTATCTCAATACGATGAGTAGAAGCCGAGCAATCGATAAAAATCCATTTGACTGCTAACGTTATTTTTTTAAATCTAGTACATACTCAATTAATACTTATATTCTACTTTTTGGTCCTGGAATAACACATAGGTTACTATCCCAGAGAAATGAGCAGAGGTCAAAGCCGCGAGTAAAGCTAGTATAATAATATATAAATAATTTAAGAGCCTACAGTTATGGTACGTATTATATCATTAGTCCAAGATGTGTTCTAACCAGGGAGCTCTTCCTTTAGAACTTGAACTGACCGTAGTTACTTATCCGTACATAGATGTATCACGTGTTAGCAGTGACATATCATTCGCGCTACAGTATGTATGCATGTCTCTATTTCTTTATTGTTGATGAATATGAAGCATGATGGTGGGAACGTAGTTGTATCTAGTCCATTTTGTATATACGTGATATTAAAGTATGCCGTATCTTGCCCCATTTACTAATCTATGGTTCCGTAAGATATCTCACCGAATGAGCTGCCGTTTATATTATCAATCGCTGAAGTGGGCGAGTCTGGATTTATTACCGAACGATTGCATTATGGCGCATGGACGTCATCGAGTTGTTGGAAAGGCGGATTTGATAGTATAATCGAAGGAATAATTTCAAGGGATACCTATACTTCGTAGCCGCCGAAGCACCGAGTTGGTTAGCTTAGGGTTTGAAATAAAAATTGGTGTAATTGGTATCTCAATCTGATGAGGAGAAGCGGAGCAATCGATAAAAGTCTTTATGACGGCTGAAGAAATTTTGATCAGATGTTGGTATATTGGTATTAGGTCCTGGAATAGCACATATAGTACTTTTAACTTAGAGAATAGAAACGCGTGCGAAGCCGCGGGTACAGCTAGTAATATAATAATATAATCGGGACAATTCCACACCAATTATCTAACCTCAAACTAATAGGAGACCCTGAACTATGGGCACTAGATAACGGATAAACATACATAGAATATTACACCCATGACTCGGAAAACAAACATATCTGCTCATCACACAAACGATTGCACCTAGCGGGATTCGAACGAAAGATTGATTTGTACATAGGGTCACTAGCTACCAGACCAACTGGCTGTCCGGTCGGTGTTTCGTTAGTAACATCCGGGTATAGCAAATACCGTGCTAGGTACTTACGTTCCGTTGAATTGGCTGAATTGGCTTTCCATTATGTTGGCTTAATCGAATTAAACGGTTACATGATTCGAATCTTCCGTGAGAAATTCTGTAAAAGTACCGTGAGCGTATCTAGGTGAGGGCAACGGGGGCTACTGACCTAACCTTATTTTCAACTAGCTTTCGCCCGCGACTACGTCCGCACGGACTACAGATTATCGCGAAAAAAAAAAACTGTTCATCTAGGATATTAAAAACCAACGCAAAAGTATAGCACCAACGCTCTTGATGCTTTTTGACAGACTTGTTTTTATTTCGTTTCCACGGCAACCGTTCCTTACAGCGAGTAATCGGCATTTTCCAGTTTTCCCGTGGCAACTTACCATTTTCTGGGATATAAAGTATCCTATGTTGGTCTCTATACTGCATAGTATTTACGAAGTTTTATCAAAATCGGATCAGCCGTTTTGGCGTGAAAGCTCCCCAAACAAACAGACGTTTCACTTTTATATATTAGTGTGGATGACATAATACATTGTCTATATGTTAATAGTCTGCGAGAAAAGAACCGTCTCGTAGGAATTGAGGGCGCTGCAACCTTTACTTCCCATTTTTTATTGCTGTGCTCGAAGTTTTTTCATTTGTTGCCACAATAGACAACACATTACTCCGCACTCTAGACAGGCTCTTGATGTACGTCACAATGAGAGCATTTGACTATCGCCATTTTGGCGCTGATAGTAGTGAGAGTCCACGGAATCCACTAATGTACTATATTCTGCACTTATTCTTTATTCTGTGACTAACGTCAGAAGATGAAAAAATGATAATTTTAGTTCCATAGACCCTCGGTGGAGGCGCTTTGAATTAGCACAAACGAAAGTACGGCACAGCAAATCCTTAAAGATCAGTGGTTGACATACACTTCGTTGATTTTTATAGGGACGTAGTGCGTCCCGTAGTTTGACAGAAATATATTGGGTTGGTTTGCCATACAAAAACCCTCTTGTTACTTCTGTTTTAAGCACGTCTGGTTTTAGGAGCGTGACAGTTCTTTTCGCACAAATACTAATAATGTTTACTACTTTTTGGTTGCGCAACAATATAACTAATTACAAGTAAGATAAACGTCCCAGAGGTCAAATTACTATTGACCTTATTAAACTATTGTCAACAATATTAGATCATATTATGATATCTATTATCTTCGGGTCTGTGGGAAACCCCATTAGGTCAATTCTCGATAGCGCCACAGAATAAATAATATGACAGCGCTACTGAGCACTAAATGATACGACTTTCACAATCACGGATGTTAACCTGCTGCTGTGTGTGTGTGTCAATGCACTTACATTGAGTTTGTGTAAGCCATTTTGTTATGTACAGTCTGCCAATCAGGAAGGCTCATCGGACTGACACTTTGAAAGTATTTTGAAAAATGTATAGTACTTCAAAAAAATAAACTTCAAGTATCATTAATTTCCAACATTCGCAACTTTATTTGTCACTAGCTGTGCCCGCAGCTTTAAGAATCCTATCCAGAACCAAAAGTTCCAATATACCAACATTTTATCAAACTTCGTTCAGACATCAGTTTTTTATTGATTGCTCGGCTTCTACTCATCGGATTGAGATACCAAGTACACTAGTTTTTAAGTCAAACCCTAAGCTATCCAACAGTGAACCCGCATTGCAATCGGTCCAATATATTTTTACGTGATGCACAAACAGACAAGATTTACTTATTGCTTTATTATAAGTATATATTTTGGCAGGGATATCTTAAGAGGAAAGGGAACCAACGCGGATTCTACACGTTTTGCCTATATTAGATTTTTGGGAGAAAACGTTTCTACCATACTAAACCATGACCAAACCCACAATAATTCTGGTACTTTTTTATTAATTACTGAATTAACTATATTTATATTACTAAATATCAGGCCGCCCGAGGGCCTCTGGCATAACGTGCCCTCCGAAGCACGAAGCGATGGAAAACCGCACATAACTTAGAAAAGTTATTGTTGCGGAGCCTAGGACTGAACCCGGTATCGTTAGATTTTAGGCTTCCATCGCTCGATCGCTACCATACTCGCAGGTAGCTTTCTATAAGTTAAATAATTTTCAAAACCGGTTAAAAATATTTTTTAGAGTTTATCCATTACCTACAAACAAACACAAAAAACAAATCTTTTCTCTTTATACACATAAGTGTAGATAGAACGACCTATGTTGTTGACCTATGATGGATGTTTCTATGATATATTATATTTTTACGGCTATATAAATTACTTAACTACTCTGTCTTTTAATTACAAGTGCCGTACTAAATGTTGGTGACCTATGATGGATGTTTCTATTATATTATATTTTTACGGCTTTATATAAATTACTTAACTACTCTGTCTTTTAATTACAAGTGCCGTACTAAATGTTGTTGACCTATGATGGATGTTTCTATGATATATTATATTTTTACGGCTTTATATAAATTACTTAACTACTCTGTCTTTTAATTACAAGTGCCGTACTAAATGTTGGTGCCTATGATGGATGTTTCTATGATATATTATATTTTTACGGCTTTATATAAATTACTTAACTACTCTGTCTTTTAATTACAAGTGCCGTACTAAATGTTGTTGACCTATGATGGATGTTTCTATGATATATTATATTTTTACGGCTTTATATAAATTACTTAACTACTCTGTCTTTTAATTACAAGTGCCGTACTAAATGTTGGTGACCTATGATGGATGTTTCTATGATATATTATATTTTTACGGCTTTATATAAATTACTTAACTACTCTTTCTTTTAATTACAAGTGCCGCACTAAATGTTGTTGACCTATGATGGATGTTTCTATGATATATTATATTTTTACGGCTTTATATAAATTACTTAACTACTCTGTCTTTTAATTACAAGTGCCGTACTAAATACCATGGTACAAAAATCGACTTCAAATGGATTAATAGCTAATAATTTAAAAAACTGCTGAACCAATTTTGATGCAGTTTATATGGGACTACACTGAAAGTCTACTCTTTTGAATAAAATAAAAACCATCCAAATCGGTTTAGAAATCTTAGAGATTTGACGCAATATAAACACAAAATCAAATGAATTTGCTAAAAAACTATTTATTCTCGAAAAACAACAGAACCAATTTTGACACAATTTATATGGGACCACCTGGGGAGTATACCCAATTAAACAAAAAAAGAATTTTCAAAATAGGTCCGCAATTGACGGAGAAATCGGTGGGTACACACAAAAAATACAGTCAAACGTATAACCGTCTCCTTTCGTGAAGGCGATACAACCTGTTCTGGCCCACAGACCTGTTGTAGGGTAAAGGCCTCCCAAAATGACTTCCAGACATTGCGTTACGGGCTGAGATTAACCTTGGCCAGTCTTGCAAACCTGAGGCCCTCGGGCTGCCTGACAAACTCTGACAACAGAGGCCAGCACTACCAAAATTTGACATACAGAGGCTGTAGGTGCACTTACTGCATCAGGACACAGAAAAAATAACAGTACTATGTAATCAGGGCTCCACTGTGTGGCGATTTTGGCCACCCTCACTTATTTTGGACAGCTCATCTAGCATTTTTGCATTGGGCCAGCAGTCTCGACATCGACAGCGATTACTTTAGAACCAAAATCGGTCGCAAAGTCCCATTATAACTAAATTTTGGGCGACGGACTCGTTGTCACACCGTTTTGTCACACCAGTGGGACCTATTAGTATTCCTCGATTATAACTATTCCTCGTGGTCACACTATTGTGACAAAACGGTGGTCTTTGCCAAATATCGATGTCAATCATGATCAATGTCAGTAGAGATACCGATCCCTGCGTTCGAGATGAAGAGATGGCGTTGTGGGCAGTTTCGAAATGTACATTTTTAACAAGCCGTTTTCTTTAAACATTTTCAACACTTTTGTAATTTTTGCAACTTTTGACACTACCGATTCTTTCCAAACTGAATGAAAAACTACCCTATATATGACGGAATAAAGTCTATTTTCCCATGTCAACATGTCATCGAAACTTGCAAAACGAACGGTGATCGAAAACGTTCAGAACGCTAATTTCGCCCACAAATGGCCAAAGGGAACGCCAATTGTGATCATATTTAGCGTTTTTAACAATTATTTTCGCCAATTGTTACAAAAGGAACGGCCCAGAGGAAAATCGATAGCTTTTGACAATATCTGTCATAGCTAACGATTGTCATCGGTGTGTACCGATTTCGGTTGTAAATTGTAAAGCAATCACTAGAAATGTCGAGACTGCAGGGCCTGCGCAGCTTAGCGTTTTTTTGGAACACGACCATTGTTCTCGAGTTTTCGCGTGATTGATTTTTATATTTATAGTCAGATAGATAGATACCTAAATTATCGGAAATAGTGAAACGTATAACGTATTAAATACTTTTATTAACATTATAAGTATAATCATCAAATTAAGAACAAAGTTATTGATACAGCTGTTATCAGCTATTCAGCTATACGTTTTACCTAAAGTTATAATAATTAACCACAATTGTGTTAACTGACCAGTGACCAATTAGACGAAGATTGACCTTCGACCGCATTATAACAATACTGCGTGTCGCGGGTACTAAATAATTATTTAATCTGTGGTCGTGGTTTCACAATGATGATGGATGATGAACAGTATCCTAATATGGCGTTAAACCACATTAAAATCCATTCAACTGTTTCAGCGTGAAGAAGTAACAAACATACACACACACACAAACACATTCATTTACATTATTAGTCAGATGGATGTCGTTGTTTAAACGAAGGCTGGCTGCTATTATGTGGCCAACATAGCGATAGCGATGTGGTCAAGTGTAGTAAACCAAGCTATCTATGCCTCAGATGTCAAAGTGAAGGATGTCAAAGTGACGGACGTCAAAGTGAAGAATGTCAAAGTGACATGTGTCAATATAATACGATACGACTACTGATTTTTATTCTTTTGCCCATCTGAAAAAGTGACAGGAGTCAACGTATCTATCTGGTTAAAAACCGATATCTAGGCTTTTAGGAGTCAATGATTACAAAAAATGAAGTATGATTTTACAAGATAACATTTTCAAAATAGATAGGGTACTCATCGTCATCATCCATCTTTATTGGTCCACACGGGTGTATTACAAAAAATAAAGTATGATTTTACAAGATAACATTTTCAAAATAGATAGGGTACTTTTTATCGTCATCATCCATCTTTATTGGTCCACACGGGTGTATTACAAAAAATAACGTATGATTTTACAAGATAACATTTTCAAAATAGATAGGGTACTTTTTATCGTCATCATCCATCTTTATTGGTCCACACGGGTGTATTACAAAAAATAAAGTATGATTTTACAAGATAACATTTTCAAAATAGATAGGGTACTCATCGTCATCATCCATCTTTATTGGTCCACACGGGTGTATTACAAAAAATAAAGTATGATTTTACAAGATAACATTTTCAAAATAGATAGGGTACTTTTTATCGTCATCATCCATCTTTATTGGTCCACACGGGTGTATTACAAAAAATAAAGTATGATTTTACAAGATAACATTTTCAAAATAGATAGGGTACTTTTTATCGTCATCATCCATCTTTATTGGTCCACACGGGTGTATTACAAAAAATAAAGTATGATTTTACAAGATAACATTTTCAAAATAGATAGGGTACTTTTTATCGTCATCATCCATCTTTATTGGTCCACACGGGTGTATTACAAAAAATAAAGTATGATTTTACAAGATAACATTTTCAAAATAGATAGGGTACTTTTTATCGTCATCATCCATCTTTATTGGTCCACACGGGTGTATTACAAAAAATAAAGTATGATTTTACAAGATAACATTTTCAAAATAGATAGGGTACTTTTTATCGTCATCATCCATCTTTATTGGTCCACACGGGTGTATTACAAAAAATAAAGTATGATTTTACAAGATAACATTTTCAAAATAGATAGGGTACTCATCGTCATCATCCATCTTTATTGGTCCACACGGGTGTATTACAAAAAATAAAGTATGATTTTACAAGATAACATTTTCAAAATAGATAGGGTACTTTTTATCGTCATCATCCATCTTTATTGGTCCACACGGGTGTATTACAAAAAATAAAGTATGATTTTACAAGATAACATTTTCAAAATAGATAGGGTACTTTTTATCGTCATCATCCATCTTTATTGGTCCACACGGGTGTATTACAAAAAATAAAGTATGATTTTACAAGATAACATTTTCAAAATAGATAGGGTACTTTTTATCGTCATCATCCATCTTTATTGGTCCACACGGGTGTATTACAAAAAATAAAGTATGATTTTACAAGATAACATTTTCAAAATAGATAGGGTACTTTTTATCGTCATCATCCATCTTTATTGGTCCACACGGGTGTATTACAAAAAATAAAGTATGATTTTACAAGATAACATTTTCAAAATAGATAGGGTACTTTTTATCGTCATCATCCATCTTTATTGGTCCACACGGGTGTATTACAAAAAATGAAGTATGATTTTACAAGATAACATTTTCAAAATAGATAGGGTACTCATCGTCATCATCCATCTTTATTGGTCCACACGGGTGTATTACAAAAAATAAAGTATGATTTTACAAGATAACATTTTCAAAATAGATAGTGTACTTTTCATCATCATCATCATCATCATCATCATCCATCTTTATTGGTCGACACGGGTAGTACCACGGGTGCAGCTAGTATTTTATAAATTAAGGCTATGAGCCATTATTATTTATTCTGTTTGTTTGTTGTATGAGGTAGTGCTAGTAGGTATTTATTCTGTGCCCTAGCACACACTTTCCAAAGTACCTAGTTGAATTTAGCTAATCCGATTTTCATGAAACCAGCAGGACCGCGAACAAACCCCCAATTCTACTAATGAAAACAATTGTAATGACAATTATCAACAATTTTAGCAAAATTTTCGTTTTACCCATTCAAAATATATATGTCTATGGTTTTACCACTTAAAAGTACAAGAAACATTATTATTTTTTTGTCATTTTTGCTTGATTTTTCGCTTCTACCACTGTTTTATTAGTAGAATTGGGACCCGGGTTGGTTGCTTGCTTGTCACATGAGCACAGAATAAACAATAGTACTACGGTGGTGCCTGGCCTCAGCAGCCCGATTCCATAACTTGGCTTCAATCGAATTCTCAGTATCGCAGCCACTAATGCCTTGCGATAGAGTCGAATTTGCTATGAAAAAAGTGATAATCCGATTGTAGCCAAGTTATGGAATTGGGCCACTGGTGTCCGAATTTGTCAAGCTGCTCGTGCGCTGACCTGACTGAACGTGAAACATACACGCAGTCGTCCTTCTTAAATTAGTATTATAGGGTTGTCTGATATGTAATTTAGACTCTCAACAACAACTTAGCCTCAGTTTGGCAGTGGTGACATCACCAGTGCGTACAAACTGAGAAGCTGTGACAATGACAATGCGGACGATCAATTTCCTGTTGTGATCCTATCCCTATTGTACTCAAAGCATTTAGAAACTTTTTATTTCTAGTCAAATTAAAAAAAAACTCGACCAAACGTAATAAATTAGTTTATTATCAAACTAGCCTGTACCCGCGGCTTTGCCCGCGTGGTCACTTCATTTAAAAGTAGCCCATACGTGTTATTCCAGGACCAAAACTACCTATAAAGTACAATTGACTACTCAAAATTCGTGCACCTGTCAAATAGTTTTTTATCGATTGCTCGGCATCTAATCGTCGGATTAAGATAGCAAATAATCCAGTTTTTAAGTCAAACTCTAAGATATCCAACAGTGAAAACCGCATCGCAATCGGTCCAGTAGTTTTTACTGAGCGAACATTTTTTTAAATTATTTTCGAAGTAGTTTTTGTTGGTACTTATTGTTTTATTATAAGTATAGCTTCTGTACCCTCCGTTCATTTCTCTCCCGGAGATATGAATGACAAGAGAACAAATTGAGTTACTAAACAGTAGTTTACTACTAAACCAATTTTAATGAAATTTGTGCGGGACCACTCTATCTTATCCTTTCAAATAAAGAATAATCGAAATTCCGGATATAAGAGTAAACATTACCTACAAAGACAAATAACTAATCGAAAGGAGATCCTCTTCATTTTAGAATCGATAAAAAATAATCTAAATCGATGGTCAAAGTCAAACTTAGTTTATGTCTAACAAATTATACTGACGTCTGACACGGCTTAGCATGAGCAAAGAGGTAGATTACAATCTGTATAATTACTTGTACGTGTTTATTTTATTTTTACCTGCTAGCAGCGAGTTGAGAATATTGGGTTTCCGGTTGCACGTCTTTTTTATTAAAAGAACTTAGCAATTGAAAGTCGGAGTACCGCAAGGGAGTGTTTTAGGTCCGTTCTTGTACTTATTGTACACTTGTATCCCAGATTTAGAAAAAAGTTTCATTACCTTCTTTGCTAATGATACAGCTATCATGGGTATTGGGGCAATTTAAGAGGAAGCCGTCGAGAAAGTTCAAATGAGACGGCCGCCAATAACATCTTCGATTGGACTAAAAAGTGGCCAAAATCAAGTTATATACCTAGATTTAACCAAAAAAGCAAAAATACATCCGCTATTTATAAAGGACTAGCTGTGCCCGCGCCTTTGCTAGCGTTGTAATTTCTCTGGGTTATGATTGCCTTATTTACTACTCCAGGACCTAAAATACCAATACTCAAAATTCCTTCAGCTGTCAAACAGATTTTATTGATTGTTCGGTTTCTAATTATTGTATTAAGAAATTTAGCTTTGATAATCCCTCTACATAGAAGCTCTTTTTATGGCAGTTCATTTACCATCCAAGCAGTTCGCCTATGGAACGCTCTGTCAGTTACTATAAGGCGAGCCCAGTCACTCCCTGTTTTTAAACTTCAAGTAAAGAAGTTTTATCTCTCTAATTAATATCACTTCTTGCTATTTTGTTGTTATTCTGTTGTGGTTTCACTGTATATTATTTTTATTATGTTTGTATACATTTTGTAAATGTATATGTAGTAAATGTAATTTATTATAATGTATATACTATGTATATGGATATATATATATATATATAATGTACTATATATTTACATATTTATGTGTAGGTATATTGGAATAAATGTGTGTATATGTTTATTCATTGTATTCAGTTTTTATTATTTATTTGTTATATTATAATGCACCACCGTCTTTGCCGTATATTAATTCCTTTCCATCCAAAGGTTGTCTGGAAGAGATCGCTTTTTAGCGATAAGACCGCCCATTGTCCCATTTATTTTGTATAAATGTTTTAGTTATTATTGTATTTTTTGTTCTATGTGGTGTACAATAAAGAGTTATCTATCTATCTATCTCTATCTAAGATATAAGGTACTATAAGTAGATTTTAAGTCAAACGCTAAGCTATCCCACAGTGAAAACCACATCGCAATCGGTCCAGTAGTTTTTACGTTATGCGCGAACAAAGAAACAGAAAAAAACTCGATTTTTAAAAACGTTCGATTCTTGTTCAATTGCTTATTTTAAGTACCCTAGACCAATAATTATTCTGTGCCTAGACTAAGCTAAGCCTAGCTAAGGTCCGACCGAGACTCTCGGCAAAAAAACAGCCGTGATTCTTGGTCTTGTTCTCGGCCAATTTTTTGTTTTTTCTGTTGTATGACTAGACGGGCAGGTCGCTCGCCTGATGGTAAGCGTCACGCCTGTCCATAACATTTGCAGTGCCACCCAGAACTGCACGTTGCAAAGTCTTGCACGTCACTGCACTGCGCTTGTCACCCTGAGACATTGGTTATTGGTCTCATTGCCCAGTAATTTCGCTGGCAACATTGCCCTTCAAACCGATACACTGAAATGTTTACACACTACTGCTTGGCGGTTGAATATCTGACAAAGGTGTGGTACTTCCCCAGGCGGACTCTTGCGTAAGAGGTTCTGTCTCGGCCAAGAAAAAAAAGCTAATTCGGTCGGAGCTTACTTATTGGTTTATTATAAGTATAGATAGATGATGATTGTGACAAGACGAGCCATAGTGTAATCCACTTTACTGTTTTAACTTTTCTATTATATTGTGTGTTCTCTATGATAATAAACATATTGTACGTAGTCATCTATCTCGTAAACTAGTTAATTCTAGATAGCCGTAATAATTTAGTTAGTAAACTTTATGAGTTAGTGGGTGAAGGGGGGAATTGCAATTCAAACAATAGGATCACTTTAGAGTTGAATAGAATATTACGTAAACGAAATCAAATAAAAAACAACTGTCTTAGATCATTAGGATTTAAAAATACATATTCAACGAGAACCGGCAAAAAATAACATCTTCACTTTTCATGTATTATTTATGGAGCCACTAAAAAAACAGTATTTTTATACACTTATGTAGCGATTATATAAATATTAATACATGTGCAAAATTTCAACCATGTTTTTTAGTGTCTGGATAAAATGTCAGTGGTATACAGACTGACGGACATGACGATAGTGAAGGGTTCCTTGTTTGACTACGGAACTCCAAAATATGATATTAGTCTCTCTAACGTTAAAAATAAGTCTTATTATGATGTAAATTGGACTAATGTCGCACTTGCCCCAACTGACCTTGTTTACACGCTTCAGACGCAGAATATCTATAGTAATAAGTAGTCTGCTTACTTCTTTTACATATAAGTTCGTACTATTATTTATTCTGTGATATAAGTAGCGAGAGATAGCGGTGAGTCAGCTTTGGGTAATCGCACTTGTGGTTTTATATGTGTACTGAAATGTTTACTTGGAAAATGCACTATCTAACCACGAATCAGACAAGACACAACCAGGTAATGCATCATCAACAACTTTTTGCATTCCCACCAGGGCAGTAAAAGTCATGTAGGTACATATGTGTATCGTTACCAGTTTTTTTTATTGTGTTTGGTTGATTAAATTGATGTCTTCAAGGTATTTTTTATTGGACTTGTCTTGCAGTCCGTTCTAAATAGGAAGAAGGCACTTTGTACGGGAGCATTAAACTTATTTTGAAGTAGTTCGAAACTATCAATCTTGAAGTAGGTACCTATATATTGCAGACTAGCTGTTCCCGCGTGGTCATTTCATTCAAAAGAAAAACACGTCTTAATTATTCCAGGACTAAAAGTACAATATACCTAGCACATTTCTTCAAAATTTTGTCAATTAGTTTTTTATCAAATGCTCGGCATCTAATCATCGGATTAAGATATCAAGTACCCCAGTTATATAATGTCAAACCCTAAGCTATCCAATAGTATAAACCGCATCCCACTCAGTCCAGTAGTTTTTACGTGATGCGCGAGCAAACATATAGACAAAGAGAAAGACACGATTTAAAAAAAATGATATATTCTTGTTCAGTAGCTTATTTTAAGACCATTTTATTTTTAATTATCTTCTTTGTACAGACTTTTTCATTCTTATTCCTTTATTATAAGTGAATAGAAGACAGATTATACCCTCGATTAATTGTGATAATTTAAAAAGTAAGGCTTTTCTTATCCAAATGTAGATTCTATAACTTGATTAATCCGGTCCGGTTAAAATCTTTGGCAATAATAACATTTATCAGATTATTAATAATTATGGCGATCTAGATAGCGATGTACCCACTAGTCAAGATATTTATTATCCTGTCACTTGACTCCGGTGGTAGCACAGTACATAATATTTTATATTATAGTAATGTACTATTTCAGAAATATAGACCAGTTTTTTTAATGGATTTGTTTGGGAAGTGATTCTAATATATTTAGGTTCAAGCTTTTTTTAACACGTTATAGGATATACATGCTGCTAATTAGTTTTTCTGTTTGGTCAAGAAGACACGCCACTTCACAAAATATTATAAAATAAAAGAAAGTCACTGAACGCGTCAGTCTGTCCACAAACATGATCCGGTTTTCACCAAGGCTTAAATAAGTGATTCAAGAGGACGGTATAAAAAAAAAACTAATGTATTTTGTATTCTATTTAGCCGATGTAGGGCAAATTATCACAATAAAGTCGGAAAAAGCAGCCGTCCTGGTAGCGGTACTTTGCGTATACATTAAGTGCAATGTGAAAATAATGTATGAAAGGGTTGTTCTTCTCATAAAGTTCTACAAATAAATCCGGACACCGTGAGTCTATTACAGAAAGCTCATAATGAATGTTATTCAGTAACATGTTTCATAATTTTATTTTATTGACTCTTTTTTCTAGAGCTCTTTGCTAAACTGTATTTAATCCTCAGAAAATTAAATATTATAATTCTTCCTCATTTCGTGTAGAATTTTGCCTTTTACATCATACTTTTTGTGACAAGTTTGCATTTTATCCAACAGTAAAAACCACATTACAACAGTCCAGTAGTTTTAACACGACTGCCCAAAAAAGGAGTGTAATGTTTTTAGCGTTCATTTATGTATGTGTGGGGTATCGTTAGTCATCATTACACAGGTATGTATTTTTTTGATAAATTTCTTTTTTCGCGTTTTTACTGCCTAAGTTCGTGTTTTTTACTTAGTTTGATGATATCCTTGTTACGTGGTGATGCGAAACAAATACATATTTTTAACCGAGCGAGCGCGAAGCGTCTCCGTTTCAGCTTGGACAAAAATGCTTTCGTATGTCCGGATCTGTGTTCTCCTCTACAGGTCGCATTTCTCAACCGATCTAGACGTAACTTGGTATACAGGTTAAACGAATTTTTAGAATTTTTTAATCATCGGGGATTTTTGATTGGGGGGGGTACTTTTTCTGTACTTTTTCTTTCAAAAAGGGGCAAAAAGGGGGGGCTGCTGAATATCTACGCCTTATTAGATGGGATTTCAATGGTTATTTTTTTATTTTAAAGGTAGGAAGTAACTTTAAATTGGTCTCATAAAACATTGGTGAAGATCTCATGAGGATCTACGGCTTGGCTAGAATAGCTCTTCAAAATGCAGTTAATTTCTCACTTTTAGGTTTCTACCGGTGGAATCAGCCCTTTTCCCACTGGGTAGGGATTGATGGAGCACCTCGATTATTAATGTTAGTTTTACAATAAGGTAACTAGATAGCGCTACTGTGCACCGCTAGATTGTTTGCAAAAAAGTTTGTACGCGCGAAGTCTACAATCTCACAGAGCCACTAGTTTAAAGATACTGTTAGAATGCCTACGTATTCTTGTTCAGTTGCTTATTGGTCCCCGAGACCATATTCTTTATTATCATCGTGCCATGGTACAGGCATTTTGTTACCTTACCGCTTTATCATAATCAAGTATAGTAGTACATATACCTACGTATGTTTTAAATGGCTTCTTAGCAGTGCATCGGGTTTTTCCCGTGCGTCATCGCGCCAGTTACTTATAATTAAATGCAACTATAAACGGGTCCCCTATACAAAAACTTGATTATAAAATTAACATTAATTTGTATATTTTAAGCAGGCTTATCGAAAACTTTAATACAACAATGAGATATTCAAATACATACATAACTAAAATATAAGCCTAGAGAACAAATAAGTCAAGTAATAATAAAAATGTATGTTAATCGTATTAAGCGATAAGACCGCCTATAGTAACTACTAGATTTAAGTTAAATGTACATTCTTGAGTTAGTTTTCTTTGGTGTGCAATAAAGCGTTTATCTATATATCTGTCTATGCGTTATTATTAATCAGGCGAATAAAAAAATTATAGCGGACGAAAAAAAAACGAGAGTGCGAATTTTACCAACCAACCAACTACTGTTTGATAAAATTGCGCTTAATTCGGGCTCAGTCCCGAAATCAGAAAAACGTAGAGAGCGACTTAATTAAACAACTTTATGCAAACCAAAAAATACTGTGGATAGAAAAGTGCACTGCCTAAACAAATAACCGAACAGAACTTTCAGAAATGGCTTAGTATCCTTGGAAGAAAAAACTAGCTTATAAGCTAAAAAAACACGCCTGCTCTGCCAAAAATGAACTTATGCCAATAAATTATATACTATTGGAATGTGCTTATCAAGGCCTTTAATTTGATACCCATATTGTAAACACCGAAGAGAAAAAATGTACATCTGTTCAGGCATTTCAATGTTATGGTAGAATAAAGAAACTCACATACATACAAACATACATGAATGCTAAAAACGTAACACTCCTTTTTGTGGGCAGTCGTGTAAAAACAGGAACTACCGAACTACTGCATGAAAATAACTTTTGCATCGCTGTTCTCGTTATTTTAGCGCCAGCATCTTATTTTTTAAATAATTTTATAGCTAAAATAATTAATTAAACAAATAACCGAACACTTTTGTTAATATAATTTTATATAATTCGATACACAAAATGTATCTAAAATCGACTCCCGAGCTGCAGCACCTCTCCCGCTCATACTGCACCCGGACGAGCAGGACAAACATTTGAGAGCGTAGGCCATAGAAAACTTGGTAGGTTAGTTAGGTTGAACATGAAAACTGTTTATACATAAAAGTCCTAAAACAAACCGCAAACATTGTTGCTTATTGGTATAAAATTCACCCACTCAGTATATTTCGCCTGCTTTGCTCGTTTAAATACTTTCCAAATTGTATGCTTTCATTTCACCACCAACGTTATATTTGAGGTCGAATATACTAGAAACGCGACACTTTACGATACTAGGGTTAATAATTTTTTTGTTTATTTTGTTGTCCTCTCAGTGATTTTCAGTTGTAGGGAATGTCACAAAAGTTAGGGCCCTTGCATTTTGTTTCAATTGTTTACATAACATAGAAAGTAAAATGGTGTATAGATTCCGCCTGGACTGGACCACCTCGACCCCCCTGTCACCATAACACCCGATCGAGGTAACACGAGTCTACAAACCCCATTAGGTCTACCAATGAACTTGACAAATCGGAATTTTATATGTTCGTCGGACCACGTTGGTTTATAACTTTCCAACCGAATCCAATTTTTATAATTTTCCGGAACAGCTTTTGAATCTTTATCAAGCACAGGTGCGATCTTGTATGGATTATTGCTGCCACCTCTGGGGCGGTTCAGCCAAGTATCAGCTTGAGGCTTCAGTGTCTGGCGCATCGACGTGAGGTCGCAAGCCTGTCGGTATTCTACCGATTGCACTATGGCTATAGGCGTAGGTATTTTATGGACGAGAGTCGAAACAAAGTAATATCAACTCTAACGCTCGATTATTAAGTGCAATTTAGCATGCACGCTCGATGTATGAATATCTAAGTAATACCTACGTTTGTAGGCTATGAATTCGGCGGCGGCTTTCTTTTTATTTATTTTTTTAACGTCGTAGTTGTTTTTTTCACAACAAGTAGTGCAACTTCTGCACTTTATTCTGTGACAATGGCAATGGTGACTACGGAGAGTGTGCACAAGAATTGTACAATCTGATTCCCCCATCACCGTCACCGCATGACTAGATGATCGGCGAAGCGCCACCCTTTTATGGTTGAAATACCTCGCACAAGAACGAAGCGTTACGCTTCTTCATTTATTATAACAACTGCAAAGGAGTGGAATGCCCTGCCCTCGTCAGTGTTTCCGTTTTTTTAGACTTATTTGATATGATCTCCATGTCTTTTATGCAGTAAATAATTAAAAAATAGTTTAAAATGCCATTTACAATAGATACCATATATTCAATTAAATGATAATGGAAATAAGTAGATTCATAATTGAAAAGGCGGTGAAAAAAGAGCCCAATTGAAACGGTCAAGAGAGTATAAAAAAACCGCAATTGATTCGGTATAATTCCTTTAAGTAACCTATACATACCTACTGCTAGTGGCTCTGTAAGCTGTAGACCTCGCGCGTACAATCTTTTTTTTACAAACAATCTAGCGGTTACAGTAGCGCCATTTAGTTACCTTATTGTAAAACTATCATTAATAACTAAGGTGCTCCATCAATCCCTACCTAGTAGGTAAAGGGCTGATTCCACCGGTAGAAACCTAAAAGTGAGCAATTTCCTGCATCTTGAGGAGCTATGCTGCTCATCACGCCGAAGAGCTATGCTGCTCCTCAGATCTTCACCAAATATTTATGAGATCAACTTAAAGTTACTACCTTTCAAATAAAAAGAACCATCGAAATCGGATCTAATAAGGCGGAGATATTCAGTATCCTCCTTTTTGGGGTACCCCCCCCCCCCCCATTCAAAAATCCCCGACGTCTAAAAAATTCTACAACTTCGTTTAACCTGTATACCAAGTTTCGTCTAGATCGGTTGAGAAATGCGACCTGTAGAGACATCCGGATATACGAAAGCATTTTTGCCCAAGCTGAAACGGAGACGCTTCGCGCTCGCTGGGTCAATTACATTGAAGTGTGTACCTATTATCACGATTCACGATGCCGTCGTCCATTTCGATGCCATCACTCTCTGGTAGAAAACATCGTGAGGATACCTTTTTTTCTGTCTAGCTTTAGCGTCTGGGCTAGCGTTTGTCCACGATTACGGCCCATTCAAGAGGGGCCATCCTGACGGGCAATCGATATGATTGTTCGCATCGCAACTGTAGATGGTTAGTGAGCACAGTAATATGCAGTTGTCTATGTTAGTGAGGTATGCACATGCTATACCTAATACGTTGAATCAAAAAAATCTACTCCTCTACTGAACCAATTTTGATGAAGTTTATATGTAGAATGGTTTGATAATTAGGAAAACCCCGGCCAATTGCGAATCAGACTCGCGCACCGAGAGTTCCGTACCACCTTAAAATATTAGTGTAATATTTAAACTTAGCAGGTTTTTAAAAGGTTATTTGTTGATTTACTTTAGATTAGAGTAAGCACTTTAAACGATTGTACGTGTTACTGTTTTAACGATATCGTTAAAACAGTAACACATAACACACATATATAAAACAGTAACACATACAATCGTTTACCGTCGCCGTTTTTTGTTTCTGCTATAAAGCGTTGAAATGAATGTTTCTTAGACTCCCTTATTTTCATATTTTTGTTGTTGTTGTTGTTTGTTAGGATATCCGCCAAAATAACACATATATTCGGTGAATAAGCCCTCTAACCTTTGTGGCATATATACAAAAACGATATTTTGAAATCGCGGCCACTGATCAAACCTTAGTTTATAAATTGATAAAGGACATCAATACAAACAAACAAGTACATAATCAAAGTAGAGAAAAAACACGAATGCGCTGATAAAAAAAGGAAATAAACTATTATACTTACTCGGGATTATGTAAGGATTCTAACGATACCCCCATATATCCAAATCTGTTCAAGCATTTAAAAGTTATGGTGGAACAAAGAAACATACATACACACATACTATTCGTCAACATCGATATCAATAGTAGTTTTTTTTTTACTTCGCCAACAGAACTCCAAGCGATCAGCTTCTTGTGGTGATAATAGATTGATTTTCTTCTTCTTTTTTTACTTCTGAACTAAACGACCAGTTGATAGGTTTCTTGTCGTTAATAGATCTAATATGTGTTATAATTGGAAGTTTGCAGATTGCCACAACAATCGCTGAGGCAAATTGCCATATGGGCGGTTGGTTATTGTAATAATACTAGAGCGGTGGTAGCCTAACCGTTCAATAGTGCAACTTAGAATCCAGCGATACTGGGTTCGGTCCTGGGCTCCCCGCACCAATGACTTTTCTAAGTTATATGCAGTATTCCATCGGCCGGGCTTCGAAGTGCACGTTACGCTGTCGGTCCCGGCTGTTATTGATTAATAGTAGTCGTTAAGCCAAGTCAGAAGCCCTCGGGCGGTCTGACATAATCTGACACCAGAGTGCAGCACTACCTCCTACGACAAACAAACAACAACTAGCTGTGCCCGTGGCGTTGCCCGCTTGGTATTTTTTCTGGGAAATAAGGATCTTACGAGTTATTCCAGAGCCAAATTTCATCAAACTTCGTTTATGTCAAACTTTTTTTTATTGTTTGCTCGGTTTCTTCTAATCTGATTGTGATACCAAGTGCACCAGTTTTAAGTCAAACCTTAAACTATCAAAAAGTGAAAACCACATCGCAATAGCAAAGTCGATCACAGTCGCCGTTTTCTACACACACACACACACACACACACACACACACACAAACAAATAAAAAAAAGGTAACTAAGTAAAATAAATAAAAAAAAAGAAGGCCTCGCAATCATGCGTTTTTTTATTCGTGGAACCAAATATCCGACATCAAGTGGCTTTAGTAAAGTAAAAAACCAATAACACTGTGTGAAAGTCTACCATAAAAAAAACATACATAGGTACAGCCGAACATATAACCGTCTCCTTTTGTGAAGTCGATTAAAAAGGTATGTTACATTTACGTACATTATGTACTGTACTTACAATAACTGTACTGAAAAAGTACCAAACCAAGAAACCGAACAAAAAACAAAACTGGTACAAAAACAGAAATAAAATAGAAAAACAGTTTTTGAGTGATGAATTGAACATTTTTTGCATCTCGGCAGCTTACAGAGATACGAATCCAAGCATTTTATTTTAGCAGTAGCGGTTTTTAGGGTCCCGTGGACAAAGTTATAAATTATGGAACCCCGCTGAAAATAAAGAAAGAAAACTCATTTATATGGCACATTACAACTAAAAAAATAGGTAGCTGCGAGCGTACCAAAGGGACCTGCGCTCAGTAATGTCCACTGCTAACCTAAAAACCTAAAAGTGAGAAATTTACTACATTTTGAGGAGCTATTCTGCTCATCACATCGAAGATCCACATCAGATCTTCACAAAATGTTTATGAGACTAACTTACAGTTACTACCTTTCAAATAAAAAAAGAACCATCGAAATCGGATTTAATAAGGAGGAGATATTCAGTAGCACCCTTTTTACCCCTTTTTTGGGGGAAATAAAATCAAAATCCCCGACGACTAAAAAATTCTAAAAATTCGCTTAACCTTTACACCAAGTTTCGTCTAGATCGGTTGAGAAATGCGACCTGTAGAGGAGAACAGAGATCCGGACATTCGGAAGGACATACGAAAGCATTTGTGCCCTAGCTGAAACGGAGACGCTTCGCGCTCGCTCGGTCAATTATTGTTTCTTTTGAACAAGGGTTCGCTATTTTTCTTTCCAGTTGACGTAAGAAACAGAACCCAAAAAAATTAGAACCAACTCGCACTTTGTGTTTTTTATGACGCCCGGCCCCTGAGGCGCACAGATTATTATTTATTCTGTGGCACAGTGGAACGGAAAGCGATGAAATTAAACAAGTCATGGTAACTCTGCAGAGTGCTTTTAAAATCACAGACTTCACTGAAAATACAGTAAAGATGCAATGATACATTTAAATAGTTAGGTAGGTACCTATGTGACGAGCACAGTGCAGTGGTAAGATTAAACCATTCCAAATTTTGAGTAGCCATTCATTTTAGTCAGGCGCATTACTTTTAAAAGCACAGATTAAATAATAGTACCACATAATCTACACTTAGAATAGCAATAAGAACGAAAAAGTCTGTACAACGAAGATAATAAAAAAAAATGGTCTATGGTACTAAAATAAGCTACCGAACAAGAATAGTTTTTTTTTTAAAACGTGTCTGTCTGTCTGTATGTTTGTTCGCGCATCACGTAAAAACTACTGGACCGATTGCGATGTTTTCAATAGGTTTTTACTCAAATTAATAGACATTGGCTTTGGACACTTTTCTTTTTTGACATTAGTCGTGCGAATCGCAATTTTGAGTAGGTATAAAAAGCACAGGGTAATCATATCCCAGAGAAATTACAACGCGGGCAAAGCCCAAAGGCACAGCTAGTGTTTACAGAAAACAGATACTTTCGAGATACCTAGACAAAATGCAAACGCGCGTGTGACTTCTTGCTGGAGGATGGTAGCTAGCTAGAGTACACTAATAACACAGCGCACATGTATTGTCTTAAGGATAAATCTGTGTACTTTTCTAAACTACAGAATAAATAAAAGTGCTCTTGCACCAAGGAAAACTGTTTAGTTCCTCGACAAAGATGCCAAGTCTACAGTTAGACGTAACCATACGGGCCCGAATTGAGGGCACGCAGGATTATATTCTCTTTGGCACTCAGTGTGATATTACGTCCTGAGTTTTCCTTCTTATGCCTACACATGCACCAATATTTATCATGGCACTAGCTTTCCCGCCCGCGACTTCGTCCGCGCGGTCTACAGTTTATCGCGAAAAAAGCATCCTATGTTCTTCTAGGATATTAAAAACCAATGCAAAAGTAGGTATAGCAGCAACGCTCTTGATGTTTTTTCGACAGACTTGTTATTTCGTTTCCATGGAAACCATTCCTTACAGCGAGTAATCAACATTTTCCAGTTTTCCCGTGGAATCTTGCAATTTTCCGGGATAAAAAGTATCCTATTTTTTATTTCAGGGTATAAAGTATCTCCATTCCAAATTTCATCAAAATCCGTCCAGCTGTTATCGAGTGAAAGCTCCCCAAACAAACAAACAGACAACGTTTCACTTTTATATATTGGTATGGATTAAATTGATGGCTATTTAATTCAATTTTATACCAGAGCGACTGGAATTAATTTTCCGTGGTGCTAATTCTGTCCAAGCCATGAAATGTATGATTTAGTTTACCAAAATAAATATGTGTGTAACTATATCACTAGAACAGGCAGCGATAGCGCCTAGCATAGATCTAATAAAAGTGGATTATGTACTAGCTGCTCGGGTGTGGACCTCATAATTTATGTGCAATGCACATAATAGAGTTTGGTGCTACCATCTGGGACCCATGTGAGGCCCTGATGGTTGAAAAGCTCCAGCGTAAATTCGCTAGGTACGTCTACAAGCGAATGTACGGATATTATCCGTACCTCTTTCCATCCTTATTTGTTTCAGGAATGATCGGAGTAGATACATTGGAGCTAAGACGGAAATTGCAGCTAGTCATACACTACTGTATGATACTACGTAGTAAGATTTGTAATCTGGCTATATTAGCGAGTACTAAACTTTTTGTCCCTAACAATTACATGCGAATGGGGCGTCGAGGACACTGGTTCTTCACAAGTTCTGGGCACCACACTCGGCACTCGGGTAACGCGCCTACTTTACGAGCTCTGTCTCTTTTAAATGCATTTGCGCACGAGGTCTAACAAATCGACATCTTCAATGATAGTATGAATATTATTGCTATGCACCTGAACATGTATTTGACTGTTTATTTAAGATAAAAAGCGCTTTGGAACTATCTGTAAGCTTTTTATCAATAACTGTGTAAATAAAATAAAATAAATAATTGGCCTTACAATCAGAGTATTGTTTGTATAGCACATGTTAGCAGTGGGTCTTCGTGCTTCAATATGCATATACCTTTGTTATTGATGCACAGGAAGCATGACGGTGGGAATGTTGCTGTGTGGGTGTGTTTGCATGTAGTTGTATGTAGCAGTTTGTTAACGTGATAATACTAAAACATGCCATATCTTCCCTCCTCTAACTAGATTAACTACATCTTTTGCGCAGTGTACCTATATTTTCTTTGGCATAATTCTATACTGTTTATTTTCTTTGTCATAATATTATACTGTATATTTTCTTTGGCATAATACTATCTAAAGCAATAAGAACAAAGAAAAAAGTCTGTACAAAAAAGATAATTTAAAAAAAATGTCTAGTGTACTTAAAATAAGCTACTAAACAAAAATAGAACATTATGAAAAATTGTGTCTGTCTGTTTGTTTATTTGTATGTTTGTTCGCGCATCACATAAAAACTACTGGACCGATTGCGATGCGGTTTTCACAGTTGGAATAATTATGGTTTGACTTAAAAGCTGGTGTACTTGGTATCTCAATCCGATGAGTGGAAGATGAGCAAACGATAAAAATAATTTTGATCAAATGTTGGTATACTGGTATTTTAGATCCTGGAATAGCACTCAAGAGTACTTTTAACCTATAGAAATGACCACGCGTGCGAAGCCGCGGGCATCAGCTAGTACTGTATATTTTCTTTGGCATAACACTATACTGTATAATATATTCTTTGGCATAACGACACATAATAGGTTCCTGCGATAATGAAAAGGTGCAGTAGGGGTAATTCAGATGATGGTCAACAGTGTCAAGATGACTAACAATGAATTTGGAAAAAATTCCCATCTATTAGACCATTACATTAATGGTATGGTAATGGCTTAGAATACAGTAACTACATCCATTACCATAGAGATGTTACATAGTAATAGGATTGTTCTTCCCAAAAAGTTGTAAAAAATGCAACAATACCAAATTATGTGTATATATTACAGAAAGCCTATAATCATCATCATCATGTCCGCCTTTAGAAGTCCACAGCTGAACATATGAACATCCCCAAAAGAGCACCATTACGAGCGATCTTGTGCCATCTGCATCCATCGACTTCCTGCTATGGCTACAATATCGTCAGTCCATAGTGTGGGGGGGGTCTCCCTATACTTCACTTGCTTGATCGTGGTCGCCATTCGAGAACCTTTATTCCCCAGTTGTCGGTTCTGCGAACTATATGGCCTGCCCATTGCCACTTCAACTTGCAAACTCTGAGAGCTATGTCGATAACCTTGGTTCTTCTACGGATTTCCTCAGTACGGATCTTATCACGTAGTGAAACTCCGAGCATAGCTCTCTCCATTGCACGTTGAACGACTTTGTTTTATGTATGAGACCAATAGTTAGCGACCACATCTCAGTGCTGCTCAGTGTGTCATCACTGGCAACACGCACTGATTATAAACTTTCGCCTTGAGGCTCTGCGGTATCTGCTACGAGAAGATATGGCGTAATTTCCCGAACTTTAGTTTTCGTGACACTTTATATACGAGTATCCTTAGCACTCTCGTGATCAAGACGAATCCAATGATACCTCATTTATCAAAATCCATCAAGCCGTTTAGGCTGTAGGATGCGCCTAAGGAACATACAAACATATATACAACCCAAACACATAACCCTCCTTAGTCAGGTAAAAATAAAATCTCAAAACAAGAACACATCAAACCATCTCCATAGATGGTTGGTGGTGGCCTTTGCCACAGCCACACAGAGTCCAGTACGGATACGGACAATTAAACTTATATGTAGATAAAAACTAGTGAAGACTCTGATAGAGATAAAACATAAAATATAATAAATAAATAGCAGCTTTAATCCTTTGCATTCCACAAGCAACAATCTGCACATAGAACTTGAAGGGTTTAGCTGATGCATGTATAGGTATTGTTTTAAGTGCACTTTGTTTTGATGATCAAAATTATCATGGCTTTCTCTAACTTACTAATGTACAAGATATACCTAGCTGATCTAGCACTTAAAAAGTACTTCTTTAACTGATTGCAATTCATTTTTCATTGTTGAATATTGAATAGCTTATGGCCCAGTTCTAACATTTTTCCATCATTTTGTACATAAGTATCTTCTTTTATAACTAACCCAGAATTATAAAATTGGTAGGTATCACATCAAAATTTGGTATAATTATCTGGTACTTGTGGAAACCACATTTCTTACTGTTGTTGGTGAACACAGAAACATCATTAGTATCAATACACTTGATAGAAAATAAAATCAAAGGCAAATACTACTTTATGCTACATTTATGAACATTGATTGGAAAGAGATCCCATCAGTAAATGATATCAAAGATATATCACAAGAAAGAGCTTATTATTATTGACAAAATGGTCAGACAATATTTTGTTCTAAGCTTTAGTTTTCCTATAAATAAATAAAAACCTTAAATTTTACTCCCAAGATGTATGTATCATCTGTCCCGCTCTACTTGATCACAGATGAGAGATACAAAAAATTCACTGCGGGCTATAAGATCTTGCCTAGGGAACCCTTGGGTGCGTTCACTTACTACGCTCAAGGACACACGGATCACCCGCGCGAACATTCAAAATCATTCACGGCATCTTCATGACAGTTGTCAGTTCTATGTGGATGTCCAAAGTCGTTCACTAACTCCGGATGATCGAGCGATATTTGCATGGGTCATTCAAGTGGAGTAAGTGAACACACCCCTTTTATGTCTGTCTTTGCCAGTTTATAGCTCAGTTAACAGAAAACTTATTAATTCTTTTGCACTTATGTTATGAAACACTTATTATATATTAGTTATCCCAATCCCCTAGTGTAGGTAGGTATATAAAATAACTTACATAAACATACCTAACTAATTATTATCAAAGAAATGACTCAATTCTAAATCCCGCAAACAATAATTCCAGCC